>OY992876.1:133404773-133974773 GCA_963921405.1 Cepaea hortensis | reverse complement strand
CTCATAGAATGCCAATATTAGCCACATCACTCATAGAGTTCCACTATTAGCCACATCACTCATAGAGTATCAATATTAGCCACATCACTCATAGAGTGGCAATATTAGCCACATAATTCATATTGCTAATATTATCCACATCACTTGTAGAGTGGCAATATTAGCCACATCACTCATAGAGTGCCAATATTAGCCTCATCACTCATACAGTGCCAATATTAGCCACATCGTTCATCGTGCCAATATTAGCCACATCACTCATAGAGTACCAATATTAGCCACATCACTCACAGAGTACCAATATTAGCCACATCACTCATAGAGTACCAATATTAGCCACATCACTCATAGAGTACCAATATTAGTCACATCGAGTGGCAATATTAGCCACATCACTCATAGAGTGTCATTAGCCACATCATTCATCGTGCCAATATTAGCCACATCACTCATAGAGTGGCAATATTAGCCACATCACTCATAGAGTGGCAATATTAGCCACATACAGCACCCATAGAGTGCCAATATTAACCACATCACCCACATAGTGCCAAATCTTCTTTTTTGTCTGCCTTTCATTTCCCAATGTAGCATACATACTTATCCAACTCTTGTCAAATCCTTCGTTCACGATTGGTTCCTTTTACAGCTAAACTTTCTACGGGACAAGGAAGCCAGTCTTACGCCAAACCTCCTTAATTGCCTCCTAAGACATGCTTGGTAGTTTACACAAGAAATCAATGGGAATGGGGGACCGTTGAGGCCACTAAGACAATTACATAAATAAACACACATAGTATTATTTGGCGCTCACAGAAGGAGAAGAAGGAAGTAGAGACTAGAAGACGCACTAGACAACATAAAATTTGAAAGCTATAGTTACCGACCGGGATCGAACCTGTCGCCTCCAAAAGCGAGGCGTTATCGTTATTTGGAGGCGACAGGTTCGATCCCGGTCTGTACCTATAGCTTTCAAATTTAATGTTGTCTATTGCTCTTCTGCCGGCTTCCTGGCCTAGAGGTTAGCGACTTTTCTCCGTAATCTCGTATACTCTCGTAAGTAACATGACGACGGTGAGAATCAGCAGTGGTTCGAATCGCGTCGGTAACTTACGGGGTATGTGAGCAGGCCGCTCAGAAATCAATGGCAAACTACTGAGTGTAATCTTGCCAAGAAATCAACAATCAGCTGAAAGATGCTGATGTTGCAGCGATGTCCTGTAAAGGATATGCAAGTGCGTCTTCTAGTCTCTACTTCCTTCTTCTCCTTCTGTGAGCGCCAAATATATTAATACTATGTGTGTTTATTTATGTAATTGGTAGTTTACAGAATAACTATTCTGTGCTTCCTTTATGGGCCACAGTAACGCACCGGTTCCAGTCTATTAGAAATGGGGGATAGCACCATATATACAAGGCGTGGAAAAGGATCCTTTCTCTGTTTTTAAATCCCGGGTGGTTAAAAATATTCTTATTATTATTCTCCTCCCCTTTCTAAATAGACAGCCAGCCAGCCAGATATTAATTAAGTACAGGTCGCCTTTGTCAGAAAGGGAAGCAATCATGCTACAGCAGCCATCGCTTATTACTTAAAAAGTCGCAAGTCGACAGGGTCGATTTCATTGCACCGGGTTGTTATCCCATATGGCTCGGTCTCTTTCCGTAGCTTGGAAAGCGTCGCACCAAGCACGAACTCCGTAGCTCTAGCGACGACCCGCAGGAGTCTCCGAATCACTGCGCAGTAATTAATCACTCGTGAATCGATGGACGCGGCCCGGAATCGAATCCACAACCTTCTGAGCCTGAGTCAAACGGCTTGACCACTTCGCCACGGAGCTTCCCGCCTATCACTTGCCATACACGAGTTAATTTATCTTTTATCATTTGCCTATCTACACCTAACTCACCTGTCGTTAATTAATTATACATTCGTGATACAAATTACTCATAGTCAGCACGTGTCAGAAATCATGTGACAGTCAGAATGTAATATTAAGGTCATTAATTGAGTCAGTGCCAAACAGAACAGTAGGTTTGGACCAGACATAGTACACAATCAAATGAACAAGTATTGTAAATTTCCATTGAAATTGCGGAAGATACCGCAAAATGGCGACACACATTTCAGAAATAGTGAACGACGTTAATGGCTGCCTTAGGACATCCTCGTCCGGTAGGGACAGTCATGAGCCACAGGTGACACCAGACCGTCATCCAGCTACTGATGGCAAAACTAAATCTATAACTAAATAAATTTAGAATAGGAACATTGAATGTTAGGACATTAAATGAGCTAGGAAAGATAAACAATGTTCTAAGAGAGATTGAAAACATGAAAATGAATATATTAGGCATAAGTGAGATGAGATGGAAGGGATCTGGCAAAATTATAACCGACAAACACTCAATAATTTATTCTGGAGGGGACACATGAAAAAGGTGTAGGAATAATATTTGATGAAAAAAACAGCCAAATCTATGAATGGATACTGGTGTATTTCAGATAGAGTTATTTTTTTTTTTTTTTTTTTTTTTTCCGCGTTTACATCCTGTTTCAGGATATTGCGGTCAACACCAGCATCTTTCAGCTGTATGTTGATTCCTAGGCTAGATTACGCTCATCAGCACGCCACGACTTTCTGAGCGACCGGCTCCATACTCTCATAAGTCACTTTTGCGATTCGAACCACTGCTAATTCTCGTCGCGTCACGTGACGAGAGTATTCGGAGCTAGCGGAGAAAGCTGCTAACCCCTCGGCCACGGAGCCGGTGAGATAGAGTTATAATGGTCAAAATCAAAGGCAAACCAATAGATATAAATATTATAAAAGTATGTGCACAAACAACAAGCAGTAGTGATGAAGAAATACAACACTTTTACGATGAAATAGAAATGGCAATAGCTCAAATTGGATCACAAGAAATACAAATAATACTTCGAGATTTTAATGCAAAAGAAGGAAAGTGAAAAATAAAGGATATAGTGGGGAATTATGGTTTAGGTACAAGAAATGAAAGAGGAGAGAAACTAATAGAATGGGCAAATATTAATGATATGATAATGATAATTGGAAACACACAGTTTAAACACCATAAAAGACGACTATACACATGGAAAAGCCCTGATATGAAAATGCGCAACCAAACTGACTACATACTTATTAATAAAAGATTTAGAAATGCATTAATTAATGCAAAGACAATGCGTGCTGACGGTAATAGTGATCATGTACCACTATGTGGACAAATAAAAGTAAGAGTAAAGAGAGGGGAAAAATGGTTAAGAACTTGAGACTTAATAAAGAGGTTCTGAAAGTAGATACAGAAATTCAAGAACAATACAGAGTGACTGTGAAAAATAGGTACAATGCAATAGCTAAAATAAAGAGTATAAATGAACAATGGGAAATGTTAAGGGACTCCATTCATCAAACTAGCAAAGAAATATTACCGGAGAGAAGCCAAAAAGCTAAGAAAAAATGGATGAATAAAGAAATCTTAATGGACAAAAGGAAACAGAATACAAATGACAAACAAGAGTATGCTAAGATAAATAAAGAAATAAGAGATAAATGTGCGAAGGCAAAAGAAAGTTGGTTACACGAGCAATGCAAAAATAATTGAATTAAATTCCATTAAAGATAAAAAAAAAGTATGCACAGACAATCAGTGAGCTCACGGGAAGAAAATTAAGAATAAATACAGGGTGTTTGAAATCAAAAACAGGAAAGATATTATTGGAGGAAGGTGCTATAATGAAGAGGTGGAATGAGTATATAAGAGAATTATATAATGGAGAAAGGGAAGAATTAACAGAAGAAAGTAACTTAGAACGCCCACCTATTCTAAAAGAAGAAGTCGCTGACGCTATGAAACATATGAAGAAAGGAAAAACAGCTGAGCCAGATGAAATCACAGTAGAAGAATTAGAAGTATTGGGAGAATTTGGGGTAGATATATTAACCAAAATGCTGAATGATATTTACAACAGTGGATATTTACCGAGCGATATGCTGAAATCAGTATTTATAGCAATACCAAAGAGACCAGAAGCAATTGAATGCGAAGATTTTCGTAGAATTAACCTCATAAACCATGTCACTAAGCTTCTACTCAGCGCACAAGACAAAAACCACGGCTCTCAACAATAACCACCGCTGAGGAAGCAGGTTAGACGAGACCGAATATTGAATTTTTTCCCCCCGAAAATTGGAATCGGAATTGGAATTTAATTTACTGTGCAGTGTTTGAAAATATTACAGGTCCAAGTTTTGTATTTACCTATTATGTTGCATGAACTTTGCAGAAGGTGAATACAAAACTTGGACCGGCAATATTTTCAAACACCACACAATCATTAAAAATGCACCCTAGGTAGGTAGGTGGGTAGGTATACATATAGGTAGACAGACAGGCTGTAGTTAGGCAGACAGACAGATATGTAGGTATTAGGCAGACATATAGATAGATCAAAAGAGAATGATGTGTTATGTGATAGCAATATACGATCCTATAATAATAATAATTTCTCGACTAAACCATGACAATAACGAACCGTAACTAGTTTATAAATAGATCTTCTGGATGCAGCTAGAATACAAACCAGGATGGAGAAGACGACCAGACACGCACTCATTGCATGGCGGGCTGATGTGTCAATACGTGCACATAATGCTGTAAATGAATCATCATCATCAAGTGCCCTACCAGCTGGCGTACGCGTTCATGGCTCTCCACAGATCTCGGTCTTTGGTTCTGGATCAACTCTGCTGCTGATATTCCTCCGTCCCACCGTCTCAATCCATCCAGCATCATTTCTCTTGGTCTGCCTCTCTTCTCCTCGATCTTTCCAGGTATCACGTTCTCCAATGCCTCTCTTCTCATTACATGACCAAAGAAAGCTGTTTGTCTCTTTCTTATTGTTGTATATAGTGTTCTAGTTTCATTAGCCTGTTTCAGGCAGTCGTCGTTAGTTACTCTGGCAGTCCAAGGAATTCTCAACATTCGTCTCAGGAACCACATCTCTGTTGCTTCTAATTTCTTCATTTACATTCCAAGATTCACTGCCATAAAGCAAAACTGGTTCTATCTGTAAATGAATACTGACAGTTATTAGTAACTGTCATTGAGCAATAACACTATCATCAGCGTTTGACAGGCCCTCAGAACGCCAATTTCGTTATTACCCCCCCCCCCCTTAATTTTTTATAAAATGGCTTTCACGAGTGTAAGGTGAAATATATGGCCAGTCTTTCCCTCATGTGGCGAATGGAGAGAGCTGACATCAAACCTGTGTCTGACTGGGCTCATGTCACTTTCAGCGTAACGACCAGCAGACGAACGAAACAGACTGAGAGAGAGAGAGAGAGAGAGAGAGAGAGAGAGAGAGAGAGAGAGAGAGAGAGAGAGAGAGAGAGAGACAGAGAGAGAGAGACAGAGAGAGAAAAGAGAGGGGGAAAGAGAGAAAGAGAGGGGGAAAGAGAGAAAGAGAAAAAAAGAGAGAGAGTGGGGAGTGAGAGAGAGAGAGGGGGAGAGGGAGAGAGAGAGAGGGAGAGAGAGAGTGAGAGAGAGAAAGAAAAAAGAGAGGGGAAAGAGAGAAAGAGAGAAAAAGAAAGAGAGAGAGAAAGAGAGTGGGGAGAGAGAGGGAGAGAGAGGAGAGAGAGAGAGAGAGAGAGAGAGAGAGAGAGAGAGAGAGAGAGAGAGAGAGAGAGAGAGAGAGAGGTGAAAGGGGGAACACTAACGGGACTCTGACTAAACAATCAACTGCATTTTAATGTATGCTTAAAATATCCAAGTAAACAAAATGTTTCCCCATAAGTGAATAAAACAACCGATGTACATGACGACCCACGCCGAAGTATCTAATTAAGGGCGACCTGGCCTACATGAATTAATTAATTCCTATTACTTTGGGAGACAGCATACATGTGGATAAACAACAGTTTGTTTACATGATCAGCTGACTGAGGTTTTGTTGTAGTTTCTAGTATTACTGGCGCCAGGCCAGTCAACCTTATGACGACTGACATGGCACACGTACAACAGAATGCGGCCTCGCAGTTAAAAGCAGTCGTTAACCTTGATAGACTAGGTCCGTTTGATAACCTGATACTGTTTAACATGTACATGTCTATGGGGTCAACAAGAGAAATACACACAGCCCTAGAAACGTGTGGTTGCGCTACTGTGTTCATTTACCAGCACAATGATTTCTGTGTTCATTGACTAGTACTAGTGCATTGGTTATTCAATAACTTATTGTTAAATGGTTGCTGTGGTTATTAACTAAGACAATGGGTGCTGTGTTCATTGCCCAAATCAGTTGTTACTGTGTTCATTGCCCAGCTCAATTATTACTGTGTTCATTGTCCAGCAAAATATTTACTGTGTTCATTGTCCAGCTCAATAGTTACTGTGTTCATTGTCCAGCTCAATTATTACTTTGTTCATTGTCCAGCAAAATATTTACTGTGTTCATTGTCCAGCTCAATAGTTACTGTGTTCATTGTCCAGCTCAATTATTACTGTGTTCATTGTCCAGCAAAATTTTTACTGTGTTCATTGTCCAGCTCAATAGTTACTGTGTTCATTGTACAGCTCAATTTCTAATGTGTTCACTGCCAAGCTCAATTGTTACTGTGTTCATTGCCCAGCACAACTGTTACTGTGTTCATTGTCCAGCTCAATTGTTACTGTGTTCATTGTCCCGCTCAAGTGCTAATGTGTTCATTGACTAAGACATTGGTTGCTGTGGTTATTGACTAATACAATGGTTACTGTGTTCATTGTCATGCTCAATTGCTAATGTGTTCATTGACTAAGACAATGGTTACTATGTTCATTGACCAGCTCAATTATTATTGTGTTCATAGACCAGCACAATGATTACTGTGTTCATTGTCATGCTCAATTATTACTGTGTTCATTGTCCAGCACAATTATTACTATGTTCATTGACCAGCACAATGATTACTGTGTTCATGGTCAAGCACAATTATTACTGTGTTCATTGTCCAGCACAATGATTACTGTGTTCATTGACCAGCTCAATTATTACTGTGTTCATTGTCCAGCACAATGATTATTGTGTTCATTGTCCAGCACAATGATTACTGTGTTCATTGACCAGCTCAATTATTACTGTGTTCATTGTCCAGCACAATGATTACTGTGTTCATTGTCCAGCACAATGATTACTGTGTTCATTGACCAGCTCAATGATTACTGTGTTCATTGTCCAGCACAATTATTACTGTGTTCATTGTCCAGCACAATGATTACTGTGTTCATTGACCAGCTCAATGATTACCGTGTTCATTGTCCAGCACAATTATTACTGTGTTCATTGTCCAGCACAATTATTACTGTGTTCATTGTCCAGCACAATGATTACTGTGTTCATTGACCAGCTCAATTATTACTGTGTTCATTGTCCAGCACAATGATTACTGTGTTCATTGTCCAGCACAATGATTACTGTGTTCATTGTCCAGCACAATGATTACTGTGTTCATTGACCAGCTCAATGATTACTGTGTTCATTGTCCAGCACAATGATTACTGTGTTCATTGACCAGCACAATGATTACTGTGTTCATTGACTAAGACAATGATTACTGTGTTAATTCACTAAGACAATGGTTACTGTGTTAATTGACTAAGACAATGGTTACTGTGTTCATTGACTAAGACAATGGTTATTGTGTTCATTGACTAAGACAATGGTTACTGTGTTATTTCACTAAGACAATGGTTACTGTGTTCATTGACTAAGACAATGGTTACTGTGTTAATTGACTAAGACAATGGTTACTGTGTTAATTGACTAAGACAATGGTTACTGTGTTAATTGACTAAGACAATGGTTACTGTGTTAATTGACTAAGACAATGGTTACTTTGTTAATTGACTAAGACAATGGTTACTGTGTTAATTGACTAAGACAATGGTTACTGTGTTAATTGACTAAGTCAATGGTTACTTGTTCACTGTGTTGATTGACTAAGACAATAGTTACTGTGTTCATTGACTAAGACAATGGTTACTGTGTTGATTGACTAAGACAATGGTTACTGTGTTGATTGACTAAGACAATGGTTACTGTGTTCATTGACTAAGACAATGGTTACTGTGTTCATTGACTAAGACAATGGTTACTGTGTTGATTGACTAAGACAATGGTTACTGTGTTCATTGACTAAGACAATGGTTACTGTGTTGATTGACTAAGACAATGGTTACTGTGTTCATTGACTAAGACAATGGTTACTGTGTTCATTGACTAAGACAATGGTTACTGTGTTCATTGACTAAGACAATGGTTACTGTGTTCATTGACTAAGACAATGGTTACTGTATTCATTGACTAAGACAATGATTACTGTGTTCATTGACTAAGACAATGGTTACTGTGTTCATTGACTAAGATAATGCTCATTGGTCTTATCATTCCATAGAACACTAGCTGCAATTGGCTTGGCCTGAGCTGGTTGAGAGCTGTACTCTTTCTGGAGGTGAAAGGCAGAAGAAGACGATGACAAATATGTAGCCGCACATGAAGACAAAGAAGAAGAAAGTAGAAAAAGACGGAGACATGACAACTCTTGAACTCTTTGACAGCCAAAAAGATAAGAGGGGGCTTCAAATGAAAACTTAAATTTTGTGTGTGTGAATATATTCTGAAAAAAGTAAAGAACACTTGTATCATTTTTGCGATGTAGTCACTACTGCGTTCATTGCAAGTCCTCCAGCGTCGATAAAGAGCTTGGATTCCTTTAGAAAGAAATTCTCTTGGTCGTGTGTATAAACAATCATGCGCCACCTGCTGTGCCATTTCAATGGGCCGAAAAGTCCTGAAATTTCCTACTCATCACTTGCTGGACAGACATACATTACCATACTGAACCTTCATTTTTGATGGATTTCTATAGGTTTCACCCCTTCACTGATAAAAAAAAAATGGATAAGAGAACGCTGCTCCTCTTTGGTGCATGTCAAAAGTGGGGCGGTCATCATTAAACTCTTCTTATTGCGTCTCCGTGTTCGTTTGCACCGTTATGTCATGTGCTAAACACTCTTTGACTTTCTTAACAACAATATTGACAATTGAGACAATGAATGGCATAGTTATTGTAATTTCTATAACACTTTTAAGGTTTTCATTTGAAACCCCCTAATCACTTTCAGTTCCAGTAGAACTCACAGCAAGCGTAAAAAAAGATGACACTAACCATAAAGGAAAAAGCATGTATGTATTATGCTCATACAGGCAAAAAATATATATATACACATATATACGATATAAAAATATGTACTTTGTTCCTTGTTAAAATATCTAGCCAGATTTATTTACAATCTGACTAAATGCAGAAAATATATAACATCTTGTCTTGTATAACACGCATGAACTACATTTTGTCAGACATGGTGTAATGCTTGGGGCAGAAATTGTCCCTGTACTTCTTGTGCCTTCATTTTCAAATATCAAACTGGAAATCAGCAGTTAAACATGAGGCTGTTGGTATCTTCCTTAAGTTTGTCCCGAATTGGAATCAGTGCAGGTCAAAGGTCTGTGTCCTTCATTCAAAAGCAGTGCAATACAGCGCCACAGACTCTCACTAAACACACACTGACAGTCATTTCTTGCCAAAGAAAACCTCCATGCATCCTATATGTCAATATGTTCTTGTCCACATGTGCTTTTCTACATCTCTGGGTTTCTTGCAAGGGTCTACGCCTGTTGAGAATCATGTGATTAAAACATGATCAATGGAACAAAAATAACAGCAGCAAAATATTAAAATTCAACAGTCATAATCAATAGGTTGCACAATTTATTGCCTGTAAGCTACAAACCTGCAATATTTTTCATGATTCATATATTCACTGTATTTGATATAGAACTCTGCAGTATGCACCAGGCCGGCCTCCCTGGTCTAGGGGTTAGCGACTTTCTCCGTAATCCTGTATACTCTCGTGAGTAACGTGACGACGGTGAGAATCGGTAGCGGTTCTAGCCATGTCGGTAACTTACGGGGTATGTGAGCCGGTCTCTCAGAAAGCAATGGCAAACTACAGAGCGTAATCTTGCCAAGAAATCATCAATCAGCTGAAAGATGCTGATGTTGACAGCGATGTCCTGTAAAGGATATGCAAACATTTATTTATTTATTAGTATGCACCAGATGAGACAGAGTCAAATATGCCAGCAATAAACTGTGCAACCTATTGTCTCTGTCTAAACATATTTTAAAGAGACGGTGTAATAATTCTTTACACCAGAAACAAATGATGATTCATTTCTGTATGCAGTGTTACTATTCAGTTTCTGAACTACTTAAAGTGACAACTGGTAAACCCCATCCATATTTCATATGGTTCAAAAGATCCCTAAAAAGTTCATAGTAGATACCTGCTGTGGGTATGTGAAGTATTAGCACCATCACATTTTGTAGGTCTTAATGCATGGAAGAGTAGATAGCCATATCATGCCACTGCCTATACACGTCTGAACCAATACAACAACGTGCCCACTCAACAGTCTATTATATTATATAAATCTCTTATATGAGTGCATTGATTGAGAGCATATATTATATGAGAGCTTATATGAGAGCATACATTGATAATGCACATTGGGAGCAAGTCGCCGCTGAACGTGTTGCATGGAGGGCAAATATCAGAAATGGAATAAAGTCAAAGGAGAAAATTATTGCAGAAAAGTCACACACCAAGCGTTTGAGACGTAAGATGGTGCATGATGGTGGAAATGACCACGTGTTCACATGCACCCACTGTGAACGGACATTTACAGCGCAAATTGGCCTTATCAGTCACACTCGCTACCGCCATAGTTAAAAGTTATTATGCCTTTTTAAAGCACAAACTATCGTCTGTCAAGACGGCAAGGTGCCAATGTGTATGTGTATATGAGTGCAGGTGGTAAGAGGAAACAGCTACATTATTTTGTATCCATGAATGAGTGTTACTGACAGTTAAGCCTCAATTTCTACTGGATCAACATCCTTGTGGGCACTGGATCAGTCTTTCTCCAAGGAAATACCTAAAACATGTGGAGGACACAAGTAAGCATGGCCGAATGGATAAGAACATGTGTTCTGAAACATCTGGTGTGCTGATGCAGATATATTCAACCCTTACACCGGACATTTGGACTAAAATGTTGACCTCTCGTCCTTGACTTGGAGACGTAAATTACAAGTACCTTTGAAGTCGGAGTGGGTTTAGTTTAGTCGGATGGATCAACATCACGACACACGGGTGTAACCCATAAGTACTCCGTTCTCCTCCTAACTCAAACCTGAGTCTGGAAAAACTCAGCTCAGTGCACGAACTCCGTAGCACCGACGAGGATCCTGAAATACTTTGGGTAGATTTTTAACTCGAAATTTTGCCTGGGCAGCACCGTTAGGCTACTCTTTTTTCAATTTCCAACTGCCAAGGGATTTTTTACGTGGGCAACAATACACACGGGCGTCCGATCTCACGACCCAGAGACCAGGGACATTTTTTTTTTATTACTAGAAGTCCACGTGAAAAAAATCCCAGTCCTCACCGGGGCTTGAACTCGCGACCTCCAGCACTCGAGGCGGACACCATACCTCGAGACCACGCAGCCCCCCCCCCCCACCCCTTGAAGACAATGGACACTGCTAACAGGGAAAGCTAATGCCCATGCAAAATTCAGTCCAGCACTGCTAGAAGTGTGGGCTATGCTTGAGTTCAAAGAGAGCGAGCGTAAAAAAAAAAAACAACCTGCGGAGGCTTAATCCCAACCAGTCTGTTTTGTGATGAAACATGACTTGGCTGTATCGTAATATGCCCCTTCTGATGTTAAAGAAGAGCCCTGCATATGCAACACACATTGCATGAAGCCCTGGACACAGTTAAGGGCCACAGGCTGATCAGCAGAAAATCATGGTCGGCTCAGGCAGAGGACACAATCAGAGAAGTGTGCATGTTTGAGAACATTGGTGGGGTATTAATGCATGATAAGGCAGATGTGGCTGGGACCCTTTGGAATTGTATGTATGGTGCAGAAGAACAGGTAGATCATCACGGCTTGGATAGAATGGTGGTGTAGGAAGTGACCAAAGGATCTGGCTGACACTCACAACTCAGAGGAAAGTCCAAGAAGACACATAATCAGAATGCAAATGGTAGCATTAGTACTGGCTGCTGCAGATGAGGACAGAGCACATATGGGAATGTCCCGAGTGCTGTGTTGTCGGTTCTTGACTCAACTCAACTCAGAGTTCTGCAATATTCACTGAGGAGATGTTTCTTCAGTAATAGGTCAGAAGAAAAGTCTCCACACCAACTTCACTCTGAGATATGCAAGCTCTTTTCAGAGCGTAAGTGACCTGAACTCCAATGAAATGGACTAAAAAATTAAAGTAACAGCTCAATCTTCCAGAGAATTCACCAAAATACCCACCAGCAGCCTCGTCGCTAGATACTTGCCTGCTGACCTGGAGGTCATGGGTTTGACCCATAGCTGGGTGCCATGATACAAAGACAGGTAGGACAAGAGTTAATGCATATACAGAAGGGAGATAAATAAAGCGACATAGTGAGACAGAATTAGAACTCAGGGTCATTTAATAGAATCGAGTACAGCTCAGTACAAGCGGTCACCAAGAAGCTGTGCATGAGCATTCAGAGAATCACGGAGGGAGATCACGTGATTACATGCAACTAACAGCCGTGTTAGATTTTAAACGTACCTTTCGGGCCAGGACACGCAAGGGTAACATCTGTCTTTCCACACTGACGAAGCGGTTTATATAAGTTAATATTGAAGTATCAACAGCTGCAGTGATTATCCAGTGATGGATCTGAAGTCTTGCTAAACGAGAATTAACTACCAGAAGATCATCGAATGCCAACCAGCGAGAAGGCTCATAGGACAACTGCCAGGTCTATGACTTAATCAGTGTGACAATAAGTAACCATGTGTATTCTACTAGCCCAGTGTATGTGGTGTAGTTTCACTCGGCAAGGACTCGTACGTAGGCCTCTAATTGTTAGATTTACAATGCTAGAGATAGCGAATTGATAAGAGACCATGATGCCATTTGAGAATCAAGATTAAAGACACCTCTGACAGACGACCCATAGTTCTGATGACTGGGAGTACAACGTATGTAAGCAATGCACAACTTGGTCATCGTGGGAGCTGTACAGTGTGGTGTGCCAAATAGTCTTATTCCATGAAACACAGTCATAAGTCAGTTTGTCTTCAGTGTGTTCATTGTTTCAGAGTTGCCATGTGTTTGACTATCAACAAATGAGCTGTAGAAGTAAACACACACCGGCCAATACATGGCACTGGGTGAATTCAGATTTTTAAAGAAACTGACATTGACTCCCACGTCGACCCAGCCTAAAATTGGTACCAAGAATGTCTTGGGAAGTAAAAGTAGCCTGCATGATGCTAACCCCTCTGAGTGCCTAGCGGTCCATACAAACATGAGTCTAGCACCATATGCCTAAAGAGACTTAAGGCGTGTAGAAGGCCCTCCCCCCCCCCCCCTCAAATCTATTGTAACTTATCCTACAGATAATGTATCTGATAGGTAATCTATTGTAACTGTTAACATAAGGAAAGGGTCAGAGGGTGGAGTAGTGTGAATGTACCACACCCACCTCTAACTCATGCAAAACTCATGAACTCATGTTCATAGACTGAACTATTTGAATTTTAGACCCATTTTTGTTTACATTGTGAACTATCTGGATTTTAGCAAATTATTGAAAGTGTGATCAAACTGATCTCACTTCTCAGTTAGGATGAAAAACTTGTAGGATCCCTATGGGATGGTGCAAATTAAAATTCTCTTAGCAGTTAGCAATACAAATCGGGCTGAATAGGATGCAGCCCAGCCTAATATTCAAATAAAGATACCTATGCGCACAATAGTATTTGCAGAATGTATGTCTCTGTACTCTCATCAGTGGTACAGAGTGAGTGCACTGTGCTGAGATTCTCCTTGTGCTCGGAAGGCAAGTAAAGCCCTTATGGAGATATTCATGTGTCGGGAAAGTACACAAGCCACAATGTTATTTATGCCATCATCTGTAAACTTGGCAAGAAATACATCTGTGAAACAGGCTTACACTTGGCTGATAGACTTAGACACCACCTTGCAACATTAACAGTAGTACCTACAAACCAGTTTATGTACATTTTGTAGAGCACTGTGGTTTAATATTCCGGTCACGGCTATTAAATCTTGCTCGTATCATGAAAGATATCGCCAACTCTTGAAAATTTGCATTATGTTCCAGTTGGGATGCCTCCTGCCATACAGTCTCAATGTTCAACAGTTTAATTTAACTACTGGCATTTTTTCCCCTGATCCCACCTCCCTTATCAGTCTGTCACTCCATCTCTGCTCATGTTCATCACATCTATCACCGTGTGGCTATCCTTCATGCATACTTTCTATGGGGGTTGCCCTCTTTCTCCTCACCCCCACTTTGTTTCCTCTTCCATTACTCCCTCTTTAATGTGTCATTTCTGGTCAGCTAATATTCTGATCTCACAGTACACAGACTGTTTTTGTGTGTTCTGAGATGAAAGAAACAAGGATCCACATTTTCCAGCTATATACCATTTCTTAATTATATTGTTGTAGCTGATTTTTAAGGTAGTTGCATTAGTGTTTGTTGTTTTGTGTGTGTTTGCTGACGAAGGCTGTCTAGCTGCAGTATGCATTCCGTTGCTTGTAATTATGTTCTTGCAACGCTAACCCTGTATCTCAAGGATAGAGAAGTGGAAAGTCTAAACAAGACTACAATGTACTTTTATAAACAAGAATAGAAGAGGAAAGACTAAACAATACAGCAATGTACCTCTATATACGAAGTTAGAAGAGGAAAGACTAAACAATACAGCAATGCACCTCTACATAAATAGTGGAAGAAACAAGTCTAAAGAACACTGCAGAGTACCTCTCTATACAAGGATAATGAGGAAAGACTAAATAAAACTGCAAAATACTACTAAATACAAGGACAGAAGACTACACAAATCAACCTCAACATCCAAGGACAGTACAGGCAGACTATACAAGATCACTGGGCATCTATCTATACACCCCAGGATAGATAAAATAAGACTAACAGAACAAATAGCTATCTTTTCACACCTCAGGATTGTAGACAAAGGACTACAAATGAATGAATACAATTCTTATGTAAATGATATATCTTACACCTCACAATATGAGACAAAGATAAACATCATTGGAAACCCGGGTGAGCAAAATGCATCAGAAAAGAAACAATTACATTGCATGCGCGTCAAGTGATTCAGACTAACCCCTGAGCTGAAGAAAATAGCTGAAAATAGGGGACAGCAGAGTGACATGATCCGAATCCTTCAGGTAGGTCAGCATGGCTGAATGGATAAGAACGTGTAGTCTTAAACATCCGGTGTGATAATGCCGAGGTAAAGGGTTTAACCCCTACACCGGACAGTTAAACTAAAATGGTGACCTATCGTCCTTCACTTGGAAATGTAAATTACAAGTAATTCTGAAATCGAAGTGGTTCGCCTGATGGTGAGGGACATTGTTAATAGGGAAAGCTAATCCACATGCAAAATTCAGTCCAGCACTACTAGAAGTAGTGTGTAGGGACAACGCTTGAGTTCAAAGCGAGCACGCACAAAAAAATAAAGATGACTTCAGGGGAAGTCAAGGCTGAGAGGGCAAGGTGTAGCCTCAGAAGGTATCAAGGTTGATCCCAGCATGGAGCTCTTAATTTCTCCAAGAACAATATTATCTAATGATATCACATCCTCCTGATTTCTTGGGTAGTGCAATTGGATAGCCAGCCTTCTCGGATACAGCCCCGTGTCCAGGTTGCACACATTTAACATTCCAAATCAGTTGGAAATCACAAAGAGCAGGCTATATCACTTTACTGGCACAAACGGTTCGGACAGAAAGCCTACTAATGGGTTGATAGACAGAGCCTATGACCTTGGGTGGAATCCGTCTAGGTCAGTGGTTCACAACCTTTTTTGGCCCGTGCCCCCTTTACCATATGTTCAGAACGTCACCCCCCCCCCCCCCTTTTCGAATTTCCTCCCTATAAAGCCCCTCCCCCCACCCTTACACAGTATACATAAAAATGGAAACTAATAAATGTAATAACACATACTAGAACAAGTCTAGACATCTATATAAAACGTGACTTATGTTATAAAATGAATTTCATTAGGACGAGAAGTACAGAACTGTAAAATTTAGAGGGAAAAACAATATCGAGTAACTGGTTCTTGTATTAATGCGATCTTGAATAAATCTTAATTCTCACCCCCCTTCCCCCCCCCCCCCTTTAAACCCTAAGCTTCCCCCCTGGTGGGAGGGGGGAGATTCCCCACCAGTTGAGAACCACTGGTCTAGAAGATACAAATCTGACACAAATGCATGCTGAAGTCAGACACACTGTCCATTGAGGTGCATAACTAGGTGAGATGTATTCCTATCGATAGTGGAATGAAGAAGAAGCAGAAGACAACTTCAACACAAGTATTCTGACTGACTAACCGTATGATGATGACATGTAAATAGTTGCTTTCCACAACTCCAAACTACCACCACCAGCACTCTAAAAACAAAACAATAAGTAAGTAAATAAGTAAACAAAAACAGCCAAGAGTCAACAAAAGCCCAATAACACACAGCTATGATCACTGCAACTTTTTGGTGGCAGCATCCACCTGAATGCCCCACTGCTCAAATTCAGCATCATAGGGCTTGTGCTGGTCCAGCTGCTCCAGCTGTTGCTGCTGTTCCTGATGCAGTTTCAGTTCTCTGTAGGTGGTGAAGATTCTGGCATACTCGGGCTTCTTCAAGGCATAGCTCTTAAATTCATCTGAAACAGTGGGAGGGGAGATGCTGAAGCAGGACTTTCATTAGAATTAAACAGAACATTGTTAACTTATTGCTGACTGGTTGTAAGCGAGCAAGTTGGTGTAATTGCTAGAAGGCTATGCTGATAGTGTCTTGAACGTGGTCAGAAAAGGGTTCAACCCTGTGCTTATTGTCCGCTAAGAGAGGGAAAGACTGGTCTACAAAATTGTATGGTCCTAGGACATCACAGACCTACTACAAGCTCCTGCTTTGGTACTTGTTTTTGATTTACAAGGGGGCTTCACATGAAAACGTTAAAAGTTTTTGTGTGAGTGTGAACATATTCTGAAAAAGTAAAGAACAAATGTATCATTTTTTGATGTAGTCACTACTGCATTCAATGCAAGACCTCCAGCGCCAATAAAGTGCTTGGATTCCTGTAAAAAAAAATTCTCTTGGTCGCATGTATAACTACTCATGCACCACATGTTGTATTTCTTCATCAGACCAAAAAGTTTTGAAACTTCCTACTCCACTCATATACTTGCTGGACTGACAGACAAGCATCACTATACTGGACCTTCATTCACCGATAAATTTCTATAGGTTTCACCCCTTCACTGATAAAAAAAACAAAAAAAAAACATGGATAATAGAAGGCTGAACCTCTTTGGTGCATGTAAAAAGTGGGGCGGACATCTTTAAACTGTCCTTATGACATCATTGTGGTCATCTGCACTATGATGTCACATGCTGAACACTCTTGACATTTTCAACAATATTGACAGATTACAAGACAATGGCATGGTTACTGTAATTCCCAGCACACTTTTAAAGTTTTGACTTGAAGCTCTCTCCTATTTTTTGGTCTTAAGTCCAATGCATTACCATTCAGGCCATCTGAACCCTGAATTGGACTTGCATCTATTGGAGTGAGGTTCATGTAGAGTCTTTTCTCCCGACCCGGCACCATTTCCAAGGAAACTGTGTTGGCGAGGTCTCCTTCCCCTCTCCAATCTTAGAAACCAGCAAGGTATGCAAGCCTGGTTCTGGATCTTCACCCCTGCAAAGAGGCATGGTAGAATGCAACCTGGTCATGATTCAACACAGCACACACTGATCGGCTGGGATTAGGTCGACTCAGGCAATGATTCGCTCACAGGTTGTACAGTATTCCAATGAAACTGGCCCCAAACCAAATCTCAGTAAAGAACCCTTTTTCGTGCCTTAGGGATATTGGGCATATGATGCTAAACCCATATTTGTATAAGCCAGTCTGTACGCTAGGAGTAAAGTTGTCAATATCATACCGACTGCCTTCACTTCGTAAGACATTTCCTGGTACCCATTTTAAACTGGGTCAACTAGGGAGCCCAGGTACAATTTACAAATCTGCTTCAATGCAGATTTGAACACATCACCACTGGGTCAGTAAGCAAGCACCACAATGCTGTCAAATCTCCCAAATATTCAGAGGGTATCATGAAGTACTAAATAATAAATTACTGAAGGGCTACATTATAATTACACACAGGCTGACAATGGCAGACTCCTGGACTACATTATGATAACATACAGGCTGACAATGGCAGACTCCTGGACCACACTATGATAACATACAGGCTGACAATGGCAGACTCCTGGACTACATTATGATAACATACAAGCTGACAATGGCAGACTCCTGGACTACACTATGATAACATACAGGCTGAGAACGGCAGACTCCTGGACTACACTATGATAACATACAGGCTGACAATGGCAGACTCCTGGACTACACTATGATAACATACAGGCTGACAATGGCAGACTCCTGGACTACACTATGATAACATACAAGCTGACAATGGCAGACTCCTGGACTACACTATGATAACATACAGGCTGAGAACGGCAGACTCCTGGACTACATTATGATAACATACAGGCTGACAATGGCAGACTCCTGGACTACACTATGATAACATACAGGCTGACAATGGCAGACTCCTGGACTACACTATGATAACATACAAGCTGACAATGGCATACTCCTGGACTACACTATGATAACATACAGGCTGACAATGGCAGACTCCTGGACTACATTGCAACATACAAGCTGACAATGGCAGACTCCTGGACTACACTATGATAACATACAGGCTGACAATGGCAGACTCCTGGACTACACTATGATAACATACAGGCTGACAATGGCAGACTCCTGGACTACACTATGATAACATACAAGCTGACAATGGCAGACTCCTGGACTACACTATGATAACATACAGGCTGACAATGGCAGACTCCTGGACTACACTATGATAACATACAAGCTGACAATGGCAGACTCCTGGACTACACTATGATAACATACAGGCTGACAATGGCAGACTCCTGGACTACATTGCAACATACAGGCTGACAATGGCAGACTCCTGGACTACACTATGATAACATACAAGCTGACAATGGCAGACTCCTGGACTACATTATGATAACATACAGGCTGACAATGGCAGACTCCTGGACTACACTATGATAACATACAAGCTGACAATGGCAGACTCCTGGACTACACTATGATAACATACAGGCTGACAATGGCAGACTCCTGGACTACACTATGATAACATACAAGCTGACAATGGCATACTCCTGGACTACACTATGATAACATACAGGCTGACAATGGCAGACTCCTGGACTACATTGCAACATACAAGCTGACAATGGCAGACTCCTGGACTACACTATGATAACATACAGGCTGACAATGGCAGACTCCTGGACTACACTATGATAACATACAGGCTGACAATGGCAGACTCCTGGACTACACTATGATAACATACAAGCTGACAATGGCAGACTCCTGGACTACACTATGATAACATACAGGCTGACAATGGCAGACTCCTGGACTACACTATGATAACATACAAGCTGACAATGGCAGACTCCTGGACTACACTATGATAACATACAGGCTGACAATGGCAGACTCCTGGACTACATTGCAACATACAGGCTGACAATGGCAGACTCCTGGACTACATTATGATAACATACAGGCTGACAATGGCAGACTCCTGGACTACATTATGATAACATACAGGCTGACAATGGCAGACTTCTGGACTACATTGCAACATACAGGCTGACAATGGCAGACTCCTGGACTACATTATGATAACATACAGGCTGACAATGGCAGACTCCTGGACTACATTATGATAACATACAGGCTGACAATGGCAGACTTCTGGACTACATTATGATAACATAAAGGCTGACAATGGCAGACTTCTGGACTACATTATGATAACATACAGGCTGACAATGGCAGACTCCTGGACTTCATTATGATAACATACAGGCTGACAATGGCAGACTCCTGGACTTCATTGCAACATACAGGCTGACAATGGCAGACTCCTGGACTACATTATGACAACATACAGGCTGACAATGGCAGACTCCTGGACTACACTATGATAACATACAGGCTGACAATGGCAGACTCCTGGACTACATTATGATAACATACAGGCTGACAATGGCAGACTCCTGGACTACATTATGATAACATACAGGCTGACAATGGCAGACTCCTGGACTACATTATGATAACATACAGGCTGACAATGGCAGACTCCTGGACTACACTATGATAACATACAGGCTGACAATGGCAGACTCCTGGACTACATTATGATAACATACAGGCTGACAATGGCAGACTCCTGGACTACACTATGATAACATACAGGCTGACAATGGCAGACTTCTGGACTACATTATGATAACATACAGGCTGACAATGGCAGACTCCTGGACTACATTATGATAACATACAGGCTGACAATGGCAGACTCCTGGACTACATTATCATAACATACAAGCTGACAATGGCAGACTCCTGGACTACATTATGATAACATACAGGCTGACAATGGCAGACTCGACATGACTGATGAGAGGACAGCATGCTCACCTAGAGAGATTTTACCATCATGGTTAGCATCCACTTCGGTGAACAGAATCTTTGTTTCTTCTTTGGAAACATTGAAGGCTCTGCCAAGTATGATCGCTAGCTCCTCTTGGGAAATATATCTATTGCCATCAAGATCAAACAGCTGAAACAATGAGTTTTTTTTAAATATTAAAAAGGCACACATGTTACTTGACTAATTTTAGTGGGGGTGGGCACTGCGGGGAGTTACTTGGCTATTATACGAGGGGGCTTCACATGTAAACCTTAAAAGCGTGATAGAAATTATAATAACCATGCCATTGTCTTGTCTTGTGCCAGGGTCTGACTGCGCTTCTTGATATTGGTTTGTTGATTGCGCCCACCTTCCTAGGGGTAATGACTGTAGGTAATTTCTTGTGCAGTCGGTACCATGGTCATCTCTCAGCATATGACTTGCTGATGGTTACTCGGCCATACGTTATACCTTACACCAACTTGAACTCTAGTTAACTCGAACAGGAGTAAACTTAAACAGCAGTCAACTCGGACACTGTTTGTATGTTTCTACGTATAATATTCTATACAGACGGATATCAATATTATCAAATATACCATCACATATTACACAATAAATTCACAATACACAACATCACGAGTTAAAAGCGTGGCTCAATCTTGGCCGCAACGCTGTATACTTCTCCCAACGTCCGTCCTGGACGCTGGCTCAGCGCAGACTCACTTGTCCCGAGCTCACTTCCTATCACCTGGGAAGTGAGTTCCAACGTTTTCACGTTGTGTGGAAAGTCCCTGCTTTCCACGTTCTAGTGTTCACCTGCTGAACACAGCCATAACCTTTACTCTCTGACCTAGGCTATAACTTAACCATGCCATGACGTCGTCAGGGTCATGGCACCTGTCAATATTGTTAAGGATGTCAAGAGTGTTCAGCATGTGACCCCACAGTGCAGACAAGCAAGGTGATGTCATAAGGACAGTTTAAAGATGGCCACCCCACTTCTGACATGCACCATAGAGGAGCAGAGTTCTGTCATCAGTGAAGGGGTGAAACCTATAGAAATTCATTGGCAAATGAAAGTCCAGTATGGTGATGATGATACTTGGTTATTATAAAAGGGGGGGGGGGGGGGGTCATGGGTTGCTTTGTGAGAGGAAGGAATAGGAGTTCATATTTCACTGTAGAATTTATTTTATAATTAACTGTCATGAAGCAGTTTTCTGCTATGGGTCTGTGATATTATAGAGCCATAACATTTTATAGGCCTTCAGGCAAGGAGGCATAGGTGGCCAATCTTTCCCTCACTCTGACAAGCAACGAACCACTTTCCTACCATGCTCATGACACAACCAACACAGTTCACTATCAACTTCGCTAGACTGTCCGCCTTACTGTAGACTTACTCAAGGTAAATTTTATAATTTTTGTGTTGTATAGAATAATCATAGTAATTAACAACGACTGCGTGAAAGAGGCTAATGAAACCAGAACATCATATAGAACAATAAGAATGAGATAAACAGCTTTCTCTGATCATGTGATGAGAAGAGAGGCATTGGAGAACATCGTGACGACTGTAAAGATCAAGGGGAGGAGAGGCAGGGGCAGACCAAGAGAAATGATGCTGGGTGGACTAACGTGGTGGCATGGAGGGATATCATCAGCAGTTGATCTAGAACACCAAAGACTGAGATCTGTGGAGAGACATGAACGTCTACGCCATGATGTTGAGAAAATAATTGATCAGTACTGAGCATTTTCCAACTATTTTCAAGCTCACAGTAAACTCATCAGCAACCTCATCTGAGCATCAGTCTAAAAAAAATACGAGGCTAGCAGATACTAAACACATTAAATTTTCACTGTATTCATACATATTAACGTATTAGATCATCATCATCATCTTTTACTTTAGCTGTCAAGCTAAGTGGAGAGGAATAATTGGCACCCGATGGGTGGCACTGGATAGTGTCATTCCATGTAATTGTGCAATGTCTTTGATGTCGACATTCCATTTTCTTCGCAGGTGTCCTTTTGCTCTCATAGCAGATTTTCTGTGATGTAGAAAGTGCTGGCAGTCGATGGTGTTGCGTTCTAACGAGATGGCCAAACCATCTGATCTTCTGTCTTTCAATATATGTGTAAGGGGTCTGCTGACAAGTTGTCAAAGGTCACTTGACAATGGTTAGGGTTTTCCCGCCCTCTTTAAAGCCTGATGTTGTGAGCACATGATAACTGGTTAGATTCTGGGTCAGCTCTTGCGTCAGCGTGTCCGAGGTCGGGGTTTTTACCTCTGTATATCCTCTCCTCCAACCTGCTACCAAATTCCACTGTTTCTTTGTTGTCTAGGGATTTGATCTATCTCATCGTCCAGGGGTTTGATGTATGTTTGTTATAGTTACCATTGTATTTGTTATTCAAACGTTATATAGACCTCTTTCACTTCTTCCTCTATTTTAGAACCATGAACACACTAATTATACAAATACTTCACAGGACACCATAGCATTTCTCATATTATAGTCTCCTTGAGTTGACAATCATATTCTCAGTAAATTCACTTCATGCTCATCAAGAGTAATGACTTCTTAAAACATTATATTCTAAAATACTGTAGTCACATGGTGGCAATCTATGATTGATGGTTCTGATCCATGCATTTCCTATGACAGTCTCAGCTCCAGTGTCATGTTTTCAAGAGCCCTTTCTCACCCTGGCTCAGTCAAAGCATGCAATTCAGTCAAAGCGTGCAATTCGCTCAAAGCACTCTGCACGCACAAAATATGACATGAGCTGATTTTGGCTCCTGGCAATATGTGGCACAAAGTGTTAATCCCAAATTATTTCTTATTTGGTCTCAGATAGTTAAGTTTTAGATAATTTTCATAATTGGCTATTGCGTCCATTTGACATATTTCTTTTCAAAGAGCCTTGTGGATCTTGATTAACTCTCAAAACAAAAAACACACAAACAAGGTTATCAGTAGAATACAATTCTGCTATGTATAGCAATGAAAGCAATATTTACTAAGATGGAGAATTAAATACCAAACTTCATTTTTAATCTATTTTTGTGTCGCAGGATTCTTGGCTGTTATAAAAGGTGGTTGTAGGTTATCTGGTGCTTATAAAAATGGTGACACGTATAATTGGCTTTTACAAATGGGGGTGATGATTACTTAGCTTTTATAAAAATGGTGACAGGTATACTTGGCTTTTGTAAAAGGGTGTTACGGGTTACTTGGCTTTTATCAAAGGGAGTGTTCTTAAAACTTCCAGTGTGATGATGCTGAGGTAGCGGGTTCAACCCCTACATCAGTCAGTTGGACTAAAATGTTGACTTCTCGTCCTTGACTTAAGGACGTAAATAACAAGTATCCCTGAAGTCAGAGTTGGTTCGCCTGATGGTGAGGGACACTGGTAATAGGGAAAGCTAATCCACACGCAAAAATCAGTCCAGTGCACTAGACATAGTAGCATGTGTATGGACTATGCTTGAGTTCAAAGAGAGCAAACACACACAAACAAAAATTTTTTTTAAATAAAAGGGGGTCACGGGTTATCTGGCTTTTATAGAAGTGGGTTACTCGACTTTTTAAAAGAAGGGGTTTTCGGATTACTTGGCTATTATGAAAAGGGGCTGTGACCTAAAACTGGTTACAAAACACTAGTCTATACAGATTCTATCCAAGGTAACTTCTACTTACTAGTCCTACCCTTTAACAATTTGCCAGGGCAGTTGCCTCATCATCTACTCTTTGCGATTTTCAACTGCTGTCTGATTTTAATGTGAGTAACTCACAAACTGAACCTCTTGTGCTGTGTTTCCCATATATCAGAGAAGGTTAGGAATTAAATTTCACTATCATAGAAATCAGGTGAGTCGTGATATTAGATACCATAGGTATGTGTAATCATTCCCAACCTTATTATAGAAATGAAACAGGCAATTTCCAAACCCCAGGTGAGACAGCAAAACATCCTAGCAACACCCCCCCCCCCCCCCCCCCCCCCCCCGCTATGGCTTTGAAGGACCATCAAATTCATGATTACAAACTCACAAACATGATTGCATACCTCAAAAGCTAGTTCCAAAGTATCATCGTTGTTAACTGGAGATGACAGTAAAGACAACCCTATGACATATTCTCGAAAGTCAATTGTGCCTGATGCATCCTTGAAATATAAATACACATAAAATTTGTAAGCTCACAATATCAGATCACATTAAAGGTATTCTTTCTTTATTCTTTTGTCCTTTATTCCCCACAAGGACCCAGACCATCAACCAACTCACTCCAAGTCTACCTATCTTTAGCTATCCCATGCGGCTCCATCTATGTCCTCTCGGCAATGTTTTTTTTTTCTGTGTGAATGTAACATGCATCATCATCAAGTGCCTTGCCAGCTGGCATAGGCGTTCATGGCTCTCCACAGATCTCAGTCTTTGGTTTTCTGGATCAACTCTGCTGCTGATATTCCTCTATGCCACCGTCTCAATCCATCCAGCATCATTTCTCTTGGTCTGCCTCTGCCTCTCTTCCCCTCAATCTTTCAAGTTGTCACAATGTTCTCCAATGCCTCTCTTCTCATCACATGACCAAAGAAAGCTGTTTGTCTCTTTTTTATTGTAGTATATAATGTTCTAGTTTGATTAGCCTGTTTAAGGCAGTCGTTGTTAGTTACTCTGGCAGTCCAAGGAATTCGCAACATTCGTCTCAGGAACCACATCTCTGTTGCTTCTAATTTCTTCTTAATTTATTCATTTACATTCCAAGATTCACTGCCATACAGCAAAACTGGTTCTACATAGCATTTCAGCACTCTCTTTCTTACATTCAGTGATAGTGACTTATAGCATAAGATACTTTCATTTTCTGAAATGCGGCTTTTGCTTGCCCTATTCTGCTCTTAATCTCTGTTGTTTGGTTTGGTTGGGGGTGTGTGGGTGCGTAGTGGAGGATGTGCGCGTGAGTTCACAATGTTTATTTTTCTTCCTATGTAAATGTATAATGCTCTTGATGAACGAAAGACGAGTGATTGGAAGGGCCGAATGTAAGACGGGCCTGCGTGCCCAATTTGTGACCCTAATAAAGTTGATTTGATTTGATTTGTTGTACATCTTCCATCTGATGTTATAAATGCCCCTAGGTATCTAAAATTATTCACTTGGTTAAGAATTTTTCCTTCTATTTCTATGTCACATTTTGGTGTCACCATTTTCTTTGATATTACCATTGTTACTGTTTTCTTGATATTCAAAGAGAGTCCTTTCCTTGCACTCTCTGTTACTATAGTGTCCAACAATTGTTGTAGATCTGTTGATTTATCCGCCACCAATACTGAGTCATCTGCACAATCAATCAATCAATCATGTGCCATGCCGGAAAGCGTGGGCGGTCATGACTCGCCATTTCACTCGATCACCAGTGTCGTGGATCAGCTCAGTGTTCCTGTCTCATCCATGCCATGTGGCCAAGCCATCCAGGTATTTTCCTCTCGGTCTGCCTCTTGGTCTGTTTCCTTCGATCTTGCCAGTTGTCACCAAGTTCTCCAATCCATTTCTTCTCATAACATGTCCAACAAATTTTGACTGTCTACGTCTAATTTCTCTAATCAATTTACGATGTTCATTTGTCTCCTGTAGTACTTGGTCATTGGTTTTTCTGTCTGTCCATGGTATTCTTTGCATTTTCCTCAGAAACCACATTTCTGCAGCCATCAGATGTTTTTCAGCTTGACTGCCCATTGCCCAAGTTTCAAATCCATACAAAAGAACAGGCTCTATGTATCCCCTCAACACTCTTTTTCTCGTTTCAATTGACATCTTTTTATTGGTCAGAATGTTTTTCATCTTGCTAAAGGCTACTTTCGCCATGATGATTCTTGTTCTAATCTCTTCAAGGCATCTCCCATCAGATGTTCTGACTGTTCCAAGATAATTGTACCGATTCACTTGTTGAAGAATATTTCCATTTACTTGTATATTACATTGTGGCACTTCTTCCTTCCTAGCGACGACCATAACCTGAGTCTTTTTACAATTTAATTCTAACCCCAGTTGCTCACTGTGTACAACAACCGCATCTACTAATTGTTGCAGGTCCTGCGCATTGTCTGCAATTAATACTGTATCATCTGCATATCTAATGTTATTGATGTTTCGTCCTCCAATGCTGATTCCATTTATATCCTCTACATTTCTGAAAATATTTTCACTGTATAGGGAAAAAAGATCAGGAGACATCACACATCCCTGCCTAACACCTCTTTTAACTGGCTGATACTGTCCCACTTCATTATCAATCCTTATTGCACTTGTTGTTTCCAATATATGTTTTTTGTAAGTCTAATGTCTTTCCCATCAATTTGTAGATCTGCAAGCATATCCACCATGTTGACATGTCTAACTCTATCAAAAGCCTTTGTATAGTCAATAAAGCAAAGATGTATATCCTTGTTTACTTCTATAACACGTTCAATAACTGTTCGCAGCATATACACAGCATTTACTGTACCCTTTCCTTCTACAAACCCACATTGTTCTTCCCCTATTTCAGGTTGTATCTTCTTCCTCACTCTTTGCATGATAATTCTTAGCAAAATCTTTGTGATATGACTCATTATACTAATTGTTCTATGTTGATCACATTCCAAGGTTCCTGATTTCTTTGGGATTGCAATAAATACAGAGTTACATAATTCAGGAGGTATATCTCCAGTATCATATAATGTGTTCATCAGTCTGGTGACTTGCTCTAGTCCAAATTCTTCTAAAGCTTTAATCATTTCTGTTGTGATGTTATCTGCACCGGGGGCCTTGCCAGCTTTCATATGCTTAAGAACATTTCGAACCTCCATCTCCAAAATTGGCGGTCCTTCATTATTAAATCTAATATCATACTGTTCGTCTCTGTTATCATCATAAAGGTGTTTCACATAATCTGTCCATACATGTAGAATCTGGTCTTTTTCTATTATGATTTTGCCATCTTTAGTTTTTAGACACCCTGTTGATGTACTTGTTCTTTTATTAGTAAGTTCCTGAATTCTTTTGTGCACTAATTTGGTATTTTGACTGTTGTGTTGGTTTTCAATTTCTAAGCACTTTTCCTCAAGCCATGATTCTTTTGCCTCCTTACATAATATTCTGACTTGTCTGTAGATTTCTTCATATTTGACAGAATTATTTTTGTTGAGTCTTCTTGTTTCCATGAGGTGTAAAATTTGTTCAGTCATCCATTTCTTACGACCCACCTTCTTTAATTTTGGAATATATGTTTCTGCAGCCACATTGATTGAATTCTTCAACGTTTCCCATTGATCATCCACATCCTGGAATAATATCTCTAGATCAGACAATATTTCAAATCTGTTCTGTACTTCTATGTTGAATTTGATTTGTATTTCCTTGTCATTACTCAATGTACACAAATCATATTTAGTGTTAACTGTTATATACTTGACTTTCTTCAACTTTATCCTCAATGTTCCTGTGAGTAATCTGTGGTCACTATAACAATCAGCACTGGGAACTGTTTTTGCTACTGTTAGCGCATTTCTAAATCTTCTGCTAATGAGAATGTAGTCAATCTGGTTTCTAATCATGTTATCAGGACTCCTCCATGTCCATAATCTTCTAGGGTGTTGCTTAAACCAGGTGTTTCCTACAATCATTTCCTGTTCTTTTGCCCACTCCATGAGTCTGTATCCTCTTTCATTTCTCTCTCCTAAACCATAGTTTCCTACTGTGTATCTATCCCCTTGACTTCCTACTTTTGCATTGAAGTCCCCTATTATGATGTTTATTTCTGAATTTTTACATTTCTTTAAGGCAGCCTCTATGTCATTATAAAATTCTTCTACACTTATCTTCACTGGATTCTCCTGTTGGTGCATATACTTGAATAATATTTATGCTAAAAGGTCTGCCACTTAATTTAACTAGTAGAACTCTGTCCGACACGGCCCAATATCCTTGAACAGATGTTGATGTTTTCCGGTCCAAAATAATTGCCACTCCCCTATGACGATCTTCACCTCCAGAATAAATAATCTTGAAATCGTCATCTATCTTGATGCCTGATCCTGTCCGTCTCGTTTCGCACATACCTAAAATATTAATTTTTTCCCTTTCAATTTCTTGTTTTATGTTCTCTAATTTTTCGTCGTTGTTTAACGTCCTAACGTTCCGTGTTGCTAATTTTAACGTCTCTGTTCTTGTCTTGCGATGATCAGTCTTTAAGTGAATCATGATATACTAGGCACTTTTAAAGAGGTAGTTTGCCGTTGCTTTCCTCTATGGCAGTGACCGTACTGGTCGGAGACCGCAGCCATTGACTCAAGAAGAGCTCTTCTGCCTGCCGTCGTGAATTCGAAACCATGACCAACGAATATCTGTCGGCTGCCCTCATATTTCATCCACCACCAGCCTTCCGTGGCTTCTTTTGAAAACTTCCAATAAAAGAGCACAAAATAACATTACATAATCCACAGGAAAACACTATTCGCAGGAAATCCATAGGAAATCACACGAAATCCAAAGGAAAACACTAAATAGCGTCCCCCCGAAAAGTACGCGTCATCCTGTCGCCATTGTACCGGAATCCACCATCTGCATAGCGTATATTATTTATATTATAACCTCTAACTAGTATTCCTGGCATCTCTTTGATCTCTCTCATTATTACTTCACTATATAGAGAGAAGAGATCTGGTGACAAGACACACCCCTGTCGTACTCCTAGCTTTATTTGTTCGTAACTACCCTCTTTATTTCTCAATTTAATTGCTGCTACTTGGTTCCAGTAAATATTCTTTATTATTCTTAAATCTTTCCCATCAATGTTGATATCTTCCAACATTTTAATCAGTTCATCATGTTTTACTTTAAAATACCTTAGTATAATCTATGAAACACAAATATATATGTCTTTCTGTTTCTCTATTGACCTTTCTATTAGTGTTCGTAATGTATACATTGCATTGTTTGTGCCCTTTCCCTCCACAAATCCATACTGTTCTTCACTAATTTCCATTTTTATTTTCTTTATGGTTCTTCTCATTATGATTCTGAGTAGAAGCTTAGTGATATGGTTTATGAGGTTAACTGTACGAAAATCTTCACATTCAATTGCTCCTGGTCTTTTTGGTATAGCTACAAATACAGATTTCAGCATATCACTGGGTAAATATCCACTGCTGTAAATATCATTCAACATTTTGGTTAATATATCTACTCCAAATTCTCACAATACTTCTAATTCTTCTACTGTGATTTAATCTGGCCCAGCTGTTTTTCCTTTCTTCATATGTTTCATAGCATCAGCGACTTCTTCTTTTAGAATAGGTGGACCTTCTATGTTACTTTCTTCTGTTAACTCTTCCCTTTCTCCATCATATAATTCTCTTATATACTCATTCCACCTCTTCATTATAACACCTTCCTCCAATAATATCTTTCTTGTTTTTTTTATTTCAAACACCCTGTATTTATTCTTATTTTTCTTCCTGTGTGCTCACTGATTTGTCTGTGCATATTATTTGTATCTTTAATGGCAATTAATTCAATTTTTATTTGCACTGCTCGTTTAACCAACTTTCTTTTGCCTTCCCACATTTATCTTTTATTTCTTTATTTATCTTAGTGTATTCTTGTTTGTCATATTTACTCTGTTTCCTTTTGTCCATCAGCATTAAGATTTCTTCAATCATCCATTTTTTCTTAGCTATTTGGCTTCTCTCTGGTAATATTTCTTAGCTGATTTGCTGAATGGAGTCCCTTAACATTTCCCATTGTTCATTTATACTCTGTATTTTAGCTATTGCATTGTACCTATTTTTCACAGTCACTCTGTATTGTTCTTCTTCTTCTTTAGTTCGCTTGAAATACATCTATAACTGCAATGTTGCCTTCTGTATGAATCTAACAGTCTTTTTTAGTTCACTCAGCAGTCCATAGAGTTTATCTTCCACTGTTGTCTCTCTAGGCCAGAATGTTCACCTGGATATGTTGTAGTTTGGGCAGTCTTGGAGTATGTGCTCTGCTGTCTGCGGCGCCAAACCACATGTGCACATGGCTGTATTGTTCTTGAATTTCTTTATCTACTTTCAGAACCTCTTTATTAAGTCTCAAGTTCTTAACCATTTTTCCCCCTCTTTTTAATCTTACTTTTATTTGTCCACATAGTGGTACATGATCACTATTACAGTCAGCACCAGGCATTGTCTTTACATTAATTACAGCATTTCTAAATCTTTTATTAATTAGTATGTAGTCAATTTGGTTGTGTATTGTCTTATCAGGGCTTTTCCAACTGTGTAGTCATCTTTAATGGTGTTTAAACCATGTGTTTCCAATTATCATATCATTGATATTTGCCCATTCTATTGGCTTTTCCCCTTTCATTTCTTGTACCTAAACCATAATTCCCCACTACATCCTCAATTTTCCCCTTTCCTACTTTTGCATTAAAATCTCCAAGTATTATTTTTATTTCCTGTGATCCAATCTGAGCCATCGCCATTTCTATTTTGTTGTAAAAGTGTTGTATTTCTTCATCACTACTGCTTGTTGTTGGTGCATATACTTGTATAATATTTATATCTATTGGTTTGCCTTTGATTTTGACCATAATAACTCTGCCTGAAATACACCAGTATCCATTAAGTGGCTTGGCTATTTTTTCATCAAGTATTATTCCTACACCTTTTTCATGTGTATCCCCTCCAGAATAAATTATTGTGTGGTTGTCAGCTATAATTTTGCCCGATCCCTTCCATCTCATCTCACAAACGCCTAGTATATTCATTTTCATGCTATCCATCTCTCTTAGAACATTGTTCAACTTTCCTAGCTCATTTAATATCCTAACATTCCATGTTCCTACTCTAAATTTATTTATTTATGATTTTGCCATCAGTAGCTGGATGACAGTCTGGTGTCACCTGTGGCTCATGACTGTCCCTACCGGACGAGGATGTCCTAAGACAGCCATTAACGTCGTTCACTAACTCTGATATATGTTTTGCCATGAAGTCTTGGGAAGATAATGTGGTTTCGCCTTACCTTTCACAGCCACATGGTGGTCTTTTTACCTCTGCCTTTGACAGCCATTTCCGACTGTAAGGACAAGTGAGTGCCCTGCTTTGCTCAGCTGCAGAGTTGTCCACTTATTCCGGTGGATACTCAGTCCCCAGAGCTGTGTTAGCTACAACGTGGTGTGTTTCCCATCCTCTACCACGGGGAGGTGCAGTTGGGATTTTCCCTTCCTACAGTTATGGTCTATGACCAAATCTCTCCAATACTTTTAGAGGACACAATACAGAAATCTATTTCACAGTTAAGAAATATATCTCACAGTACAAAATCACATTTCACAGTTCAGAAACCTATTTCATAGTTCATAAACCTATTTCACAGTACAGATATCTATTTTGCAGTTCAGAAACATATTTCACAGCACAGTAAAGTATTTCAGTTCAGAAACATTTCACAGTTCATAAACCTACTTCACAGTAGAGTAACCTATTTCACAGCTCACATTATGTTGAGTGTTCATCAATGTTTAAGTTACATTCAAAAGACATATCATCATAATGCCAGTCAAACATTACTACATGATCACCTGTAAATGATCACAATTACATGAATAACCGACAAGTTTTTCATTATCATATGACTACTTTACATTATCACATTGACAATACCATATTATCACAAGAACAATCACACTATCTTAATTAACAAAATCACAAGAACAATCACACTATCTTAATTAACACAATCACATTATCACAAGAATACAATCACATGAACACAATCATATGAACACAAAAACACAATCACTTGAACAAAACCACATTATTACATGAAAACAATTATACAATCACAAGAAAATGAAAACACAAGGACATGAATACAGCCACATTATTATATGAAAACAATTACACAGTCAAAAGAAAATTAATACACAATCACAAGAAAACGAAGACGCACTCACATGAATAAAACCACATTATTACATGAACAATAAAATCACATTATCAGAAGAATATAAACACATGAGCATAATCACATTATTGCAAGAGTACAACAATATTATCAAAAGAAGACAATCACATGATAACAAGAATACAATCACATTCTCACAAGAAGACAATCACATGATCTGAAAAATACAATTACATTACAAGAACACAACCACATTTTCACAAAAACACAATCACATTATCACAGTAAGACAATCACATGATCACAGAACACATTCACATCACAAGAACACAATCACATATCATTAGAAGACAATCGACATTATTACAAGAAGACAATCATATGATCGCAAGAACACAATCCCATGATCACAAGAACACAATCACATTATAAAATAACACACAATCTATCACTGTACACCAATCTTACATTATCACACCAACATCTGTATGTTACAGTGTCCATACACTGATCTTGTGACATAAACTCTCACATATTCTGACATGAACATGTGCACGCTATCACAAACAACGCAGCACGCTATCACAAACAACGCACATATGTTAACACATTTATGAGGTGAAATGAGGACTTGCGTCCCCAAGACAAACATCCATATTGTACAACGTAAATGCTCGTATTATGCTACAACTAGAAGACCCTCACATGTGATGACAAATGGAGGTCAGCTTGGCTGAATGGCTTAGAGTGCGTGCTCTTAAACTTCCAGTATGCTGATGCTGAGATAGTGGGTTCAACCCCTACACAGGTCAATTGGTCTAAAATGTTGACTTCTCATCCTTGACTAGAGGACATAAATTACAGAGTGCCTCAGAAGTCAAAGTTGTTTCGCCTGACAGAGAGGGACACTGGTAATGGAGAAAGCTAATCCACGCACACACAAATCAGAATTAGTAGCGTATGTATGGACCACATGCACAACCATGCACAATAGATAATTGATAGAATAAGAGGCCAAAGAACAAGAACCCAAATAGAATAAGAGCATTTCTGACTTCCAAGGTGCTGACCTCATCTGGCAGAGGACTGACGAGGACAAGGGCAAAGCCCTCTTTGAACGCTATCTTGAGCAGAGCAACCAGACAGACATGGGAGGCCGAAATCTGGCCAAGGAGGTCACCTCAGATAGATGCAAGGCCCAGAACACTTCGGATGAAGACACAGTGACAGTGAAAGAAATCAAGGCTGTACTTCGACGATCAAAAAACAGCGCTCCAGGTCCTGATGGCATAAGATACGACGACATCAATAAGTGTACCGACAATGAGCTAGAGAAACTAGCAGACATGTACAACAACAGTATAGTGAGTGCTAGCATCAAGGAGGAATGGTTACACAGCTATCTGATTCCCTTGCCGAAGCCTGACAAAGACCACAAAAAAATTCAGGGATATCGAATTATAACCATGCAGAATACAATAGGCAAGCTGCTGGAGAAGGTAATTGCCAGGAAGATATCAAGCCAGCTAGAGAGGCAAGGTGTTTTCCCACCTACCCTGGGTGGGTACCATCCAAAAAGAGAAACCTGGACCAATGCAGCAGTCTTTGCCCATGATGTCTATGAAGGTTTCCACTCAGGCATTGAAACCTTTGCTGCAGCGATTGATCTTGAGGACGCATACAACAGAGTACCATTGGATTTTTTAATGTTTCAGCTTCTTGAACTAAAAGTAAGTCCATTCCTCCTTAGTTGGATCGCTGCAGCCCTCTTCCAACGGAAAGTAGTTTTTAGATGTGGCAGTTGGACTTCGGAACCATCAACAATATATCCTGGCCTACCACAGGGATCACCATTATCTCCGGTACTGTTCAACGCCTACACAGTGAGAATCACCAGTGAGCAGATCACTGGACCGGCCAGGACATTGTCGTATGCCGATGATGTTTTAGTGTATCGTCAGGGTAAGGATAGAGAGGAGGTTGCTGTGGAACTACAAACCGAACTCAATCGCATAAGTACTTGGTGTGATGAAGCTGGGGCAATGGTCAACCCAACAAAGGCAACAGTGACTTGGTTCTCGTTGAATAATCATATTGTCAACACTCCAACACCAACTGTAATGCTGTGTTCAGAGACGGTGGAAAGAATGCAGGCAATGAATTACCTGGGGATACGGTTTGATCGAAGCCTTGCTTATAATGTGCACATAGACCAGGTGATAACAAAGGCCAAGCGGGGTTTGGCAGCGATGCGGGTGATGGCGGCAGCAAACTGTGAGCAGCGCCATCTATGTCTTCTGTACGAGGGGCTGGTCATGTCTGTTTTGGAGTATGCAATGGCAATCCTGACTCTCAGCCATAAGCAGATAGAAAGGATGGAAAGGATACAGAATGAAGCTATGCGCATTATTCTTGGATGTACAAGAGATACAGCATGCAGGGCGATGCGCTACCTTCTTGATTTTCCAACCATTGAAGAGAGAATACAAGTTTGCAGGGCACGCGCCTACCTCAGAGTTAAGGCAATGCTAACCTTAAAAAATTTAATTCCATAATACTTAATTTCTATGTTCTTTTATGGGATAGGGTTTGATATTAAAGACTGCTGATCGATAAAATATTGTCAAATTGACTTTGCACTTAACGATTGCTATGGAAACCAAGATAAACAGCGGCCATTTTGAATTTCTTAATGTACCTCTAAAACATTTATTTTTTAATGTACAGGCTAAATTCTTTGTTTTATGTGTAAATAAATAGACCCTTTACAAGTTGAGTAGAAAATTTTAATGATATCTCTTTGCAGTTTTTTTTTTCAAAATGTGAAAATGGTAATGACATTTTTTTTTTTTTTTAGTGTAGCACAAAAAGTAAAATGTAATTTTCAAGATTAATCTACTCACAATGTAAGTGATATAATAAAGAATATCTCTGCAAAGTTTGAGTGAAATATAACGAATAGTTTTTAAAACAATTGTACTTATGTATAAAAAATTGGCAAAATGAGAAAACGGGGAAAAACTAATTATTTTTTTGTTTTTTATTACTAATGCACTCTTTTACGGAGAAAAAAAAGTGTAAAACTGAACCTTGAGTGTTAAAATTGTCCTGCTGAATATGCAGGACCTCCCTCCAGAGCATGCAGCTCACCTTGTCTCTTCAGTTTGGCTGCTCGTACAGTGTCGCGTCTTTTAGTTTGTTTGTCCTTCTTGTACTTCAGACTATTTCTTACTTGCTTCTGCATCCTAAATGTTCCTAGTTTCTGCATATGCAGGCCTGTAGAAGGTCCATAAAACTGGGCAGTGTCTTGGGCAGCAGCAGCTCCAAAGTTGAACTCTCTTGCTGCAGTTACAACTGCAAACTGAACGCGCTTGCGAGAGGCAAAGTTGTCTTTAGTGCATCGAGCACATATCAAGCTGTGTAAACACTCATTTGAATTCTGAGTTTGTCCTGACACACATCTAGTTTAGTTTAGTTTGCGCAGTGCTGTTCCAAGGCGTTTACTGACATGGTTGATACACTCCTCTTTGTCTATCTGAATGTCATCCCTATATGGTTTGATCTTGATAAGTTCCGCAAATGTTTTGATGTCACCATTAGAAAGTATTGACGTGTAGCGAAGTTTATGACGGGCCACAGACCGTCGCCACAGCACCCTTGCAGCCTTCACCTCCATCATTCCAGCAGATCCTTTGAAATTGTTGTCACAGTTTAGAAGATGTTCTGCCTTCCATGCTGCAAATTCATCTGGTTTGTCCCTGGAAAGTGTCTTACCAGTGGTTTCACACACCTGGCAATAATAACATGGGCATCTATGCAAACTCCTGTAAGAACATCCCCTGCACAGCCAACTCCAATGTGGGATGTGTGGCCTCTAGTCAGCCAAGTGCCATCAAAGCTGACACTAATATCTAGCACATCATTGTCATGTAGAGTTATGGCTGACTGTTGTGCATGAGCCTGTCGAACATACTTTACGGTTTGAGAAAAAACAGTGTCCTCCAGATCTTCTATCTTTGAATATAGTTTATTCGCTTTGCTGTGAAATGTTTTGTGATGAATACCTTGCAGGTTCATATTTTCACAAAAATTATTAAATGATTGATTGATTGATTGATTTAGGAACCGACATCACAAAATTATTAAATGTTGTTGCACCCATCCCACAAACTAATGCTGAATATAATGACTGGCAGTTGACAGCAAAAGATCTATTCCCATCATTACTTCTTGCAGATAGGTATCTTCCACACACTACTTCTTCACAACAAGAGCAGTAAACCTCTGCATACACAGCTAATCCCTTGGCTTTCTTGCTGTCAGTTTTCAAAATAAGACTATCATTTTTACAAACTGGACAACATAACAATTTGATTATTGCCTCAATTTCTGAACAATCAACTCTGATTACTCTGTGTTCCCGTTTTTGATATCCATTGTCGTCACCAGAATCATACTTGCTGCTAGTGGATGTTGTGTATTTATACGTATCTCTTTTAAATTGGCTTCGGGTAATAAAAGAATCACTTCCACAACTTTGAGAAGAACACGATAGCACTGATTCATTCAGATTCACTGTCAAAACACTTGGATTTGGAAGAAGTGGCATGGGTCGCTTACTTTCAGTAGTTTCAGAATTATCTGTATCGTTTACGACGTTCTGATAGGCTTTTCGCTGCTTACGAGCATTTGCGAGGTGTAGTCTGAGAGATTACTTACGTTGACTAAATGACTGGATGTTAAATTTCTTAGAACGAGGCATATTTCAATGTGTGTCAGTCTGTCATCAACAATGAACTTTCAGCAAGTCGCCAGGTGTAAACAACACAAAGCCGCCATTTTGGAAACCCACGTGATCAATTTCAGCCATCGGCGAACGCGGATTGCTTACGATGTTCCATATATGGAAGTTTCCGGTAGATGATAGACACGAATAAACCCGATGTACACAGAAGAGCTTCCGATTAGACGAACACGGAGTATCATCACGAACAGTTACGGAAGTTCACGACCTTTCCAGGGATACCTTACACGCGCGTGTCGTGTTTTCCTGAGATATCGTTGCTAGGATTTGAAAACCGTCAATTTTGCAACAATTGTCAATAATTAGACAATTTGACACAGAGGGTGGGTTCAGTAAATTATGAATATTGCATAAAATAACAGTTTTTAAACAAAAACAAGTACAGAATCTGATAGAAGACATGATAAGGTGTCTAAAAATGAACTATTCCGAAAATAGCCAAGTTGACCAAAAATCGATGTTTTTACTGCCGCACATCGCCTTAACACAAACACACAACATCCACTGCATAGTGAAATTAGGAAGGTGAAGGGCAGCAGGTTAAAAAGAGGACGGTCGTGGATGGGTCAAGCCGAAGACATTCTTCGGTGTGTTCACTTGAGGACTTAGAACCTGGCAAGGAGTGGGTGCAAGTGCCAACTGACTTCTGCACATCCTTTTCAGTTTGCATCCAACTAGATAGGAAATGCAGACAAGAAAATCCGGCTGCTGTGGAGGCTGAAGTACAAGCGTTGATTTTCGAGAATTCGCTAGACAGTGACGCGGTCATCTACACAGATGGGTCGGTCGTCCGACATGTGAGAAGCTCATGGGCCTTTACAGCTCGGGCCAGAGGGAGAATTGTGAAGGAGGACTCTGGTGCTTTCACTGAAACCACAAGTAGCCTGACCATGGAAGTCATGGCAGTAAGTAAAGCAATAACATGGCTCGAGACACAGACATTCACTAGGGCTTGTTTCCTTAGCGACTCAATGAACATGATCAAGAGGATAGAGGAGGGGTCGATCCGAAGAGAATGGTTGCTGCCTCTGGAGCGGTCTCGGCTGGCAAAGATTAGTTTCATCTTCGTGCCAGGGCATGCGGGAGTACAAGGAAATGAGCGGGCTGACAAGCTCGCAGGTGAGGCTACTGTGGAGGGCGGACGCGCCATTGACCAGGCTGACATTCTGAATGCTCTACAAGAAGTAAGACTTTTGCGAGAACCAAGTGATGACTGTGAATCTACAACAATGGCCAGACTGCTAGAGCAGCAAATTAAAAGAGGGGTGGCCAAACAAGAACACTATATACCTCGAGACCACTCAGCCCCCCTGGTATATAGAGTTGTAGTAGTGATAGCTGGTATATATAGTTGTAGTAGTGATAGCTGGTATATATAGTTGTAGTAGTGATAGCTGGTACATAGTTGTAGAAGTGATAGCTGGTATATAGTTGTAGTAGTGATAGCTGGTATACTGTTGTAGTAGTGATAGCTGGTATATAACTGTAGTAGTGATAGCTGGTATATAATTGTAGTAGTGATAGCTGGTATATAGTTGTAGTAGTGATAGCTGGTATATAGTTGTAGAAGTGATAGCTGGTATATAGTTGTAGTAGTGATAGCTGGTATATAGTTGTAGTAGTGATAGCTGGTATATAGTTGTAGTAATGATAGCTGGTATATAGTTGTAGTAGTGATAGATGGTATATAGTTGTAGAAGTGATAGCTGGTATACTGTTGTAGTAGTGATAGCTGGTACATAGTTGTAGAAGTGATAGCTGGTACATAGTTGTAGTAGTGATAGCTGGTACATAGTTGTAGTAGTGATAGCTGGTATATAGTTGTAGTAGTGATAGCTGGTATATAGTTGTAGAAGTGATAGCTGGTATATAGTTGTAGTAGTGATAGCTGGTATATAGTTGTAGAAGTGATAGCTGGTATATAATTGTAGAAGTGATAGCTGGTATATAATTGTAGTAGTGATAGCTGGTATATAGTTGTAGTAGTGATAGCTGGTATATAGTTGTAGTAGTGATAGCTGGTATATAGTTGTAGTAGTGATAGCTGGTATACTGTTGTAGTAGTGATAGCTGGTACATAGTTGTAGAAGTGATAGCTGGTATATAGTTGTAGAAGTGATAGCTGGTATATAGTTGTAGTAGTGATAGCTGGTATATAGTTGTAGTAGTGATAGCTGGTATATAGTTGTAGTAGTGATAGCTGGTATATAGTTGTAGTAGTGATAGCTGGTATATAATTGTAGAAGTGATAGCTGGTATATAATTGTAGTAGTGATAGCTGGTATATAGTTGTAGTAGTGATAGCTGGTATATAGTTGTAGTAGTGATAGCTGGTATATAGTTGTAGTAGTGATAGCTGGTATATAGTTGTAGTAGTGATAGCTGGTATATAGTTGTAGTAGTGATAGCTGGTATATAGTTGTAGAAGTGATAGCTGGTATATAGTTGTAGAAGTGATAGCTGGTATATAGTTGTAGTAGTGATAGCTGGTATATAGTTGTAGTAGTGATAGCTGGTATATAGTTGTAGTAGTGATAGCTGGTATATAGTTGTAGAAGTGATAGCTGGTATATAGTTGTAGTAGTGATAGCTGGTATACTGTTGTAGTAGTGATAGCTGGTACATAGTTGTAGAAGTGATAGCTGGTATATAGTTGTAGTAGTGATAGCTGGTATACTGTTGTAGTAGTGATAGCTGGTATATAACTGTAGTAGTGATAGCTGGTATATAATTGTAGTAGTGATAGCTGGTATACTGTTGTAGTAGTGATAGCTGGTATATAACTGTAGTAGTGATAGCTGGTATATAGTTGTAGAAGTGATAGCTGGTATATAGTTGTAGTAGTGATAGCTGGTATACTGTTGTAGTAGTGATAGCTGGTATATAATTGTAGTAGTGATAGCTGGTATATAGTTGTAGTAGTGATAGCTGGTATACTGTTATGGTAGTGATAGCTAGTATACTGTTGTAATAGTGATAGCTGGTATACTATTGTATTAGGGCATACTGATATAACATTGATAGTTAATATACTGATGGAGTAGGGCATACTGATATAACAGTGATAGATGTATACTGTTGTAGTAGTGATAGCTGGTATACTGGTGTAGTAGTGATAAGGGAAACATCAGAAGCATGTATGAAAGGATAAAGAAAGCCTGTGGTCCAATGATCAAAAGAAGTGCACCACTGAAAACCTTGACTGGAGAAATCATCACTGATAAGAAACAGCAGATGGATAGATGGGTAGAGCACTATTTAGAGCTTTACTCAAGTGAGACCAAGCTAGCGAATGATGCCCTCAACGCCATAGAGGCCCTACCAACTCTTGACCACCTGGACACACTTCCCACCATAACAGAAGTTAAGTGTGCTATAAATGAACTTGTATCTGGCAAGGCTCCAGGTAAGGATGGGATTCCAATAGAGGTAATCAGGAGTGGGCAAACACACTCACTCTACAGATCCATCAGCTAATAGAGCTATGCTGGCGAGAAGGACAAGTCCCACAGGATTTCAAAGATTCAAGCATCATAACACTGTACAAGAACAAGGGGAATCGGAGCGACTGCAATAAGTATAGGGGTATCTCACTTCTGTGTATTGTTGGAAAAGTATTCGCCAGAATTGTTCTACGCAGACTTCAAGTCCTGGGAGATCAAGTCTACCCCGAATCACAGTGTGGTTTCCAACAGAACCAGTCTACCATTGATATGATATTCTCATTGCGACAAATGCAAGAAAAAAGCCATGAACAGAATCAACCATTGTTTATTGCCTTCATCGACCTCACAAAGGCATTCGATTTGGTCAGTCGTGAGGGTCTGTTCAAAGCACTAAAGAAGATTGGCTGCCCACCAACTCTTCTGTCCATTGTGGAATCGTTCCACACAGGCATGAAGGGTATAATCAAGTTTGATGGTGCAACCTCAGAAGAGTTTGAAATCAAGAATGAAGTTAAGCAAGGTTGTGTACTAGCTCCCACCCTCTTTGGAATATACTTTTCACTTCTACTGAAACATGCCTTTCATGATCAGGATGCCGGTATATACATTCACTCATGCTCAGATGGCGGCCTCTATAATGCTCAGAGATTGAAGGCCAAGACCAAAATTAGGAGGGTACTAATAAGAGAGTTGCTTTTTTGCGGATGATGCTGCAATTACGACCCACTCTGAGGAAGAATTACAACATCTACTATCTGCATTCTCCAATGCTTGTTCTGAATTTGGTTTAACAATGTCACAAGGTGCACATGGGGTACCATCAATCTTTATTGACGACACTGAACTGGAGATAGTAGACCATTTTAAATAGCTAAGATCAGAGGTAAATAGCAAATTATCCCTAGATCAGGAAATCAACATCAGGATTGGTAAGGCAGCAACAACAATGAACATGTTAGCAAAAAGAGTCTCGGAGAACAGGAAGCTTACTGCCAAAACAAAAGTCCTTGTCTACCAAGCCTGTTTCCTTAGTACTCTTCTTTATGGCAGTGAAACCTGGACAACTTACTCACACCAAGAGAAACATTTAAACAGCTTTCATATGTGGTTTCTGCGAAGAATATTTGGTATTAAGTGGCAAGACAAAATCACAAATACTGAAGTAATGGAAAGATCAGATTATGTGATGGTGTGTTCCATGCTCAGTCTTCGTAGACTTAGATGGATAGGACTTGTTAGGAGGATGAATGATGGTAGAATACCAAAGGACATCTTTTTTGGTGAATTACAGATGGGTAGGAGATCTCAGGGTCGGCCTCTACTACGATACAAAGATGTGTGTAAATGGGAGATGATTGATAGAGGCATTGATAATGCACATTGGGAGCAAGTCGCCGCTGAACGTGTTGCATGGAGGGCAATTATCAGAAATGGAATAAAGACAAAGGAGAAAATGATTGCAGATAAAGCACACACAGAGCATGAGAGACGTAAGATGGTGCATGATGGTGGAAATGACAATGTTTTCACATGCATCCACTGTGGACAAACATTTGCAGCATGAATTGGCCTTATCAGTCACACTCGCCACCGCCATGGGTTGTAGTTATTAAGCCTTTTTGAAGCACAATGTACCAAATTATCATCTGTCAAGACGGAAAGGTGCCAATATAAATATGTTGTAGTAGTGATAGCTGGTATACTGTTGTAGTAATGATAGCTAGTATACTGTTGTAGTAATGATTGCTGGTATACTGTTGTAGTAGGTCATACTGTTATAACAGTGATAGCTGATATACTGTTGTAGTAGTGATAGCTGATATACTGTTATAGTAGTGATAGCTGGTATACTGTTGTAATAGCTAGTTGACAGATCATCTGATGAAATGTTTCTGATGATCATCTGATGAAATGTCATATACAGTTGTAGTAGTGATAGCTGGTATACTGTTGTAATAGTGATAGCTGATATACTGTTGTAGTAGGGCATACAGATATAACAGTGATAGCTGATATACTGTTGTAGTAATGATAGATGGTATACTGTTATAGTAGAGATAGCTGGTATATAGTTGTAGTAGTGATAGATGGTATACTGTTGTAGTAGTGATAGCTGGTATACTGTTGTAGTAGTGATAGATAGTATACTGTTGTTGTTGTGATAGCTGATATATTGTTGTAGTTTTGATAGATAGTATACTGTTGTAGTAGTGATAGCTGGTATACTGTTGTAGTAGTGATAGATGGTATTCTGTTAGTAGTGATAGCTGGTATACTGTTGTAGTAGTGATAGCTGGTATACTGTTGTAGTAGTGATAGCTGGTATACTGTTGTAGTAGTGATAGTTGGTATACTGTTGTAGTAGTGATAGATGGTATTCTGTTAGTAGTGATAGCTGGTATACTGTTGTAGTAGTGATAGCTGGTATACTGTTGTAGTAGTGATAGCTGGTATACTGTTGTAGTAGTGATAGCTGGTATACTGTTGTAGTAGTGATAGCTGGTATACTGTTGTAGTAGTGATAGCTGGTATACTGTTGTAGTAGTGATAGCTGGTATACTGTTGTAGTAGTGATATATGGTATTCTGTTAGTAGTGATAGCTGGTATACTGTTGTAGTAATGATAGCTGGTATACTGTTGTAGTAGTGATAGCTGGTATACTGTTGTAGTAGTGATAGATGGTATTCTATTAGTAGTGATAGCTGGTATACTGTTGTAGTAGTGATAGCTGGTATACTGTTGTAGTAGTGATAGCTGGTATACTGTTGTAGTAGTGATAGATGGTATTCTGTTAGTAGTGATAGCTGGTATACTGTTGTAGTAATGATAGCTGGTATACTGTTGTAGTAGTGATAGCTGGTATACTGTTGTAGTAATGATAGATGGTATTCTGTTAGTAGTGATAGCTGGTATACTGTTGTAGTAGTGATAGCTGGTATACTGTTGTAGTAGTGATAGCTGGTATACTGTTGTAGTAGTGATAGCTGGTATACTGTTGTAGTAGTGATAGCTGGTATTCTGTTAGTAGTGATAGATGATACACTACTGTAGTAGTGACTCATGGTATACTATTGTAGTAATGACTGACTAGCTATTGCAGTAGTGTTTGAGTAGCTACTGTAGTAGTCATAGGTGACACACTAATGACTTTCAACATCTGTTTATAGTGGTAAAAGATATGACTGTGATACTGACCCTGTCATAAAGAGAAAACACCTCCTTAAGAGCTTCAGAATCTGGCAGCATGAGGTAATGCTTGAAATCTTCATATGAAATGCTTGATACTTCCTCTTTCTTGGACCTGCTGCCCTTGATGGCGTTGAAGTGCTGCAGTATCTCTTGCATTCCACTGAATGAGACCCTGAAATATTTTGTCAACCATCACAAGTTGAATCTGAAACATTTCATCAACTATCAAAATGAGAGCCTTAAATATTAATAAATTTGTGTGCTGATACCATTCCCTGCTTTGACAAAAAGCTGTCAAGAATCATCTTCTATTGTCTTTCTCTTTCAATAAATCTTTCTAACTGTCATAACATGTTTGTTTATGTCTTCGCATAATGTGGAAATAAATTAGGCCTGCCTGTTTCCAATATTTGTGATTAGCTGCCTTTGATAGCGTTTGTGCATGCGTGCTTGCACGTATGTATTCACATACACATGTACGTTACTTATGTATGTACACACGTACTACCTATGTAGGAAAATAGGGAACGAACAGAGAGAGATAAACATGCACAGATGGTGAAAGAGACAGCCAGCAAGTGAGAGAGACAGAGGCATTGAAACAGGCAGAAGCATACAACCACACACACTCAAATTACCAGCAAATGACACAGCCATAGGAAACACAAACGCTGCAAGAAAACACTAAATTAGTTAACAGTTCTCTTACCCAAGTTTGGAGTGCAATTTTTCAAACTCCACAAGTCCAGCAGTTGGTGCCAGATGCAGCTTCCGTGCTTCCTGCATCAGTCGGCAGTCATCAAATGTGTGATCTGTGACTGGTAGATCTAGATGGCTGTTGACCACAATATTTCATGAACTCTGATGGCCACAATATTACATTAACTCTCTTGACCACAATATTACATTAACTCTCTTGACCACAATATTGCATTTAACTTTCTTGATGACAATATTACATTAACTGTTGGCCACAATATCACATTAACTCTGTTGACCGCAATATTGCATTAACCCAACTGACCACAATATTACATTAACTCTGTTTACCACAATATTATATTAACGCTATCAGGCACAATATTACATTAACCCTGTCGGCCACAATATTACATTAACTCTGTCAGTCGTAATATTACATTAACTCCGTTGATCCACAATATTACATTAACCCTGTCAGCCATAATATTACATTAACTATGTTGACCACAACATTGCATTAACTCTGCTGACCACCACATTGCATTAATTCTGTTGGCCACAATATTACGAGTCGAAGTAATTAAGTAACAAGAATTTTACGAATAACTTTTTCATAATAATGCAAACTAGAAATTGTGTGTGTTTAGCAAATGTCTTTTTGAGGGTCCAAACAAGTGAAAGTCTGATGAAGCCAAGTTGTAAATGTATGCTGGATGTTTCAAGACCTCAAATTTCAGAGCAAGTGGCCAATCTGCTGCTTCAGTGTGTAAGTTGTCACACGTGAAAATCTCCCAATTATCACATCAACGATAATAATGTTTTGTCTTCCATTTTGAAATCTTTCTATCAATTCATATATTCTTCCTTGACTCAAATAACTGTCTCCAAACTGAACCATCATTCTTCTGTAGATTTCACAAGGTTTCACACCCTCTGACCACAAATAACGAATAACGCCTCAGTATTCTTCCACTTTGCAAGTCGATATTGGGGCAACAATCTTTGTAACCATTTTTGCACATTTGCAAACTTCTTGATCCTCATTACCCCTACATGGAGTATTACTTATGAGCCAGTTTGTGTCCTGAAATAAGATTTTCCATTGTCCATACTCTTCCATTGACTTTATAATAAAACTCCTGTTACTTAATTACTTTCCCTCATACATTCACTCTGTTGACCACAATATAACATTAACATTGCAAGTTCTCAAAGATGGAGGAACAGGTTGTTAAAAGTTAGTTGCATATCCTTTACAGGACGTCTCAGTCAACCCCAACTTTGTTGGCTGTTTGTGATTTCCTGGTGTCCATCACCACAGAGCCAAAGGAACAGGTAGATATATTAAACAGAACACACACAAGGCAAGAGGAGCTTTCACAGCATTACAACATTTGTGGAAGTTAACAGAAATTAAACCTACAACCAGACTTAGAAAGAGACCTTGGTTCATTTGGTGTGGAGTTTTTTCTGTCGGGGGCAAAAAGAAAACTCTAACCTGCACAGTTCACTACGACTGCACTTGCCAGGTGGCCTTAATTCTTCAGGCTGAAGACCCCCCCCCCCCTCCCATACACCACAAGGTACTACAAAAGGAATCAATAAGCAAGTCACAAATGGCTGTAGAAAAATCACTAAATATGATAACAACTTGAAACCAGTTTATTTTTATACATACAGTGTCCCTTTATTTCTCAACATAATTTCCACCAACATTGATGCACCTATCCGATCGTTTTATCAGTCCTCCCAAACTGGCTGCATAGAACTGCGTGCTCTGTTTTCTAAACCACGTTTTCACTTCACATTCAATTGTCTGGATACCCACCTTGAGTACACTTTCTTAAATTTCAATTGATCATGCATTATGCTGTATGCTGAAACATGTGAGCACCCTATTGCAGATGCTGCAAAGTTTATCGTTACTCGCCTGTCACCTCTAATCATCTCCTCCACCCGCTGTACGGATGCTTCTGTTGCAATCTCAACAGGATGACCAGATCGGATTTCATCAACAATTTTAGAGCGTCCTTGAGAAAATGTTTCTACCCAGCTATGCACTGCTTTATGGGACAAACATTTGTCAGCATAAACAGGAAGCATTTCCTTATGAATGTCCTTTGCAGGCAGTCCTTTTGCCCACAAACAATGCACAACAGCACATTGCTCTTTGGTTGTACACTCCATAAAAACAGTCGCCATTTTGTTTATACGCTGTGCGTGCGCATGAGACACCTAGCGCCACCTGATGAATGGGAATATAAAGTTCGATGTTGCTGTCACCTAATGGCACCTGTAGAAAACACCAACTACATTTACCTGCCATCCCACAGAACTGTGTGACTTACTTATTGTCTCACCCTCATATATTGGCAGTAAATGACAGTTTTTTTTAACAGTTAAATCAGTACTGCTGTATGGATAAAAATGAGGAGAATGATTACAACAATTACTAATAAACTACAAACATTCATTAACTGGAGCCTGCAGAGAATTAAAGGACTAAAGTGTATGAGAATCACTAATGCAGAGCTTCAGGAGAGAACTAAGCACATGACAACAAATCATGAGGTGATGAAAAATTACAGGTGCTAGATAGAACACACATTGTGATATTAGTATAACTATAGAAAGTTTTTTATCTGGAACATACAAAGCAAACAAAATAAAGGGAGGAGGAGACCTAACAACACACAGCAAAAAGAATTAGAGACAGAGAAATAACAGAGGGAGGATATGCAGTGAACTGCAGAAGACAACAAAATATAGGTTAGTTTAGCATGAGGTGATTGAGGGCCTATGTTTCTCTAATGGAGGACAGGGGTAAAAGGAAGAAGGCTAAGTACCAGACGCTATCTGCAGCTGCCTCGTAGGGAAGATGGAAGGGAGATGGCAGTAGCAATAACAATAAAAGTATAAGCATATTACATTCACAGAGTTGAATATTTACTTACAGTAAAACAAAAATATGTTGTCAGGCTTCTTTAGTATGCTCGGATTAAATGTAAGAAGCACAATCACTGGAAAAGCTGACATAACACAGATTTGAGACAACCAGCATCAAGTGACATTAAATATATATATATATATGTAATATATTTGAAAACTAACATCACATGACATGGTTATAAACAGACAGACGGATGGACAGTTGGTGGGCAGTCAGACAGACAGATAACTAGATAGATTAAATATATAGAGATGGGAGTCTTTGTGGCGAAGTGGTCAAGCTGCCTGCCTTGCACTCTGAAGGTTGTGGGTTCGATTCTGGGCTATGTCTTTCGGTTCAGGGGTGCATTTTTCTCTGAGACTCACGGGGGTTGTCGCTGGAGCTAAAGAGTTTGTGCTTTGTGTGATGCTTTTGGCAGGTCATCCTGTGGAAAGAGACCAAGCCATATGGGATAAAAACCTGGTGCAATAAAGTTGATCCTCTCGACTTTTAAGACTTTATTTTTCATTAAATATATAGTGAGGATATTCTCTAGACACTGACAATCAACTACTCTAGACACTGACAAACTAATCTAGACACTGACAATCAAGTACTCTAGACACTGACACTCAACTACTCTAGACACTAACAATCAACTACTCTAGACACTGACAATCAACTACTCTAGACAATGACAATCAACTACTCTAGACACTGACAATCAACTACTCTAGACAATGACAATCAACTACTCTAGACACTGATAATCAAGTACTCTAGACACTGACAATCAACTACTCTATACAATGACAATCAACTACTCTAGACACTGACAATAAACTACTCTAGACAATGACAATCAACTACTCTAGACAATGACAATCAACTACTCTAGACACTGGCAATCAACTACTCTAGACACTGACACTCAACTAATCTAGACACTGACAATCAAGTACTCTAGACACTGACACTCAACTACTCTAGACACTAACAATCAACTACTCTAGACACTGACAATCAACTACTCTAGACAATGACAATCAACTACTCTAGACACTGACAATCAACTACTCTAGACAATGACAATCAACTACTCTAGACACTGGCAATCAACTACTCTAGACACTGACAATCAACTACTCTAGACAATGACTATCAACTACTCTAGACACTGGCAATCAACTACTCTAGACACTGACACTCAACTAATCTAGACACTGACAATCAAGTACTCTAGACACTGACACTCAACTAATCTAGACACTAACAATCAACTACTCTAGACACTGACAATCAACTACTCTAGACAATGACAATCAACTACTCTAGACAATTATAATCAAGTACTCTAGACACTGACAATCAACTACTCTATACAATGACAATCAACTACTCTAGACACTGACAATAAACTACTCTAGACAATGACAATCAACTACTCTAGACAATGACAATCAACTACTCTAGACACTGGCAATCAACTACTCTAGACACTGACACTCAACTAATCTAGACACTGACAATCAAGTACTCTAGACACTGACACTCAACTACTCTAGACACTAACAATCAACTACTCTAGACACTGACAATCAACTACTCTAGACAATGACAATCAACTACTCTAGACACTGATAATCAAGCACTCTAGACACTGACAATCAACTACTCTAGACAATGACAATCAACTACTCTAGACACAGACAATCAACTACTCTAGACAATGACAATCAACTACTCTAGACACTGGCAATCAACTACTCTAGACACTGGCAATCAACTACTCTAGACACTGACACTCAACTAATCTAGACACTGACAATCAAGTACTCTAGACACTGACACTCAACTAATCTAGACACTAACAATCAACTATTCTAGACACTGACAATCAACTACTCTAGACAATGACAATCAACTACTCTAGACACTAACAACTACTCTAGACAATGACAATCAACTACTCTAGACACTAACAATCAACAACAGACAGGAAGCCACACTTACAATGCCATCTGTGCTCTCACTTCATTAGCAAACAGCCTGGGGTCCTGATGCTCCTTCTCCGTCGGTATGTACACGGGTAGATACTGGGGAAGAGATGCTGGATGTGAGACTATGTACAATACATCCAAGTGTCTTAACCCCACATGATGAGGATATTCCTGCAGTAGATAGATATACTAGTAGTAAACAGGTAGTGAGGATATACTAGCAGAAGATATGTTGTGAGGATACACTAGCAGTAGATATATTGTGAGGATATACTTCTTCTTCTTCTGCGTTCATCCGGATTTTTTTTCCGGATGTGACTGCGTTGTGCCTGTTTACAGCAGAGCTACGTTCTTGCGCCGTTAGGCCGACACATCTGACTTCTGCGGGCATTTGTTGACCGGGTTAACCTTCCCGGGTGAGGATATACTAGCAGTAGATATATAGTGAGGATATACTAGCAGAAAATAATATAGTGAGGATATACTAGCTGTAGACATATTGTGAGGATATACCAGCAGTAGATATACTGTGAGGATATACTAGCAGTAGATATATAGTGAGGATAAACTATAGTCTGTTTACTTTTGTCTGCCCCAATATAAAATTCCATATCTCAGTAACCAACTGAGGGAAGATGATGAGATTTAACACATAACCTTATCATTATGTCCACCCAACAAAACATTGTTTGTTCTGGAGATTGTATGGCAGATTTCTAAGTTTGTTTATATGCAGTATATCATTTATGGATCAGAGATGAAGTGCATATTTTTTAATGTATTACACCTTCACACAGGAACATTAGCATTGAAAAGTTAATTTTCTCGTGGTACACGGGAATGACTTTGTGACAAGCACCTCGGGTAGTGTAATGGGGAGTGTTCAGAGGTGTCAATAATGTGGGTGCTTTCATGAAACCCGATAATTTTTTTTAAATCTTACCATTTATCGCTAACATCTGAATGTGTGAATATTGTTGAATGGGACTGAATGTGAAATTTTTTACACATATTTTTATCAAGAAGCTGATCGCAGGAAACTGTTTAATATACTATTACAAATCCCTAGAAAAGAACAGTGCATGCATTGGGTTTGAGTAAACGGTAATTTTGTCGACTGGTGCTGGAATCTGGAATGAAACCATCACGCAATAAGCAAACAGTAGTTAGAAAGGCAATTGTAGACAGCTTTGACAAGGATGACATAAGGCGAGCTATTATTAAAATTCTGGATACCAAAGAAACAGTGACTGTAAGAAAACTCAGGATTTGGTTGAGAAAGAAAAATTACAAAGAGCTATCCAAGACAACTTTGTAGAAAATTAAAAGGATATTAGGCTTCACGTTTAGAAAGTACAATTTAGGTAAAAATATAATTTGCGAGCTACCGCATTTAGGAGTCATGAAAAACAAATACCTATGTGAAATAAGGGAAATACACAAAGAAAATTATGACATAGAGTATTTGGATGAAGCCTGGATCAATGTGCATCACACAAGTGAAAAGTAATGGCAATCAGTGGGTGGAAAGATGAAGCGATATGTACCCAGTAGTAAAGGACAGCATTTGGTCACAGCCCATGTTGGTAGTACGCATACTGGCTTACTATAGAATGCTGGACTCGTGTTTATATCAAAGCACACAGACAATAGGGATTATCATAATAAGATGAATGGTAATGTATTTAGAGATTGGCTCTAGAATATAGTGCTTCCATCCCTAGATAGACCGTCTAGTCTAATTACGGACAATGCATCATATCACAATGTTGTTGCCCAAGAAGACAAAATACCTACAGCATCGAGCACAAAGGGAGAAATAAAGATATGCCTCCGAATGGAAAACATACCATTTCTAGAAACGTATTTCAAGCTAGAATTGTTGTCCCTTGTAAAACAGACGCCAAAAGACAAGAAATATCAAATCAATAAGTTGATAGAAGAGCATCGCCATGGGTGCTCGAGACTTCCGCCATATCATTCTCAATTTAACCCTACAGAACTTGTGTGGGCTCAAATTAAAGGACAGGTGGCAGCTGACAATAGAATATTCAAATTGTGTGATATCAAGATACTAACCCAGTCTGCGCTATTAAATATTGATACAAGTTAGTGGAAAAAATGTGAGGACCATATGGTGAAAGAGGAAGATGACTACTGGAGAAAGGATGGATTGAATTTTATGCATCCGAGAGCAGTCATCAACCTAATGAAATCGTGCAACACAGATTAAGGTCTGGGCAGATCGCAGACATTAATCCACATGCACACCTACTGGGATATTTTTGCTCCAACTATTCAGAAGAAGAATTGCAGGCCCTTAACATGACAGCATAGGCACAAACAATACAACTTGTCAATGGCAACAGTTTGTATTCCACAGTGATGAATTTTCAATTCCGTAAGCCCTCAACAGTGACAAACAACTGGCATTGAAAACAAAAAAAGCTCTAAATGCATTGAATACCAACAGAAGAGTAATTTTGCGGTGGGAACTGACATATTGCGGCATAACAAGAAATGTGAGAAGAAACACGTTGTCAAATGAGGAGACAACACATGAACATACAAATTAATCTATAAACTTTAATGAAAAGAGAACCAACATCTTGACCGTTAAGAAGAAAGCCCACTACAGAGACATTCACAGCTATATTCATCGTGCAAAACAGGTAATCATGTTCCGTCTCAGCAGAGTAGACATTGCACCCACTCCCATACGAATCTGGATACGCCTTGTGTCGTCACTCAAACTGGCAGGGCATTACTGTAAAACATGTTTGTTAGCGAGAAATCACTAGTTTTTCACCAAAACATCAAAGAAATGTCACCGCTTTCCATGATTTAAGTTGCTTTTGGACCTATCAAAGACATATTTCTTTGGTGGAGGTACATATAAGACGGCAGGAAAAATTTCATAACGATGCAACAGACAGTTTTCACAAAAACTGATTGTGAATGAAGGCACGTAAATGTGAACAGACTATAGTAGAAGACATATAGTGAGGATATACCAGCAGTAGATATATAGTGAGGATATACTAGCAGTAGACATATAGTGAGGATATACTCTCAGTACATATATAGAGGGTGTGTCAGGTCTTAGTCAGATATGACTGAGCTACCGGTACTACCTGCTTTCTGTTAGCGCCAACGTTGGGCGGCGCTTACCAAACCCGACACCCCACATTGTGCCAACGGCTTCGGGCGGAAGAGAGCAATTGGGAGGGTACAAGCCTTACCCTGGTGCGAGGAAATGCAAGCTAAAGACAAAATGTCATGGCAGGGCAGACCAGGCCCTAAGCCTTGGTTGGCAGCTGGTCTAGGATCGAAGCTCCGACAGGCGGACAGTTAGAGCATTGCTTTGCTGATCCGGCAGCTTCTGCAGCTTGTCTTGTTCCAGATGTAGGGGTGTTACCTTTCCTCTGGAGTGAACTAGGCAGGCCGAGAGAGGGATCATGCTGCATGGGCAACACATGATCTCTATATTTTAGCCCAGGCTTTGTGCTATGGAGAGGCAATAACTCCATCTCTGGTCTTAACTGTGTAGAATACCAAAGGACATCTTTTTTGGTGAATTACAGATGGGTAAGAGATCTCAGGGTTGGCCTCTTCTATGATACAAAGATGTGTGTAAGCGGGACATGATTGATACAGGCATTGATAATGCACAATGGGAGCAAGTCGCCGATGAACGTGTTGCATGGAGGGCAAACATCAGAAATGGAATAAAGACAAAGGAGAAAATTATTGCAGATAAGTCACACACCGAGCGTTTGAGACGTAAGATGGTGCATGATGGTGGAAATGACCACTTGTTCACATGCACCCACTGTGAACAGACATTTACAGCGCAAATTGGCCTTATCAGTCACATGCGCAACCGCCATAGGTAAAAGTTATTATGCCTTTTTAAAGCACAAACTATCGTCTGTCAAGACGGCAAGGTGCCAATGAATATATAGAGGAAGTAGAGATATAGTGAGGATATATCAGTATTAGGTATATATTGAGGATATACTAGCAGTTAGTCAAATGGTTTGGTCATATAGCTACCTACCAATAGTATACCACAACAAGCAATAATGTACAGACCAAACGGAACTAGAAGAGGCCGACCATGTAAACGATGGACAGAGGAAATAACAAAATCCATGGGAATCACAATATATGAAGCCCATAAACGGGCACTCTCCTGCTGTTTATGTTTTAATAAAAGTAGATAATATATATATAAGGATCGTTCATTTGAAACCCGTTCCAATGGCTTTATTACAAAAGCATGAAAGAAACATTAACAGGTGTGGTAGAATTAAACACAGCATTCACTTTGAATGAATTATGCACCATGGGTTGGTCAGAAGAAGTCGCCGCAGACATTCAGGCAAGCATCCCACTGCTTAGGTAGGCAGTGTATACCGTCCGCAAAAAATGATTGTGGTTGCTCACTGAACCAAGTGTTTACTGCGTTCATTACGTCTGCATCTGTGTGAAATCGTTGCCCATTGAGAGCTTTTTTTAGAGATCAGAACACATGAAAATTACATGGTGACAAATCAGGACTACAGGTTGGATGTCGCAGAATTTCCCCACTTCTTCCTTGCTAATGCTTCCTGCACAATATTTGCGACATGCAGCAAATAACAAAAATCAACGCCAACAAAATCACACCACGAGAAAGCATGCGGGTCGTTTATTCTTGATGGCTTTTTGCAGCTTGTCTAGTGTTTCCAAGTAGTAGGTAGAGTTGATGTTGACACCAGGTTCTTTAAAGTCGGCCAATAATAACCCTTCATAGCCAAAAAATGCGCTCAGCATAACCTTACCAGCGGAAACCTGTAACTTGAATGTTTTGGCTTTTGGTGATCCAGCATGCTTCCATTGCATGCTCTCTCTTTTGATGCTCGGCTCAAAGTGGTGACACTCATGCCCAGTCTGTCACTGTTGTCTTCGACACACATTTATTACCGTGCGCTGCCTGCATTCTTCAATGAATGTCCACAGGTCGACATCCTTCAAATGAAAGAAACTGAATCACCACTCTTTGAGCTTCTGTGGGTGGATTTTGAATCAACCCATCTATTTTCTCAACGGTCAGAAACAGAACCTATGCATCATGGGCATGCATGTGCTCTTTTATTTATTGGTCAGTACTTATCACATGACTATGACATGATCATGTTCAACGTATGCAATTACGCGCAGTGAGGCACGAACGGTTTTCACATGAACGCTCCTTTTATATATATATATATATATATATATATATATATATATATATATATATATATATATATATATATATAGTAGTATTACTTTATATAGAGAGGATTTATTAGCAGTCGACATATAATAGACATATTCATTGTAGGTATATAATGAGGATATACTAGCAACCCCTTGGGGGTCTCCATGGCAAAGTGGGCAAGCCATCAACTTCAGCTCAGAAGGTCGTGGGTTCCTTTTCAGACTCCATTGTTCGGTTTTTAAATGCTATTTTTTCCCTGATCCCTAGGGGTTGTCGCCAGAGCTATGTAGTTTGTGATTTGTGCAATGCTTTCAAAAGCTGGCTTTGCAGAGAGAGAGACTGAGTTATACGGGACATAAACTAATGCAAGGAAGTTAATCTTCATGCCTTTTAACCCGTTGTGCCTGTTTTGTCAACTACCAGCCTGTGGTAGAAGAGGAAAGACTAAACAGACTGTATGAAACCTCTACATCCTATGTTAGAAGAGGCAAGATTTAATAAGACTGTCAGATACCACTATACCCTAACATAAAAGAGGAAAGACTATAAATAAATGAGTTAAAACAATGAATTCCCTTAGTGAAATTAAATACAGAAGCCATACACGATTTATTGCAAGATGGTAACGAAAGTGAGGAAATAAATGCTCCATTACATTACATTGGCACCTTGCCGTCTTGACAGACGATAGTTTGTGCTTTAAAAAGGCATAATAACTTTTAACTATGGCGGTAGCGAGTGTGACTGATAAGGCCAATTTGCGCTGTAAATGTCCGTTCACAGTGGGTGCATGTGAACACGTGGTCATTTCCACCATCATGCACCATCTTACGTCTCAAACGCTTGGTGTGTGACTTTTCTGCAATAATTTTCTCCTTTGACTTTATTCCATTTCTGATATTTGCCCTCCATGCAACACGTTCAGCGGCGACTTGCTCCCAATGTGCATTATCAATGCCTGTATCAATCATGTCCCGCTTACACACATCTTTGTATCGTAGTAGAGGCCGACCCTGAGATCTCTTACCCATCTGTAATTCACCAAAAAAGATATCCTTTGGTATTCTACCATCATCCATCCGCCTAAGATGTCCTATCCATCTAAGTCTACGAAGACTGAGCATGGAATAAACTGTCACACAACCTGATCTTTCCAATACTTCAGTATTTGTGATTTTGTCTTGCCACTTAATACCAAGAATTCTTCGCAGACACCGCATATGAAAGCTGTTTAAATTGTTCTCTTGGTGTGAGTAAGTTGTCCAGGTTTCACTGCCATAGAGAAGAGTACTAAGGACACAGGCTTGATAGACAAGGACTTTTGTTTTGGCAGTAAGCTTCCTGTTCTCCCAGACTCTTTTTCTTAACCTGTTCATTGTTGTTGCTGACTTACCAATCCGGATGTTGATTTCCTGATCTAGGGATAATTTGCTATTTACCACCGATCCTAGATATGTAAAATGGTCTACTATCTCTAGTTCGGCGTCGTCAATAAAGATTGATGGTACCCCATGTGCACCTTGTGACATAATCTGTGTCTTCTTTTTGCTAATTGTTAAACCAAATTCAGAACAAGCATTGGAGAATGCAGATAGTAGACATTGCAATTCTTCCTCAGAGTGGGTCGTAACTGCAGCATCATCTGCAAAAAGCAACTCTCTGATCAGTACCCTCCTAATTTTGGTCTTAGCCTTCAATCTCTGAGCATTGTAGAGGCCGCCATCTGAGCGTGAGTGAATGTATATACCACCATCCTGATCACGAAATGCATATTTCAGTAGAAGTGAAAAGTATATTCCAAAGAGGGTGGGAGCTAGTACACAACCTTGCTTAACTCCACTCTTGATTTCAAATTCTTCAGAAGTTGCACCATCAAACTTGATTATACCCTTCATGCCTGTGTGGAACGATTCCACAATGGACAGAAGAGTTGGTGGGCAGCCAATCTTCTTTAGTGCCTTGAACAGACCCTCACGACTGACCAAATCAAATGCCTTTGTGAGGTCGATGAAGGCAATAAACAGTGGTTGATTCTGTTCACGGCATTTTTCTTGCATTTGTCGCAATGAGAATATCATATCAGTGGTAGACCGGTTCTGTCGAAAGCCACACTGTGATTCGGGGTAGACTTGATCTCCTAGGACTTGAAGTCTGCGCAGAACAATTCTGGCAAATACTTTTCCAACAATACACAGAAGTGAGATACCCCTATAGTTGTTGCAGTCGCTCCGATCGCCCTTGTTCTTGTACAGTGTTATGATGCTTGAATCTTTGAAATCCTGTGGGACTTGTCCTTCACGCCAGCATAGCTCTATTAGCTGGTGGATCTGTATAGTGAGTGTGTCTTGCCCACTCCTGATAACCTCTATTGGAATCCCATCCTTACCTGGAGCCTTGCCAGATGCAAGTTCATTTATAGCACACTTAACTTCTGTTATGGTGGGAAGTGTGTCCAGGTGGTCAAGAGTTGGTAGAGCCTCTATGGCGTTGAGGGCATTATCCGCTAGTTTGGTCTCACTTGAGTAAAGCTCCAAATAGTGCTCTACCCATCTGTCCATCTGCTGTTTCTTATCAGTGATGACTTCTCCAGTCAAGGTTTTCAATGGTGCACTTCTTTTGATCACTGGACCACAGGCTTTCTTTATTCCTTCATACATGCTTCTTATGTCTCCCTTATCACTTGCGATTTGAATGGACTCACATAACTTGATCCAATAATCATTTGCACACTGCCTGGCAGCCTTTTGCACATCCTTCCTAGCTTGCCTTAGCTCACTCAGAGTGTTACGCGTTGGTCTTTCCTTGTTTCTTAAGAGAGCTTTCTTCTTCTTATCAATCAAGGGCTGCAGAGTCTCGCTGTTGGCCGCAAACCAGTCCTGCCTCTTATAATCCACAGTGCCGTAAACCTTTACGGCAATTTTACAAAGAGTTTCCTTAAGTTTATTCCATTTATCATTTACTGTAAAATTTTCTGGTGTATCAGTGAAAGCGTCTTCAAGTTGCTGTTGAAACTGAAAGCACTTTTCAGGATCATGAGTGTTAATAATATTAATCCTGGGGCTAGATTTGTGTTTAGCTGTGTAGATTCTCTTTGGTCTCAGTCTAACCCTTGCAACAACCAAAGAATGATCCGTATCACAGTCAGCACTGTGGTAACTACGAGTCAATGATATATAGTTCAGATGTTGTCTCCGTGTGATGATGAAGTCCAGCTGGTGCCAATGGCCGGATCTTGGATGTTTCCATGTGACCTTATGCATCTCTTTTGTTTTAAAAAAAGAGTTTGTAATACATAGGTCATTACTGGTGCAATGCTCCAGCAGCCTTTGCCCATTTTCATTCATGCGACCGATGTTGTATTTTCCAAGGCACACTAGCCATGAACTCGAGTCCTTGCCCACACGAGCATTGAAATCACCGAGCATATAAATGTAGTCGGATTTTGGAACTGCCTTGATCACAGAGTCTAACTCCTCATAGAACAAATCCTTCACATCATCAGAGGAATCGAGTGTCGGAGCATATGCAGTAATAATGGTGGCAAACCCACAAGAGGTTGCCAAGCGCAGGGATAATAGTCTTTCATTTCCTCCTGCTGGAATTTCAATCATTCCCAGTAGCGAATTCTTCACTGCAAAGCCCACACCGTGTTGCCTTTTTTCTGCCTGCCCTTTACCCTTCCAGAAAAAGGTGTAGTTGTTTTCCCTGAGTGACCCTTCCTCAGCGAGGCGAGTCTCCTGCAGGCCAGCAATATCAATGTTAAGACGATTGAGTTCGGCATCAATCACAGCCGTTTTTCTCACATCGTCAATATTGGTCAAGTCAGTGGAAAATCCTGGACACATGGTTCTCACGTTCCAGGTTGCAAGCCGTAGCTTGAGGTTTCTATTTATATTTTTGTTTGTACCTGGTGCATTGGTTTTACAGCCTGCGATTCAGATTTTGTCCTAGCCCCAAGCACCCATTGAAGCAGGCAGGCTGTGGCGGATCAGCACCCAATTGGCTGGGGGCTGCCCAGCTTGAGGCGGGCGGTAGCTGATCAGTGACACCTATAGGTGTCTCCCACCGTCAGAGGCAACGCGTGGCGCCCCATGTCTACGCCAACTGACAAGGACTTATAACCCGTAACAGTTGCCTCTCGCTTTGATTCCGAGACCAGTTAAGACCAGGGATGGAGTTATTGCCTCTCCATAGCACAAAGCCTGGGCTAAAATATAGAGATCATGTGTTGCCCATGCAGCATGATCCCTCTCTCGGCCTGCCTAGTTCACTCCAGAGGAAAGGTAACACCCCTACATCTGGAACAAGACAAGCTGCAGAAGCTGCCGGATCAGCAAAGCAATGCTCTAACTGTCCGCCTGTCCGAGCTTCGATCCTAGACCAGTCGCCAACCAAGGCTTAGGGCCTGGTCTGCCCTGCCATGACAATTTTGTCTTTAGCTTGCATTTCCTCGCACCAGGGTAAGGCTTGTACCCTCCCAATTGCGCTCTTCCGCCCGAAGCCGTTGGCACAATGTGGGGTGTCGGGTTTGGTAAGCGCCGCCCAACGTTCGGCGCTAACAGAAACCAGGTAGTACCGTCTACTGTTATACGGTAGCTCAGTCATATCTGACTAAGACCTGACCAGGACCAATTTAGTAAATTACGAATAAAAGGTAAATGGAAAAATATAACGATGATTAATGTACATGCACCTACTGAAGAGAAAGAAGATGATATTAAAGAAGAATTTTATAATGATCTGGAAGATGTCATAGAAGAAACCCCCAAACAGGACATCCTGATTGTGCTGGGAGACTTCAATGCAAAAATAGGTAGAGAGCAAACTAATAAAAAAGTGGCCGGTATGGAAAGCCTACATACAACTTCAAATGATAATGGATGCAGAGTCATCAACCTGGCAGAAGCCAAAGGACTGCAGGTTAGCAGTACCAGACTACAAAGAAAGGATATACACAAACAAACTTGGAAATCATGTGACAAGAGAACCTATAATCAAATAGATCACATTTTAATTAACAACAGAAATGCATCAAACATACAGCAAGTCAGAAGTTATAGAGGAGCTGAGTGCCACAGTGACCACTTCCTCGTTGGAGCAAAATTTAAAATAAAACTTAAGAGAGCTTTCTATACTAAATTACAAAGATTACGCCCAACATATAACAGAGAAAAACTGCAAGACATTACAGTCAAAGATAAATTTACAGATGAAATAAAATGTAAACTTGAAACTCTGCAAAACCCTTTGGAGGAAAGCATTGACCAAACTTGGTTGAACATCAAGAATACAATTCAGTCTAAATAAATGCTCCACATCTGAACAATATGTTTTACCTATGTGTTTTAATTGTTTCAGCTTAAGTAATATTCGTATACTCACCTCATATGATATATAATTCTGCAGCATGCACCTGACGAGATGCAGCAAAATATGCCAGGCAATAACGTGTGCAACATATTGTTTGTGGCTTCTGTGTTTAAATTAAATTGTTTTAAATTTGAAAGCTAAAAGTGGCATGCTACCAAAATGTCTATATATGGGTTAACATTTTGTCTTACGTCAGACACATGTGTGAATCAGATGACTGGACGTGACAACTGTGATAAGTTTATTATGTAACTCGTACCTCTATCTCACATCTGGTGTAGAATTGACACATAGTCAGCCACAACAGTTTGAATCTGTAGACGGAAAACATTCTCTGTATGTTTATTACCATATGTGTGTTTTTTCATGTGTGAGTGCAAGCATGTCTATGTGTGGGTGTGTGTGCATGTATGTATGTAAAAAGAGTGAGGAAAAGAATGAGAAAGAGAGTAAGAGAGAGTAAGTGAGAGAGAGAAAGATGGTTACTGAGAAAAAGTGAAATAGTGAGAGAGAGTAGAGAGAGAGAGAGAGAGAGAGAGAGAGAGAGAGAGAGAGAGAGAGAGAGAGAGAGAAGGAGGGAGAGAGAGGGAGAGGGCAAGAGAGAGAGAGAGAGAGAGGGAGGGAGGGAGGGAGAGAGAGAGAGAGTGAGAGAGAGAGAGAGAGAGAGAGAGAGAGAGAGAGAGAGAGAGAGAGAGAGAGAGAGAGAGAGAGAGAGAGAGAGAGAGAGAGAGAATGGGACAAGACAATGCAATCAACTAAATATTAACAAAATCTTGTTGATTAACTTGTAAAGTCTAGAAAACTAGTATATGGTGCCATTTTCTCCATGTGTTTATGATGGGATAACTTCTTCTCGAGTATTTGCTTCATAACGCCCTTGGCTCATTAGTGTAGTTGCTAGGGAGCTACAATGATAATGTCATGAGTCTGGTCAGGTGAGGGTTGGATTCCTGTGTTCATAGTCTCACTAAGTGAGGGAAACACTGACCACCTATTCTTCCGTACATCCAGGCATACACAATGTGATGGTGCTAACACTTCACAGACTGCAGCAAGTTCCTGCTTCTGGACTTCTTTGTTTTTATTTTGGTGTCCAGGTTGTAAAATGTACCTGTCATCTACTGACTAGACACCTTGCAGTGTAGGACAGGGATGGGTCTTGAGCCTGAGGAATTAAGGCCGTCTGGCTATTGCAGTAGCCACGAACTATGCAGGTTTGGGTTCTTTTTTCCTCCTGACAGATAAAAAAATAAAATCTTACAGAGGATTCAAACCTGGTTCTCCCAAAGGAGAACCTGGCATGCTAACCACTCAGCCAGCAGTTCCTTGTCAAATATCACTACCTCCTTTATTACCACTACAAGATCTGAACATTGAAAAGACTACGGGAGTCTCCGTGGCGAAGTGGTCAAGCCGTCTGCCACGCCCTCCGAAGGTTGTGAGTTTGATTCTGGGCTATGTCTTTTGGTTAACGAGTGCATTTTTCTCTGAGACTACTGTGGGTCGTCGCTATGGAGTTTGTGCTTTGTGCCATGATTTCGGCAGGCTGCCCTGCGGAATGAGACTGAGCCATGTGGGATAAAACCCAGTGCAATGAAGTTGATCCTCTCAACTTTTAAAATCTTTTTTTTTTATTAGTTGACCAATTGAACTCAATGGGCAGTGTGGTCAATATCATGCCGGTCAGCTTGACTTCCCACAAACTCTCCAGGTACTCATGTAAGGCTGGGTCCACCTAGGAGGCCAGGTCAGTGAAAATAATCCACCTTGAATGGGATTCTAATACATGACCACAAGCCCACCCTGCTAGTTACTACACTACCGCAGCTGCCTAAATATGCTGTAATAAATTGGGGTGTTGCTGCTGTTCTTCTTCACGTTTGCTGTGGTTATTGTAATATCTTCACATGAAGTCATGTTTTTTGGATGAATATTGTTGTATTGGGAGCTCACTGAGCCTCCCAAATACATTGTGTGAATGTTTGTCTCTGTGAACCAATGCTCAGTCCACAATTGACAAACAACGTGGCAGTTTTGAAAGATGTATTTGGTTGTGGTCTGCTTGTCCATAATAATAATAGCCTCCTTCTGTCAAATCTGACTATGGATTGATATTCCTAGTTAAAGAGTTCAAAGGTTATAGGATCAACTTCACTGCACTGAATTTCATCCCATATGGCTCGATCTCTTTCCGCACGCATACTATGAGCAGGAAGAATCTACGAGGGTGAGTCAATAAGTAAGTCATACAGTTCTGTGGGATAGCAGGTAAATGTAGTTGGTGATTTCTACAGGTGTCATTAAGTGACAGCAGCATTGAACTTTATATTCCTGTTCGTGAGGTGGCACTAGGTGTCTCATGCGCACACACAGTGCATAAACAAAATGGCGACTGTATTTATGGAGTGTACAACCAAAGGGCAACGTGCTGTACTGCATTTTTTTTGTGTGGGCAAAAGGACTGCCTGCAAAGGACATTCATAAGGAAATGCTTCCTGTTTATGCTGACAAATGTTTGTCCAGTAAAGCGATGCATAGCTGGGTAGAAACATTTTCTCAAGGACGCTCTAAAATTGTTGATGAAATCTGATCTGGTCATCCTGTTGAGATTGCAACAGAAGCATCCGTGCAGCGGGTGGAGGAGATGATTAGAGGTGACAGGCGAGTAATGATAGACTCTGTAACATCTGCAATAGAGTGCTCACATGGTTCAATATACAGCATAATGCATGTCCGATTGAAATTTAAGAAAGTGTGCTCAAGGTGGGTACCAGACAATTGAAGGAGGAACACAAAATGAACCGATCTGGCCTGTCATTACATCATCTCTGTCAATACGAAGATGAAGGAGAAGACATGCTGAACAGGACTGTTACTGGGGACGAATCATGGGCGCATCACTACCAGCCCGAATCAAAACGTGCTTCAATGCAATGGGAACATCCTTCTTCACCTTGTGTCCAAAAATTCAATGTTATGCCATCAGCAGGGAAGGTTATGCTGACAGTGTTCTGGAATTGTCAAGGAGTGCTTTTAAACAATATTTAAACAATTTCAAGAAGAAAGATGACAATGTAAATTCTGAATCGTACTGTGAAGTTCTACCGATGCTTCATGATGCAATTCGAAGAAAACACCAGGACTGCTGACTAGAGGAGTGTTGCTTCTTCATGACAATGCCAGACCACATACATTAACTCAGGAGAAAATTAACCAACTAAGGTGGGAAGTCCTGGAATATCCACCTTACAGCCCCGACTTAGCCCCTAGCGATTTCCACCTTTTTGGTCCACTGAAAACCCACCTTGGCGGGAGACATTTCGCAAATGATGCCGAAGTTGAATGTGAAGTGAAAACGTGGTTAGAAAAACAGAGCATGTAGTTCTATGCAGTTGGTTTGGGAGGACTGAAAAAAACGATGGGATAAGTGCATCAATGTTGGTGGAAATTATTTTGAGAAATAAAGGGACAATGTATGCATAAAAATAAACTGGTCTCAAGTTGTTATATTTAGTTATTTTTCTAAAGCCATTTGTGACTTACTTATTGACTTCCCAACGTATACACCCCCCCCCCCCCCCACAGCCTAGGGTTCCTTTCAGCATTCTTTTCTCTTCTGCTTGCACTATCCAAGATGAATCCTTACAGAGCATCTCCATAAGGTTAAATTAAGTCTGTACGAGTATATATAACTGTACTGCGTGTCCATGCGAGCAATTATTTTCAAAATATTGTCCACAACTGAATTAAAACCTGGTAATTTTCAAGTTAGTTAGTTAGTTAGTCATGGTTCTAACTTCACGGCTAAGGGTCGCCCCATTATGCTCCGTTCCTGTGCTTGTGAATATCACACAAAATGCTCCTCACTGCCCTATGTGAAAAGTGGAACAGACAGGAGTTTCGGCAAACCAACAACCCGCACAGGTACACTGTGCATTATGCCACTGCCAGAATGCGAACACAAAAGTCTGCCACAAAAAATACAGTTCATAGTCGATAGAAGTGGCAGTCACTAGAAAACCAGCAGCCGCACATTACTGCATAAGTTAACCCAGTTAGTTCAGCGACTGGCCAGCCATAATTTTTTCTGAACATGCAGTTCACGCTACAAACAACTGCGGACAGATGTAAAAGCACTCCACACAAAATTCACAACCCACAATGTTGCTCCACGCACTCAACTCAGTAGCATGGCGAAGGAAACATGCACTACCAGTCCAACATGAGAAAAATGGGTAAGCAAACCATAGCCACAAGCATAAACACGCCAGAGGCTTTAACAGCTCAACCGCCTATCCTCCATGTTGGGGACCAGAAGTCCCAATTTTCAAGTTTATACCTCCAAACTACTGTTTACTTTCTTCTTTATCCTCCTTTGGACACAGGACTTCAAGCAACTCAAGCCAAGCCGTCCTATCTTTTGCTATCTCCTGTGGCTTACTAAATGTCCTACCCATATTATTTATTGCTCTCGTTAATTCTCTTCTCTGTGTGTTTTGATTTGAGTTAAGTCAAGTACCGACATCACTAACTTGGGGCATTCCCATATCCACTCTGTCCTCATCTTCAACAGATTGCACAGAGTCCCAATACTAATGGTACCAGTTGCAATTTAATTATGTGTCCATCTGGCCTTTCCCCAGAGAACTGAGTGTTGGCCAGATCCTCTGGTCACTCCCTGCAGCACCACTCTCTTCAGGCAATGATGATGCCTCCTCATGTGTTTTCAGATCACCCACTTTTGTTCATTCTGTGGGTTCTAGACACTAAACTACTGTAAGAAGACATAATGCCAAACAAAATCTAAAATACAGATAAATGTGTGGAAAGGGAAAATGATAAAGGTAGGACATAAACAAGGAGTAAATACTTACGCTGATGGGCCCTCCCATGTCCAAGTAACAGTATCCTGTAAAGTAAAATGTATTACTGACTACTGACTAGAGCCCAAAGTATGATACTAGACAACACCACAATATACTGGCACCTTGCTGTCTTGAAACATTAGTTTGTTACATTGTGCTTCAAAAAAAAAAAAAAAAAAAAAAAAAAAGATAGCACAAAGCCTGGGTTGAATTGTAGAGATCATGTGTTGTCCATGCAACATGATCCCCCTCTCCGCCTGTCTAGTTTACTCCAGAAGAAAGGTAACACCAATACATCTGGAACAAGACAAGCTGCAGAGGCTGCTGAATCAGCAAAGCAAAGCTCTAACTCTCCACCTGTAGGAGCTTCGATCCTAGACTAGTTGCCGACCAAGGCTTAGGGCCTGTTCTGCCCTGACATGACCTTAAGTCTTTAGGTTGCATTTCTTTGCACCAAGATAAGACTCGTACCCTAGACAACACTAAATAATATGGAAATGGGGATGGAAACGAACAGACCAAAAGGTAACAGGAACTTGGCGTCTCCTTCACTGCATGCAACCTCCCATTCGTCGCATATTATTCAGACCTTCTTTCCCAAACATAATATTCCTCTAATTCATCAGACTCCTATTCTCCTGACATGGTTCCAAAAGCTAGTGCTGCTAAAAGAGATCTAGAAAATGCTGCTGAAGAAGGATACAGTTTGAGTCATGAGAAGACATTATGCATAACACAATGGGCAAACTGTAGTCAATTCCCAAAGAGATCTTCCAGAAATGCCAATAGCAGGACCAATGGGAGAAATGTGTCAAGACCCAAAGGAAAGTACTCTGAAGGGAAATTCCAGGTGAGTAACTGTATTTTTCCCAGTCAAAGGTCCAATACTTTGTGAATAGAGCTCTTGTGTGTGTATAAACCACATCATTATTTCTCACATGGTTAAAACTGACCGGTTAATTCATACACTAGTCACCACCGTAAAAGCCACATCAGTATTTCACATGTGATTGCCATGGATAAACTACATCAGTATTTCACATGTGATTGCCATGTATAAACCACATCAGTATTTCACATGTGATGGTCATGTATAAACCACATCAGTATTTTACATATAAACCACATTAGCTATTTCACATGCTAGTCATTCTCACATTGAACAAACCACTCTAGTATTTTCCACAAGGTTAAATCTCACTGTGTATATATATATATATATACACCACTGTGTATATATATATATATAAACCACATTGGCTATTCTATACACTTTTCATTCTCACATTGTACAAACCAGTTTGTTTGGGTATTTCACACACACAGGCTGAACCGGCACTCCAGGAAAAAAGGCACCTGAAACAATGCATTGGCAAAACTTTGGAAATACAAACATGAAATAAAGCTCTGAAAATTTAATGACTATAATGAAAAAAAACAAACAACAACAACAGAAAATGAAAGAAAAGTCCTCTTTACATCATCAAATGGGTACATTAGTGAACGGTTAGACATTATGCTGACAATTTCATGAGTGTGGTCAGCCAAGGGTTCAATGCCAGCTCACATCATTGCCTACAGGAGGGAAAGACTGACCACTTATTCCTCCATGCACTAGGCCTACACAAATGTGATAGTCCTATCACTTCACAAACCAACAGCAGGCGCCTGCTAAGGGACTTCAATATTTTTTACATGAACATAATTAGAAATAACCAAGTGGATGCTGCAGCTGCAGTCTTCATCAGCAAAGAAAACAAAAGAGAAATATTTACTAAATTTATTTCTTCTCCTTCTTCTTCAAGTATCTGGGCTGGAGCTCACGTCGTTGATCATGACTTTCTTTTTTTATTTTTTTGTTTGCTTGCTCTTGAACTCAAGTGTAGTCCATACATGTGCTACTACTTTTTTTTGTGCTACTTACTGATTTTTGCATGTGGATTAGCTGTCCTTATTACCAGTATCCCTTGCCATCAGGCAAACCCACTCCGACTTCTAAGGTACTTATAATTTACATCCCTAAGTCATGGATGAGAAGTCAACATTTTAGTCCAACTGATCCATGTAGAGTTTTAACTTTACTTACTTATAACATCCCCAGCTTGCTTGCCTAAAAAAAATCAAGTTTCTTCCTCTTCTGTGTTCATCCGTAACATCGTTTTGGAAGTAATTGTGTTGTGTATGTTTACAGCAGAGCTGCAATAGTTGCACCTTTCAGCAGACACATCTCACTTTTTCATGCATTTATTGATTGGGTTAACATTCCCGGAAATTCAGTTTCATTTATAAAATCCTTCTCAAGGTTACAAGCAGGCGCCTCATCTTTGAACCACGATACTAATTTTTAAATATTTGAACCAGCTCTGATGTGGATCAAACCCATAACCACTAGGCAGGTGAGCTTCTAGCTATCTCAGCTCCGGTAACAGTGTCAGGACAGAAAATTGACACAAACACACCACAGGAAAAAAAGAATCACACAAGCACACGACAAGAAGACAAAGAGTCTCACAAACACACCACAGGAAGAAAAGAAGCACACAAACATACCACATGAAGAATAGAATCAAACAAACACACCACAGGAAGAAAAGAACCTCGTAAACACACCACAGGAAGAAAAGAAGAATACACACACACCACAGGAAGAAAACAATCAAACAAACACACCACACAGTACCTAATTTGAATGAAATGAGACAAGTCCTGTTGGTACATGTGCCTTCAGGGAAAATGATGATCTGAGGCCACTGACCATTGGAACAACTTCTGTTGAGTATCTCACGCACAGCTTTTATCCGGGACTGTGGATCCTCACGTCGAACCAATACAGGCTGTAAGAATTTCAGGAGAGCTGGAAGGAAATAACAAGCATGAAGATGGAAATCTGGTTCTTCATTCGTCCTGAGAAGGACATGTCATCGTGGCGAGTCTTCGTGGCAAAGTGGTCAAGCCGTTTGACTCTAGCTCCGAAGGTTGTGGATTCGATTCCGGGCTGTGTCCTTCGGTTCACGAGTGAAATTTTTCTAAGACTCCTGTGGGTCGTCGCTAAAGCTACGGAGTTCGTGCTTTGTGCGACGCTTTCCGCGCTAGGGAAAGAGACTGAGCCATATGGGATAAAAACTTGGTGCAATGAAGTCGACCCTGTCAACTTTTAAGTGACTTTTTTTTTTTAAGGACATGTCATCTAAATGTTAAGCTACCCTATTTGTGGTATCGAAATTTTTTTTTTACTTCAGCCAAGCTGTTATGGAAGCCTGAATAAAATCCTTTGTGCTGCCTGCTTTTCATATTTTCTGTTGTTTCGATTTTGCTGTTCTGTTTGTAAAGAATTTGGTCTTTATGTTCACCAGTATCGGTGTATGGTCTTCAATCCATCGAGCTTCTCAGCCATATTCTGTGTTTTTATTCGGCTACCTATCTGCCGGCTCTGTGGCAAAGAAGTTACGTAAGCAGTTTGTAATCCTGCATACTGTGTTCGAAACAAGCTGAGGGCGATGTGGCAGCATATGCCTTGTGTTGGTTTTCATAAAATGGTATGAGTGCCGGTCATTCAGAAAGCAATGGCAAACTACTGAATGTAAACTTGTCAAGAAATCAAACAGTAAAAATATGCTGGGGTTGACTGTCATGTCCTGTAAAGGATATGCAACTAACTTTTAACCATATTTTTACCTTTTGGCTGACACACCTCAACTTCAGAACATGCTGTACACCACCATGAGCTGAGTCTGAAGAGCAACTTAAATATCGACTGGGCAAGCATTTGAGGCCACTAAGACATTTCATAAATAAATACATATTGTTTGGCACTATGATTGTATAAGAAGGGGTAAGAATTAAAGACTATACAACATCATCATCATCATCAAGTGCCGTGCCAGCTGGCGTAGGCGTTCATGGCTCTCCACAGATCTCGGTCTTTGGTTTTCTGGGCCAACTCTGCTGCTGATATTCCTCCATGTCACCGTCTCAATCCATCCAGCATCATTTCTCTTGGTCTGCCTCTGCCTCTCTTCCCCTCGATCTTTCCAGTTGTTACGATGTTCTCCAATGTCTCTCTTCTCATCACATGACCGAAGAAAGATGTTTGTCTCTGTCTTATTGTTGTATATAATGTTCTAGTTTCATTAGCCTGTTTCAGGCAGTCATCGTTAGTTACTCTGGCAGTCCAAGGAATTCGCAACATTCGTCTCAGGAACCACATCTCTCTTCTAATTTCTTCTTACTTTGTTCATTTACATTCCAAGATTCACTGCCATACAGCAAAACTGGTTCTACATAGCATTTCAGCACTCTCTTTCTTACATTCAGTGATAGTGACTTATTGCACAAGATACTCTTCATTTTCTGAAATGCGGCTTTTGCCTGCCCTATTCTGCTCCTAATCTCTGTTGTACATCTTCCATCTGATGTTATAAATGCCCCTAGGTATCTAAAATTATCCACTTGGTTAAGGATTTTTCCTTCTATTTCTATGTCACATTTTGGTGTCACCATTTTCTTTGATATTACCATTGTTACTGTTTTCTTGATATTCAAAGAGAGTCCTTTCCTTGCACTCTCTGTTACTACGTCTAATAATTGCTGTAGGTCTGTTGAATTATCCGCCACCAATACTGTGTCATCTGCATAGCGTATATTATTTATATTATAACCTCCAACTAGTATTCCTGGCATCTCTTTGATCTCTCTCATTATTACTTCGCTATACAGGGAGAAAAGATCTAGTGACAAGACACACCCCTGTCGTACTCCTAGCTTTATCTGTTCGTAACTACCCTCTTTATTTCCCATTTTAATTGCTGCTACTTGGTTCCAGTAAACATTCTTTATTATTCTTAAATCTTTTCCATCAATGTTGATATCTTCCAACATTTTAATCAGTTCATCATGTTTTACTTTATCAAATGCCTTAGTATAATCAATGAAGCACAAATATATGTCTCTCTGTTTCTCTATTGACCTTTCTATTAGTGTCCGTAATGTATAAATTGCATTGTTTGTGCCCTTTCCTTCCACAAATCCATACTGTTCTTCACTAATTTCCATTTTTATTTTCTTTTTGTTTCTTCTCATTATGATTCTGAGTAGAAGCTTAGTGATATGGTTTATGAGGTTAATTGTACGAAAATCTTCACAATCGATTGCTCCTGGTCTTTTTGGTATAGCTATAAATACAGATTTCGGCATATCACTGGGTAAATATCCACTACTGTAAATATCATTCAACATTTTGGTTAATATATCTACTCCAAATTCTTCCAACACTTCTAATTCTTCTATAGTGATTTCATCTGGCCCAGCTGTTTTTCCTTTCTTCATACGTTTCATAGCGTCAGCAACATCTTCTTTCAGAATAGGTGGACCTTCTAAGTTACTATCTTCTGTTAATTCTTCCCTTTCTCCGTCATATAATTCTCTTATATACTCATTCCACCTCTTCATTATAGCACCTTCCTCTAAAAATATCTTTCCTGTTTTTGATTTCAAACACCCTGTATTTATTCTTATTTTTCTTTCTGTAAGCTCACTGATTTGTCTGTACATATTTTTTTATATCATTAATGGAATTTAATTCAATGTTTTTGCATTGCTCGTTTAACCAATTTTCTTTAGCCTTCCCACATACAACATAAAAATTTAAAGCTGTTAGATCTGTGTATATATTTGCTTTGACTGTTCTTTGTATGTCTACACTGTTAGATCTGTGTATATGTCTGCACTGATAGATCTGTACATGTCTGCACTGATAGATCTGTGTCTGCTTTGATAATCTGTATATGTCTGCACTGATAGATCTGTACATGCCTGCACTGACAGATCTGTACATGTCTGCACTGATAGATCTGTACATGTCTGCACTGATAGATCTGTACATGTCTGCATTGATAGATCTGAACATGTCTGCACTGATAGATCTGTACACGTCTGCATTGGTAGATCTGTGTCTGCTTTGATAATCTGTATATGTCTGCATTGATAGATCTGTGTCTGCTTTGATAATCTGTATATGTCTGCACTGATAGATCTGTACATGTCTGCACTGATAGATCTATACATGTCTGCACTGATAGATCTGTACATGTCTGCACTGATAGATCTGTACATGCCTGCATTGATAGATCTGTACATTCCTGCACTGATAGATCTGTACATGCCTGCACTGATAGATCTGTACATGCCTGCACTGATAGATCTGTACATGTCTGCACTGATACGACACACACACACGCACATCGTGATTGTAACTGACTCAGAAAGCATGCTGACGAGGGTGAGGACGGGTAGGCTTCGTGCCGAGTGGCTTGCTTCGCTTCGGAGGTCACGGGTGACAAGCATCGCCTGGATCTTTTCTCCGGGGCATGCCGGTGTGCTGGGAAATGAACAGGCGGACAGATTGGCTGGCTCTGCAGAACTTGGTGGAGTATTGATACATGACAAGGCAGACGTGGTTGCAGCCTTGTGGGAGCACGTGCACACCTCGGAGGAGCAAATGGATTACCATGGTCTGGCAAGAATGAGACAACGAGGAGTGACGAAGGGATCTGGCCGACACTCAACGCTCAAAGGAAAGGCGAGACGGACGTATAATCAGATTGCTACTGGTACTATTAGTGTTGGAACTCTTCGCTGGCTGCTGAGGATGGGGACGGAGCACTTATGGGAATGCCCCGAATGCTGTGATGTCAATTCCTAAATCAATCAATCAATCAATCAAGTCTGCACTGATAGATCTGTACATGACTGCACTGATAGATCTGTACATGTCTGCACTGATAGATCTGTACATGTCTGCACTGATAGATCTGTACATGTCTGCACTGATAGATCTGTACATGTCTGCACTGATAGATCTGTACATGTCTGCACTGATAGATATGTACATGTCTGCATTGATAGATCTGTACATGTCTGCACTGATAGATCTGTACATGTCTGCATTGATAGATCTGTACATGTCTGCACTGATAGATCTGTACATGTCTGCACTGATATATCTGTACATGTCTGCACTGATAGATCTGTACATGTCTGGCATTGATAGATCTGTACATGTCTGCACTGATAGATCTGTACATGTCTGCATTGATAGATCTGTACATGTCTGCACTGATAGATCTGTACATGCCTGCACTGATAGATCTGTACATGTCTGCATTGATAGATCTGTACATGTCTGCACTGATAGATCTGTACATGTCTGCACTGATAGATCTGTACATGTCTGCATTGATAGATCTGTACATGTCTGCACTGATAGATCTGTACATGTCTGCATTGATAGATCTGTACATGTCTGCACTGATAGATCTGTACATGTCTGCACTGATAGATCTGTACATGTCTGCACTGATAGATCTGTACATGTCTGCATTGATAGATCTGTACATGTCTGCACTGATAGATCTGTACATGTCTGCACTGATAGATCTGTACATGTCTGCATTGATAGATCTGTACATGTCTGCACTGATAGATCTGTACATGTCTGCACTGATAGATCTGTACATGTCTGCACTGATAGATCTGTACATGTCTGCATTGATAGATCTGTACATGTCTGCACTGATAGATCTGTACATGTCTGCACTGATAGATCTGTACATGTCTGCACTGATAGATCTGTACATGTCTGCATTGATAGATCTGTACATGTCTGCACTGATAGGAAAGGCCTTCACATCCCAGGATAGAAAAGGAATTAAGTGTCGAACTAAACGAGTGCTGAACGAAAAATTTAATTAATTAAAGAAAAAAGACAGGCTAAAAAAAAAAAAAACATAGATGAAACTATCAGTTTGTTAAGTTGCTACATACTTCCAAATAATGGCATTTGGGCATTTTCTGTGCGTGACACAGGACTGGACGGCTGAGTGCCCACACAGATGAGCAGCGTGTCAAACATGCTGGAATGAGGTGCTGCCACCAACAGGGGAGCGATGTTGGCAGGGGCCCTCTCACCTTTGGTTCTCACATGGTGAAACCCTATAATGAAGAATATAGCTCTCCACATGGCAAAATATGGCTTGTTGATGTGCCTACAGAAATCAGGAAAATACAAAATTGGCTGTACAACAAAGCAAACAGGATGTTAATTAGAACCTTAACTCTAATGTTTAGAAGTTTTGGCAGTGTACTCAAATATTCTTACTTCCTCTTTCCCTCTTCTGCATTTCTGCATTAGGTTAACTGATTCAATGCCGAAAGTTAATATACTGGCAAATATGATCTCCCATTTGTACAGAAGGACGATATATCGCCATACTAGAGTCGTGTTTTATTTTGTTTCGTTCTTGGTATTTTCCGCAATTTTAATGCTCAGTGAATGGAAATTTACGTTATAATATTTGTTCATTTGATTGTGTAGCATGTTTGGTCACAACCTACATTTTATTTGGCACTGAATCAGGTAATGTTTAGAAGCTTTGGCAGTGTACTCAAATCTTCTTATTTTCTTTGTCCCTCTTCTGCGTTTCAGCATCATGTTAAGATCTTTCTGGACCAAGCCTTTGTGCAGGATACAAGATGGTTGTCCTGAAGCTCGTTATGCCCTTGTGCTGTATATCCACCTTGATGTAAAGGGGCTTGAATGTTCCAATGACTCCTATTGCTATACCAACAGTAACACAGCTTTTGGTAGGGTTTCCCATTCGAACAGGTCAAAGGGTAGGGACCAGACAAAGACATACATAAACCTGCTGCGTGGTAGGTAGACTGAGGACAGTCAGAGGCTGGGGAAAGCAACACGTGAAAAAATACTGTTGAAGTTGATGTACTTGGCTTGAAGAAACAGTGCAACACAACACACTTAATTAATTATGAAACTATGTCAAGCTCTTTATACTGTCTAGGTTGATGTTTCTCACAAGTAGAGCATACAGGACAAGTCAAATATAACTTTGGAGCAAAAGCTAGCTGTGCAGATAAAAATTAAATCCCATTTTTGGAATGGTCCATGATGGAATGGACCTTGAGAATCTAGTGCCAGACTCCCTCAGACTATACTATCTAAAGGGGTATGTTCACTCTTTGCGCTAGCAAAGCTGTTTGCTATTCAGCTAGATTATTTTGCTGTAACAGTCAGTAACTGTTCCTTCACTGTGACTTACAGGACATACTTGTGTGCTGATGCCGAGGTAGTGGGTTCAACCCCTACACCGATCAATAAAACTAAAATGTTGACCTTTCATCCTTGACTTGGGCACATAAATCACCTGTACCTCTAAAGTTGGAGTGGGTTCGCCCGATGGCATGGGATACAAGTAATAGGGAAAGCTCATCCACAAGCAAAAATCAGTCCAGTGCACTAGAAGTAGTAGCACTTGTATGCCCTATAAAGCAAGCAGAAACAAAAATCATGTAGCAGGTCCTTTGAAGAACACACCCTCATCGCAACTCACCATAAATTCCAGTTAATTCTTGCCATTTCCCTGGCCTCGTGCCTCAGGTGTCTGCAATATCCTGTGTCCATCTTTGCGCTAGTCGAAACCTTCCTTTTCTTCCAGGAACCATGCCCTCCAACAATATTCTGTCCAAGCCACTGTGACATTGAATACAGCCAAAATAATTCATGTTCCTAGATATAATGCTGTTTATGATCCAGTCTTCTGTGATGTTCAAATGTAGAATATCAGTATTTTTCTTCTACTTGATCTACTTTTTCAGCAATATTTAAGCTACGAAACCCCAATTTTCTTCTTTAGCTACTGTGAAATGGTTCATGAATCACATCAATATGTTGTGTCAGGAATGAAGAATACAAGCAGAGCCTTATTCTTGGTCTAATATTTCTGCATCATTTAAGCTATAAAGCTCCAATTTTCTTCTTTAGCTACTGTGAAATGGTTCACGATTCACATCAATATGTTGGGTCAGGAAAGAAAAATACTAGAAGAGGCTTTTTCTTGGTCCAATATTTCTGCATCATTTAAGCTATTAAGCCCCAATTTTCTTCTTTAGCTACTGTGAAATGGCCTATGATTCACATCAATATGTTGGCACAGGAATGAAGAGTACTAGAAGACAAAATAATGGGAAAAAGAAGAAGGCACAGACCAAGAAAAACATTTATAATACAGGCATGCACAGATATATCAATGCAGACGTATATGGAATTTAAGAAAGCTGCATAATGCAGACAATAATGAAATGGAATGATCAGGAAGCTTCATGACTAGTCTAAGGGTTGATGTTAATAGCTGTCCATCACTTACTGCGATCTTGTATTGACAGTGATAGTTTGTTACCTTGTGCTTCAAAATATATTTAAAAACAAACAAAGGCATAACTACAACGAATGGCAGTCAGTTATGACCGGGTGCCACATAGAAAGTGACCAGATCACACCATACAAAGGATAGAAGGAACTCTCAAAGTAAACAGTGCAAACAAACTACGGGATACGGTTGACGTCGGGACACGTCATACCAACGCAACGTTAACAACGAAAACATAGTTGTGCAACGATCAAGGTGAACGGGGCGTGTGTTAGATTTACAGAACAACTTGGTGTGGCTATTGGATCGTTTGAAGGCTAGCAGTGGACTCACTCCAAGCTAAGAACAGCTAGAAGCATATATTGAGAACGCCATGGATTTGAGAACGATGGGAAAGCTCTAGACAGACAAAATCGGAGGAAGATGACAGCAAGGACGACCTGAATTAACAGAAGAAATAGAAGTATTACTGAGTGACGATAATGGAAATGCAGAAGTTATTTACATAAAGGTTAGTGCACTCTTGTAGTAGATGCCCTCCCAGCAATAACGGGAAATCTACTGGTTCACAACAAACTATGTTATAACTCTGTCAACTCCGTAATAAAGCGGTGTTTGTTTCCTGAGATCCAATGTTTACTTCATATTTCAAGCTTCTTCAGTGAATTCATAAACTGTTATTGTTACACTGTTTTGAATGAGCCAGCTCCTTTCGTAAGTTCTAACATATTCCACATGGCAAAACACAACGAGGATGGACTTACGATTTGGCACCGGGGATGGAGTTATACTCTCCATAGCACAAAGCCTATGTAATTTATAAAGACCATGTGATGCCCATGCAGCATGATCCCTTTATCAGCTTGCCTAGTTTACTCCAGAGGAAATGTAACACCAATATATCTGGAAAAAGACAAGCTGCAGAAGCTGCTAGATTAGAAAAGCAGTGCTCTAACTGTCCACCTGTTAGAGCTTCGATCCTAGACGTTGCAGATAAAGGCTTAATCCTGGTTTGTCCTGCCACGACATTTAGTTTTTAGGTTGCATTGTCTCACACCAGGATAAGGCTTGTATCCTCCCAATTGCACTCCTCCACCCAAAGTTGTTGGCACAATGTGGTGTGTTAGGTTTGGTGAGCGCCACCCAAAATGTGGTGCTAATAGAAAGCAGGTACTACTGTAAGCTGTCCATAGGATTATGAGTATTCTATAAGGAACTGGATTTAACATAAATGACACACACAATTCTTAGATTACCCTGGATCAAGAAGAAAAATACCTACCTTCATGTCTAGGAGACTGAAATATTTTGGCCACAATAAACATCACAATGATTTAGAGTTGAGTTTAGTTGACTCAAGAACCGACATCACAACACTCGGAACATTCCCATATGTGCTTCGTCCTCACCTTCAGTTATCAGTTGGGGTGTCTTCATTGCACTCCGGACATGTCCATAGGTGCTCAGATCCTCCCCCCAGCATTTGCATCAGCGTCCGGTGGCTAATAGTGCCAGTTCTGTGTTGGTTGACGAGGCGCCTTGTTTTCCCGATGTACCTCTCACATCTGGCTGTGCCGATTCTTACTCCCAAGTCTTTCATCCTGGGCAGCGATGTGGATTCACTGACGTCAAAGTCCTCTGCTCTCGCCATATCTTTAAGGACGTTAATAACATCGGCACGATCCATGGGCTGGCCATCTACAGGGGGTGCAGAGCCAGCCAGTTGATCAGCTCGTTCATTTCCCTCGACTCCCGCATGTCCCGGGACGAAGATGAAGGTGACTTTACGAACAACAGACTTCCGCAGCGACTCAGTCCACTGTCTACGTACAGATCCAGCTTCGATCTTCTGAATCATGCTCATTGAGTCACTTAGTACACACACGTTGGTATAATGCTGTGATTCCAGCCATATAAAAGCCTGTGTAACTGCCATCACTTCTATCGTCATGCTGCTCGTGGTTATAGAGTGGGCACCACTGGATTCTTGAACGGTTTGGCCTGCTGAACGGGCTGTAAATGCCCACGCACTTCTCTGCTGCTTTACAACAGATCCATCTGTATAGATGAGCACTTTGGGGCTATCTGAGTGTTCATAGATGAGCGCGTTGACTTTTGCATTGACAGCGACAGGGTTCTGCTCTCTGCACCGTCTGTCGAGTGTGATAATGCAGGAGAAAGTGCACTTAAAAGCTGGAGGCACCGGCACCCATTCCTTGCCGGGGTTGATACTGGTAAGACTGCAGACCTGTCTGACGACATCTTCCGCCCGACCCATCCATGATTTGCCTCTCTTTAGCCTGTCACCCTTTTCTCTGAATATAGCGTCATGCAGAGGGTGCTGCTCATCTGCACTTATTTTTAAGTATGCACGAGCTCTCCAGATCTTGATCCTGTGTTCCATTGTCGGGAAGTCTAGGAGGTATCTCACTGCTACACAGCTGGTGTCTTTTGTGCAGCCCAAAATGATGCGCATGGCTTCGTTTTGTACCTTTTCAAGTCTTCCAATCTGTGTAGGGCTGACAGTGAGGATGGCCAGGGCATACTCGATGCGTGAAAGCACCAGTCCTTGGAACAGAAGTATTAGCAGTCTTTGCTCGATATTGGCAGCCGCCATGACTCTCATTGCTGACAAACCTTTTCGAGCTTTCATTATAACATAATCGACATGATCTCTGAAGGACAGGCTTCGATCAAGCCTCACGCCAAGATATGTCATTGACTGGGTTCTACTCAAAAGGCTCACATCCATTCTTACTGCCGGCAGGTCTGTGTTCACAATATGGTTGTTTAGTGAGAACCATGTAACCGTTGCCTTTGCAAGGTTTACAAGGGGACCGGCATCAGCGCACCATGAGGAAATTCGATCTAGTTCGCCCTGCATATCATTGGTAACCACCTGTCTATCTCGACCCTGTCGGTACATGAGAATGTCGTCAGCAAATGATAGAGTCCTACCCCTCCCGTCCAACTGTTGTTCAGTGATCGGCACCGTATACGCGTTGAATAGTACTGGTGACAGTGGTTAACCCTGCGGCAATCCTGGACATATCGTTATCGGCTCAGAAGACCAACTCCCGCATCTTAGCACCACCTTCCTTTGGAGCAGAACTGCAGCTATCCATCATACAAGGTGAGGGTGCACTTTCAGTCTGAGGAGGGTTTGCATCAAGTGCTCGAAGGATACTCTATTGTATGCGTCCTCTAAGTCTATGGCAGCCGCACATGTCTCTTCTCTGACCTGAAATCCTTCGTAAACATCTTGAGCAAAGACTGCCGCATTCAGCCATGACTCTTTGTTACGTCTTTATCCTCCAAGTGTGGGCGGGAAGCAGCCGAGCTGTTCCAAGTCACAAGCAAGTCTGTGTGCTACAATTTTCTCCAGTAGCTTGCCAACAGTGTTCTGCATCGTAATGATTCTGTAGCCGCTTATCTTGGAATGGTCTTTGTTCGGTTTTGGCAGCGGCAGCAAGTAGCTATGTAGCGATACCATTTTGATCTGACCCCTCTGGATACTGGTGTTGAATTCTCTGGCCAGTTCTTCCATGTCATCATCTGACATCATCAGTAGGTTACCATACTGGATGCCGTCTGGGCCTGGGGCGGTGTTAGGTGATTTCTTGAGCATTGTACATATTGTCTCAGCTATGATTTTGCACTCTTCGTCTGTCCCGACCCCCTCGCACAACTGAGAGAGTGTCATTGTGGTTCTCTGTCTGGCGGGCTCGTCTTTCTGGTCAGTCTGCTCTATGTAGCGTGCAAGAAGGGCCTTACCTTTATCTGCATCCGATTTTTTCCATGTGAGGTCTGTGCCTTGAAAGTCTGGAATACCTCTACGTTGTGCGGCGCCGTTCATGCACTTATGGAGGCGCCAGAATGTCGTAAGAGATCACTCGGAGCACACCTTCCTGCAGAACTCGTCCCATTTCTCGGCCTTGGCCTGTTTGTCGCAGGATTTGAATAAAGTCATCGTCCTATGGACCTCAGTCTTCAGGTCTGCCAACTCAACCTGTGGCATGTTGGCCTTTCTGGCTTTTTGCCAGTCTTTGACAGCTTGCCTCTTTCCCAGCCATGCCTTTTCGACCTCGCCATTCCACCATGGTGGCTGCAACCATCTTTCTTGTCTCCTGCGGGAGGAAGTTAGTTTTCTCCTTCTGATCTTGCTTATGGCGTCTTGACCAGTGTTGTACGGGAAGGCATTTGTCTTGTTTCCTTGACTCATGGTCCTGTCTTTCTCGATCAGGATGATGCAAGGGTAGTGGTCACTATCGTGGTATCCCAGTGTGCCCCACCGGCACCTTGGTGCGATGGTGGGTGACACCAGAGCCAAGTCAATTACGCTGTCAGAGTCACCTGGTCGAGTGGCTATTTTAGTGACCTTCCCATCATTCAGACAGACCAGGGCAGCAGATGCCAGGGCGTCCTCCAGATCTTCCCCCTGTCTATTGGTGATGCAATTCCCCCATTGACTGCCTCTGGCATTGAAGTCCCCACAGAAGATGATATGCCTTTCATCCATATCGAACAAACTCTGCCATTGTCGCTCGTCGACCTTCCCATTTCGCGCATAAACATTCATGATTACAAGCTGCACTGGCGTCATTATTCTTAATGCCTGCACTTGCAGGGCATCACTGTTCCAGGCGGACATATCGATCTCAGACACCAGTATGTTGTCGCGGACAAGAATGGCCTGTCCGAGGTGCCGCCTGTTGAAGAAGCCCTGAAATCCCGCGACATTGACTGTTCCATCGCCGAGCTGTGTTTCCTGCAAGACTACAATATCGTTTCCGTAGAGTAGTTTTTCAACAATGGGTCGGCGTTGACTAAATGATGCACAGTTCCAGTACAGTACTCGAACGTGTCTGTCACATTTTAATCACCTTCTGCGTGTGCCCGCCCTCTTACCACGCTGTGTCCTTGTCGGTCATCTGGTCAGGCTTAACTATCACCACCGGGCGCCGATGATACGCCGAAGGGAGTCCGGGCGCGCGTTCACGAACTCCGTTGCACGGTCCGAACTCCATTTCACCACGAAACACACACTTAAATCCATAAACATTTCGGAAAAAACACGTTCCATTTTATGGGACGAAAAAATGTCCAGCCATCTTGCTCAAGGGAACTCACTCTCTCACCTCTCACCTTCAACAGCCAGTGAAGAGTCCCAATACTAATAGTACCAGTAGCAATCTGATTATGTATCTGTCTGACCTTTCCTTGGAGTACAATGGTTTAGAAAGAACAGTAAACCTGGGAAGGTTAACTCGGTTAACAAATGTCTGAAGAAGTCGGATGTGCCGAAAGGCTCAAATATCGCAGCTCTGTTGTAAACAGACACAACGTAATTATGTCCAAAATTAAACATTCCTGGTGAACAAAGAAGAAGAAGAAAGAACAGTAATGGAAGGCTATCAGGAAGTAGAGGCAAGGGTTGACCAACATAAGGTGGACATAGGACCTTAAAGACATCTTGGCTATGAAAACGCATGAAGCAGGGGAACTGCACAAGAGAGAGTCTTTCAGGTAGGCAATGTTGAGAGCAACATTCTGCAAGGGACCTGCTCTTAACTGAATGAAGAAACTTATCTTTATAGCCCCCTATAAAGTCAAGATATGTTTGATGAAGTGATACTTACTTCCTCCATCCCAAAAGTGGCTTGCTTGAATCTTCTTCTGAACGAAAGGCAACTCCAACTGCTGCAAGAGACCACATTATTAAAAAAATTATGGTGATAAGAAGCAGACGGAGCGGTGCTACGGTAACAGACATTAACGCCACCTGTGGAGAATAAGAGCATGAGAAAGATTAGACACATGTCATCCAGCACCAGCGATAATAATAAAGCAGCAGTAATAAAACACAATACAATTTTTATAAACAAATCCATCAAACCATTACTTAACTTTCACATACAATGAAGGAAACTCTATGTAATCAATACTCTATGTAATCAACACTCTTAGTAAGCTACAACACTCAAACACTCGAACAACATTAAACAAAAAAATCAAATCATATCAACCCATTACTCAACTGTGAGATACAATGATGGAAACACTTTGTGTAATCAACACTCTGTAAGCTAAGATACTCTAACACTCGAACAACACTCTATGTAACCTAACTATCATAGTAATTAAACTGGTGTCTATGGCTTAGGGGACAGTGAAACGCACAGTTTCATAATTCCCCAACATGCCGAGTCAAGTGTTTGAAATCAGATGCTAGCGATTTGGAAGCAGATAGTTTTGCGTCGATTTCGAAGGTATGAGACGTGGCCGTCCAGAAAGCAATGATAACGTACTTAACTAAAATTGCCCAGTAAATTATAAGCAGCTAATAAATGCTGGGGTTGACTGCAACGTCCTGTAATGGACATACAACTAACTTGTTTAACCCTGCACAGCTTGCCCAAACTTTTGCAAAAGAGGCTTACAGGGAGCTGGTTGAAGGCCTATGCCACAATGGGAGATAAAGGGCAAAAGGCAAAAATATGGTGTTGATTTTGATGACATGGGCGTCAGTCGTTTAGTAAAGGAATGGCAAACTACTGAAGGTACAAAAATGTCTATTAAATCATACACAGCCATAAAATGCTTGGGTTGATTGCGACGTCCTGTAACGGACATGCAACTAACTTAGTTTGCCAAACTAAACAACCAACACTCATGCCATTGTAAACATAAAAAAGTGGTTTGTTACTGAATCACCTATGGCTGATTTCGAACCTGTATGAGGAATTGTGAAACTGAGTTCACAGCTCCTAAGCCACTGATGTCGGCCAGTTTAAGTAATACCCTTTAAATTATACATGGGATTATCTATACTTTGCCTTTAAGTAAATCATTTACCTGCAGCTTGTCTACGGCACTCAGTTTCAGCTCACGCACAAAGGGATTTGAAATCTCTGGCGAGCAAAATGATTTCTCACGCAGATTTACGAGTGACTTCATTGTGAATGACATGAATCCCACTTGTGATTACCTTAAAAGTGCAATAAATGGTTTTGTTAGGTGAATGCAATGGGCGGGTCCAAGTGTTGTACTTGGTTAGTATGTGGAATGTACAGGTTGAATCCATCTGCAGTACATGGTTAGTATGTGAAATGTACTAGGTGTGTCCAATTGTAGTACTTGGTTAGTATGTGGAATATACAGGGTGGATCCATCTGCAGTACATGGTTAGTATGTGAAATGTACTAGGTGTGTCTAATTGTAGTACTTGGTTAGTATGTGGAATGTACAGGGTGGATCCATCTGCAGTACATGGTTAGTATGTAAAATGTACTGGGTGGGTCCTATTGTAGTATATGGTTAGTATGTGGAGTGTACTGGGTGGGTTCAGTTTTAGTACATGGTTAGTGTGGTTTTGGTTTCAATTACCAGCAATAAGCTATAAGTGAATCAGGTAGCTTTTAAGTCAGAGGCTGAGATTAACACTTAGCAGCCACATCCCTCCACATAGAATGATCATTAACCAGAATGTATATGCAAAAATACTACTGAAATGATATCACCATAACTACAACCAGCACCACCACTACAACCACCATCACAACTATTACCAGCACCACTGCTAAAACTACCACTACCACAACAACCATCACCATCTCCAGTACTACAATGAAAACCACTACAACCACCACCAGCACCAAAGTTATAACCACCCCCACTAAAACTACTAGAACCACCACCAGCACCATCTCTAAAACCATAACCAGCATCACCATTAAAATCGCTAAAACCACCAGCACCATCACTAAAATCACCAGGGCCACGACCATCACCATCATCAGCACCACTATAACCACCACCACTAAAATCACTATGGCCACCGCTATCACCACCACAACATCATTAGCACCACCACTGAAACCACTAGAAACACCATCACCACCAAATCAACAACCATCAACACCACTAAAGGCACTACCATCAACACCACTAAAACCACCACCATCAACACCACTAAAACCACCGCCATCAGCACCACTAACACCACCACCATCAGCACAACTAAAACGACCACCATCAACACCACTAAAATGACCGCCATCACTACTAAAACCACCATCATCAATACCACTAAAACCAGTACCACCACCACAACCATCAACAGTACCACCACTAAAACCACCACTACTGTCAATAAAACCATCACCAGTACCACAACTAAAATCACCAAGGCCACCGCCATCACTACTAAAACCACCGCCATCATGACCATAACCATCATCAGAACCACCACTAAAACCACCACCATCAACACTACTAAAACCACCACCATCAACACCACTAAAACCACCACCATCAACACTACTAAAACCACCACCATCAACACTACTAAAACCACCACCATCAACACCACTAAAACCACCACCATCAAGGCCACTAAAACCACCATCATCAATACCACTAAAATCACCACCATCACCACTAAAATCATTAGGGCCATCACCATCACCAGTACCACCACTAAAACCACCACCACTGCCAATAAAACCATCACCAGTACCACCACTAAAATCACTAGGGCCACCGCCATCACCACTGAAACCACCGCCATCATTACCACAACCATCACCAATGCCACCACCATCACCACTAAAACCACCGCCATCATGACCACAAGCATCACCAGTACCACCACTAATACCACTACCATCACCACTAAAACCACCGCCATCACCAGTCTGCCTGTCACTGTCATCTACTGCCTGTAGTCCCTTACAATGTAGCACCAGGGGTATTGAGCCTGAGGAATTATGGCTGTCTGGCTAGTGCAGTTGCCACGAACTGTGCAGTTTAGCGTTTTCTTTTGCCCCCGACAGAAAAAATCCACACCTTACCGAGGATTCAAACCCAAGACTCCTGAAGGAGATCCCGGCAATCTAGCCACCTGGCCAGCCACTCCTCCGCCATTACCAGTATCCTCACTAAAATTACTAGGGCAACCGAAATCACCACCACAACCATCACCAGTAACACCACTAAAATCACTAAGGCCATCAAATCACCACTAAAACCACAACAATCATCACCAGTGCCACTACTAAAACCACCACAGTCATCACCAGTACCACCACTAAAACCACCAACAATACCAACACTAAAACCACCACAACCATCACCAGTACCAACATTAAAACCACTACAATCATCACCAGTACCACCACAATGCCCGTGTGTTGCCGGGGCCCATACGGGGGAAGAAAGAATAGTAACACTGTTGCCTACCATGCATGTCGTAAGAGGCGACTAAGGAGGATATGGTTCCATCGCCCTGCTACTGAGTGAGTGCGTGGCGCGACACTGTGAGCTGTGAGTTTCGCGTGGAATGCTTTTGCATCTGTCCGCGGTTGTGAACTGCATGTTCGGAACGATGGCGGCCGGCTGTTGCTGGATTGACTGGTTTGCCTTTTCGACTCACGAGTGCATTTTTCAGGAGACTCCTGGGAATCGTCGCTGGAGCTACGGAGTTCGTGCTTTGTGTGGTGCTTTCGGCAGGTCATCCTGTGGAAAGAGACCGAGCCATATGGGAGAAAACCCAGGTCAATGAAGTCTTTCTGGTGACTGCCATTTCCATCGACGATGAACTGTATTTTTCATGGAGGACTTTTGTGTTGGCATTCTGGCGGCACAGTGTACCTGTGCAGCCTGTTGGCTTGCCGATACTGCTGTCTGTTCCATTATTCACTTTTGGCAGTGAGGAGCATTTTGTGTGATATTCACTGGCACAGGAACGGAGCAATATGGGGACAACCCGTTGCTGTGAAGTTGGAACCACGACTAACTAACTAACTAACCACAATCATAACCAGCACCACCACTAAAACCACCACAGACATCATCAGTACCACCACTAAAATCACCACAGCCATTACCAGTACCACCACTAAAATCACCACAACCATCACCAGTGCCACTACTACAACCACCATAGTCATCACCAGTACCACCACTAAAATCACCACAACCATCACCAGTACCACCACTAAAACCATCACAACCATCACCAGTACCAACACTAAAACCACTACAGTCATCACCAGTACCCCCCAACCATCACCAGTACAACCACTAAAACCACAACAACCATCATCAGTACCAACATTAAAACCACCACAACCATCACCAGTACCACCACTAAAATCACTAGGGCCACCAAATAATCACTAAAACCACCACAACCATCACCAGTAACACCACTAAAATCACCCCAGCCATCACCAGTACCACCACCAAAATCACCACAACCATCACCAGTACCACCACTAACATCATCACAACCATCACCAGTACCACCATTAAAATCACAACCATCACCAGTACCACCACTAAAATCACCACAATCATAACCAGTACCACCACTAAAATCATCACAACCATCATCAGAACCACCACTAAAATTACCACAACCATCACCAATACCACTACTAAAATTACCACAACCATCATCAGTACCACCACTAAAATTACCACAACAATCACTAATACCACCACTAAAATCACCACAACCATAACCAGTACCACCACAACCATCACCAGTACCACCACTAAAATCACCACAACCATCATCAGTGCCACAACAACAATCACCAGTACCACCACTAAAATCACCACAACCATCATCAGTACCACCACAAAAATCACCACAACCATCACCAGTACCAGCACTAAAATCACCACAACCATCACCAGTACCACCACTAAAATTACCACAACCACAACCAGTACCACCACTAAAATCACCACAATCATCACCAGTACTACCACTAAAATCACAACCCTCACCAGTACCACCACTAAAACCACCGCCATCACTGCTACAACCATCACCAGTACCACCACTAAAATCACTAAATGTCACAGAAGCTCTTCTTTCATATGTCACAGAAGATCTTCTTTCATATGTCACAGAAGCTCTTCTTTCATATGTCACAGAAGCTCTTCTTTCATATGTCACAGCTCTTCTTTCATATGTCACAGAAGCTCTTCTTTCATATGTCACAGAAGCTCTTCTTTCATATGTCACAGAAGCTCTTCTTTCATATGTCACAGAAGCTCTTCTTTCATATGTCACAGAAGCTCTTCTTTCATATGTCACAGAAGCATTTTCAAACACTCAGAAGACTGCAGTCAAAAGTCACAGAAGCATATCCAACAATATCACAGAAACACTTCTTTCACAAGTCACAGAAACATATCTAAACAAGTCACTGGAAAACTTTCACATGTCTTTGAAGCATGTTGAAACAAGTCACAAAAGCATGTCGAAACAAGTCTCAGAAACATTTCTTGCACAGGCAATGGCGCACCTCTTGCACAAATCACGGAAACACATTCAAACAAGTCACAGAAACATTTCTTGCACAGGCAATGGCGTACCTCTTGCACAAATCACGGAAACACATTCAAACAAGTCACAGAAGTACTTCTTGCACAAATCACGGATACACATTCAAACAAGTCTCAGAAACATTTCTTGCACAGGCAATGGCGCACCTCTTGCACAAATCACGGATACACATTCAAACAAGTCTCAGAAGTACTTCTTGCACAAATCATAGAACCACACCCAAACAAGTTCTGAACACATAATTCTCACAACTGAAGAATACAAAACAACTCTAAGCTAAGTAAGCAAAGTGTAGGCGGTTAATTTTTCAAGGCACATGTACCCTTACCTGAAAAGTTTACTGTGTACGATCGCCCCCACATTATACCTAATCCCTTTGTTACTAACTTTATAGGCCTATCAAATACAAAGATTCATCATGCTACTTTACTGAATGTTTTAATTCTGCAGTATAACCTAACGAGATACAACAAAATGTGTCAGGCAATAAACTATGTAACATATTGTATGTGTTTTCATTATTCAAATATATTTAAAGATCAAATTACTTAGTATAAAGCAGTCATGAAAAACTCCACATAAAGACAGTCTTTGTGTTTTGTTTCCCCTAACTGAGCATTCAAAAGAACTTCTTTCTTAAAGCAAAAAGAAAAAAACAACTTGAAGCTTAACAGAAAGATATCCCTTTCTTTAAGATACAGACAACTTAACAGACCTGCACTGCTATTTAAAATTCCCAATGAGTAAAGCGACTATGAAAGAGTAAAGAAGTATGAATTCATATAGCAAACAATTGAAATCCACACACATGAACCATCATTAGTTAAGTAGGCAAAAAGTATGCACTTAGCGTTAAAGTTAATTAAGTGGGTACATCCTTCCCTGCCTTAAAAACGCTACATTCATGTTCATCAAATCACTGTTCCTATCAGGACACTCCCTCTCTCACACACCCCTTCCCTCTTCTTTAAAAACATTCTGTAGCATATCAGATGAATTAAGTTTAACTAATTAACAAAAACTAGAAAACCTACCAACCCATAAGCTCTATGTAACCATGTGCCCCCCCCCCCCCCCACCTAGTTTTCTAGGGTGACAACCAACTCATTTCAATTTCCAGCATATTTTTAGTGTGTGTAAATTGTACATGGAGAGCTTCTGTTTTCGCCCTGATATCAGAATGCTAGATATCTATATTTCCCAGGTGCTAGGTGTGACGCAGACATCAGCATTCATGACTCTCCAACCTTCTCTGTCGTCTGATATTATGATGATGTTGGTTAAACCAATCTTAACCTGAGTTAATGCATGTTCTAATTTGAATATCACTCATCTTATTACTGTTGTCTCTAGTTAATTTAGTTCTAATTGTAATATCACTCATCTTATTACTATCATCTCTAGTTAAATTAGTTTTAATTTGAATATCACTCATCTAATTACTATAGTGTCTAGTTAATTTAGTTCTGTCTAGAATATCACTCATCTTATTACTATCGCCTCTAGTAATTTAGTTATAATCAGAATATCACTCATCTTATTACTATCACCTCTAATAATTTAGTTCTAATTGGAATATCACTCATCTTATTACAATCTTCTCTAGTAATTTTTTTCTAACTGGAATATCACTCATATTATCTCTATCTTCCCTAGTGATTTGGTTCTAATTGGAATATAAACCATCTTATTACTATGTCCACTAGAAATTGTCCATAAATATTTTGTAAAGTAATGATATGATAGCTACTGAACTGTGCAGCATATTTCTAAGTTTAAGTAAGCAACAATTGCAGGTAGCTGTGGAGCCAGTCGTCTGGCACTGCCGCGCTGAAGCTACTCACTACTTATTTAAGCTAACCTCACCCAATTATTTGAAATAATGGTACTGGACTCTATCAGAGCCAAGGGACAGAGCAGATACTTTTTGAGGTATACGTAATAGATTCTACGTAGATTATGGTCATCACTAGGAAGAACGAAATACCACAATATAATATACAAGTAAATGGCAATAGTCTTAAGCAAGTGAATCGGTACAATTATTTTGGAACAGTCATAACTTCTGATGATAAATGTCTTGAAGAGATTAGAACAAGAATCGCCATGGTGAAGGTAGCCTTTTGCAAGATGGAAAACATACTGACTAATAAAAAGATGTCCTTTGCAGCGAGAAAAAGGGTGTTGAAGTGCTACATAGAACCCATGCTTTTGCATGGATGTGAAGCGTGGACAATGAGCAAACAGGCTGAAAAACATCTGATGGCTGTGGAAATGTGTTTGAGGAAAATGCAAAGAATACCATGGATAGACAGAAAAACCAATGACCAAGTCCTACAAGAAACAAATGAAAATTGTATACTGATTAGAGAAATTAGACATAGACAGTCAACATTTTTTGGTCACGTTATGAGAAGAAATGAATTGGAGAACTTGGTGACAACTGTGAGGGGAAAAAAAGCCAGAGGAAGGCAGAGAAGCAAATACCTGTATTTCTTGGCCATGTGGTATGGTTGAGACAAGAACGATGAGCTGATCCACGACTCTGGTGATCGAGTAAGATGGCGAGACATGACCGCCCATGCTTACCATCATGGCACATGATGATGATGAATGGCTTCTACAAGGATAACAATGACAAACATATCATCACAGATGGTTGCTTTCAAGACATTATCCCTTATGTACCGGCACTGCTATCACTTTTGTCAGTTTGAAACACACAGCACTGGTAGGATACTTGTCCTTTCTCTACCTTAGCCTGCAGGATGTACCTGATGCACCATTAATATTAGGGGTTGACTTGTTAAGTTCTTCTGTTCATGGCGTAATGAAGATTCCAAAATTTATGAATGCTCATCTGTTCCCATCTCAGTAACAAAGTTTTCCCCTGCCTTTCCCTTAGATTCTCTTTCCATGATTTTTAATCTATTATTTGTTTATTCATAAGTCTTGTCTACTTCTCCTTAATCCCTGGACCTCTTATATCACATTACCTGCCACTCTCTTGTTGCTTTCTTGTTATCCATCCATGCCATTTCTACTGCCTCCTTCCACCAAGGTGGTTAATTTTTTGAGGTTATATTTTGCCCCACTCTTTCTCCCACTCCAGGCATTAGTTGTAACTGTCTGGGAGTGAATGAGCTAATACTGTCTATACAAAGCAATTATTACTCAAAGTAATACACGTTTTGATATGAAGGATGACACCACAACTATGGGAGAGAAAGTGTTAAAATAACAATTGTCCTAGAGCGGGTTAATGTAACAACTCGCTGTGTAATAGGGAGTTACGACATTAAACTGATTTAACTGCTGTAAAGCTGTAAAAACACAAGGAGTAAATTAATGAAAACAAACAATTGAATTTGTCACTGGCATATAGCCATCTTGACAGACGATAGTTTGTTACATTGTGGTTCAAAAGACCAGTGATGTAGTTATACCTTGCCAAAGTGCAAAGCCTGCGCTGAATTGTAGAGACTATATGTTGACCATGCAGCACAATTCCTCTCTCAGCTTGTCTAGTTTACTCCAGAGGAAAGTAACACCAATATATCTGGAACAAGACAAGCTGCAGAAGCTGCCAGATCATCCAAGCAATGATCTTTCTACCTGTTAGAGAACCAATCCTAGATGAGTTGCTGACCAAGGCTTAAGGCCTGGTCTGCCCTGCCATGACATTTAGTCTTTAGGTTGCATTTCCTTGCACCAGGATAAGGCTGGTACTCCCCCAATTATGCTCCTCAACCAGAAGCCATTAGCACAATGTGGTGAGCGCCACCCAATATTCGGTGCTGACAAAAAGCAGGTAGTACCTTCTATTGCTATACAGTACCTCAGACATGACTAAGACTTGACATGACTTTGTCAGCTCTCATTTTATGTGTACACTCCAAGGGGCATTTCATTTGTTTGCCTATTCTGATGGCAGATATTCATCAGCAAAGTAACTTTTGAATATTTTTATGCAGTAGTATGAATGTCTGTCTGTTGTTTATATGTTAACGAAGGCTGTTGCCACAACTTCCATTCTGTCAGTTGTCATTGTTATTTATTTTTATCCTGTTATAATTGGGATATATATATATATATATAGCTTAGCGGCTTTAGGATCATCACCCTTCAAAATAGATTTGGGAAGGTTTTAGAGAAGATAGTCGCTGTCAAGCTGCAAGAGATTTTGGAAAGCGGGAAGCTTCTTCCAAGAGGCCTGGGGAGCTACAGGCCAGGAAAAGATACCTGGTCAAATGCAGCCACTTTTGCCTTTGATGTTTATGAGGGGTTCCAGAGTAGACAGGAAACGATGGCGGCAGCGCTTGATCTCGAAGATGCGTACAATAGAGTTCGATATGATATTTTGATGACCGCACTGATGGAGAAGGGGGTCAATCCCTGGTTGGTGAACTGGATAGCAGCCGTCCTGCACTCTCGTCGGGTTGCTCTCCGTCTGGGCGCATGGACCTCAGAGCCACATATGTTAACCCCGGGACTGCCACAGGGATCTGCAGTCTCACCGGTGCTCTTTAATGTGTACACGAGCAAGATTGCAAACCTAGAAGCACCAGGGGTTGGAAGAATACTAACATTTGCAGATGATATTCTTGCATATAGGCAGGGGAGAGATAGGGAGCAAACAGCCCAGGAGTTACAGGCGACAGTAGATAAAGTGATTGACTGGTGCACAGAAATGAGTGCTGTCATCCACCCGGAAAAGGCGGCTGTTTTGTGGTGCTCTCTGGACAACAGGATTGTAAGAGCTGATGTCCCAAGCCTCGCGATAGATGGTAGAAATGTCAGCAGAGAGAACAAACTGAAGTATCTGGGGATCACATTTGACAGGAGCCTATCCTTCAAGGACCATGTGGAGACGGTCGTGACAAGATCTCAAAAGGGACTCAATGCACTTAAAACTATGGCTGCAATGGACATAGAGCAGAGAATGCTTTTCACACTATACCAGCACTTGATCCTCTCAGTAATTGATTATGGATTAGGTCTGCTCACTGTCTCAGAGAGTCAGCTGGTGAAGTTAGAGCGCATACAGAACGAAGCTATGCGGGTCATTCTGGGATGCACTAGAGGCAACCCAGTAGTGTGTATGCATTACATCCTTGGTCTGCCGACTGTTGCTGGTAGGCTCAAAGTGATGCAGGCGAAGGCATACCTCAGAGTAGCTGCAGACACAGACCACCCACTGCATGAGGCGCTGGACGCAGTTAAGGGTCAGCGACTGATAAGAGGGAAATCATGGATGGCTCAGGCGGAGGATACGATCAGACAGGTATGCCCCTTGAAGAACATTAGGCGTGGAGAGGAGTGGGTCAGAGTGCCAGCTGAGCAGTCAGACTTGTGCAGAGTTATAATCACATTAAGCCGGGAGTGCAGGGAGTGGCCAGCAGGGGCCACGGAAGTGGAAATCCAGCAACTAATTCAGGACAATGCTCACTCGAGTGATGTGATTATCTACACAGATGGTTCGGTGTCAAGAGGTGAGAGAAGTGGCTGGGGGTTCATAGCCAAAGCTAATGGTCGATGTTTGGGGCAGGAGAGCCTGGCATATGATACCACAACATCCAGCTTAAGAATGGAAGTGGAGGCAGTCACTGCGGCTCTCCGCTGGATGGAGAATACGACACACACACACATCGTGATTGTAACTGACTCAGAAAGCATGCTGACGAGGGTGAGGACGGGCAGACTTCGTGCGGAGTGGCATGCTTCGCTCCGGAGGTCACGGGTGACAAGCATCGCCTGGATCTTTTCTCCGGGGCATGCCAGTGTGCTGGGAAATGAACAGGCGGACAGATTGGCTGGCTCTGCAGAACTTGGTGGAGTATTGATACATGACAAGGCAGACGTGGTTGCGGCCTTGTGGGAGCACGTGCACACCTCGGAGGAGCAAATGGATTACCATGGTCTGGCAAGAATGAGACAACGAGGAGTGACGAAGGGATCTGGCCGACGCTCAACGCTCAGAAAAAAGGTGAGACGGACTTATAATCAGATTGCTACTGGTACTATTAGTGTTGGAACTCTTCGCTGGTTGCTGAGGATGGGGATGGAGCACTTATGGGAATGCCCTGAATGCTGTGATGTCGATTCCTAAATCAATCAATCAATCAATATATATATATATATATATATATATATATATATATATATATATATATATATATATATATATATATACAAAGCATTATTTTCATATAATTTCCCAACTATTGTTTCTCAAAATATATTAATTTACATTGTATGTAAAGTAAAATTATGTCTATCATATAGTTGTGAATGTTTATACTGATTATATATATACTAAAATGTTGACCTGTCGTCCTTGACTTTGCGGCGTAAATTACAAGTACCTCTGACGTCGGAGTGGGCTCGCCTGATGGCATGGAGCACTGTTAATAGGAAAAGCTAATCCACATGCAAAATTCAGTCCATCACTACTCTAAATAGTGTGTATGGACTGCGCCTGAATTCAAAGCGAGCGAGTGAAAAAAATTATATATATATATATATATATATATATATATATATATATATATATAGAGAGAGAGAGAGAGAGAGAGAGAGAGAGAGAGAGAGAGAGAGAGAGAGAGAGAGAGAGAGAGAGAGAGAGAGAGAGAGAGAGAGAGAGACGGTGTGGTGTCAGGTCTTAATCAGATATAACTGAGCTACCGTATAACAGTAGACGGTACTATCTGCTTTCTGTTAGCGCCGAACGTTTGGCTGCGCTTACCAAACCCGACACCCCACATTGTGCCAACGGCTTCGGGCAGAAGAGCGCAATTGGGAGAGTACAAGCCTTACCCTGGTGAGAGGTGCCAAGTCGCAGCATGACCCCATGACGCGAAAAACAGAAGGAGCAGAACTCTCGATCAGAAACTCAGATATAACTAAGAGACTAGCGCATCACGTCAGTTTTGTTGATCAATAGTTACGGGAGTCAGATCATGGATTCCAACAGAGAAACAGCACATTGAAATCATCTCGAACTTGGAAAAGAATATTGAAGAGCAGGGCGACATCATTATGGCCAATATAGAGGGCAGAGGACAACGTACAAAGTAGGAAAGATATATGAGCCTGAAAGAATAGAACGAAGGCAACAGATCCAAACGAGACTAGATATCTTACGGCAAGGTCAAACCTATTTTGATAAAGAATGACCGAAGAATAGCGGCATGAATCCATTAGAAGGTCTAGTGTTTTTCAACGATTGATTACTCGTATGTCCCCATCATGTATATTATTGATCCTTAAAGATCGTTGGAAAATTACACGAGAAATAATTCTATGTGCCGGTCTTCAGTTATTTTGATTGCCGTTGAGTTTTCCTGCTTCAAAGTTTGTTGAAAGAGTGTAACACCCTGGACACCTTATCTGTTAATGATTTAGACTGAATTTCGTTAAGACACTCTTCAGCAAGAGGAATTGCAACCTAAAGACAAAATGTTATGGCAGGGCAGACCAGGCCCTTAAGCTTCGTTGGCAGCTGGTCTAGGATCGAAGCTCCGACTGGCGGACAGAGCATTGCTTTGCTGATCCGGCAGCTTGTCTTGTTCCAGATGTAGAGATGTTACCTTTCCTCTGGAGTGAACTAGGCAGGCCGAGAGAGGGATCATGCTGCATGGGCAACACATGATCTCTATATTTTAGCCCAGACTTTGTGCTATGGAGTGGCAATAACTCCATCCCTGGTCTTAACTGGTCTCGGAATCAAAGCGAGAGGCAACTGTTACGGGTTATAAGTCCCTGTCAATTGGCGTAGGCCTCTGACGGTGGGAGACACCTACAGGTGTCACTGATCAGCTACCGCCTACCTCAAGCTGGGCAGCCCCCGGCCAATTGGGTGCTGATCCGCCACAGCCTGCCTGCTTCAATGGGTGCTTGGGGCTAGGACAAAATCTGAATCACCGACTGTAAAACCAATGCACCAGGTACTAATAAAAAGAAAAATAGAAACCTCAAGCTACGGCTTGCAACCTGGAACGTGAGAACTATGTGTCCAGGATTTTCCACTGACTTGACCAATATTGACGATGTGAGAAAAACGGCTGTGATTTATGCTGAACTCAATCGTTTTAACATTGATATTGCTGGCCTGCAGGAGACAGGCCTTGCTGAGAAAGGGTCACTCAGGGAAAACAATTACACCTTTTTTTAGAAGAGTAGAGGGCAGGCAGAAAAAAGGCAACACGGTGTGGGCTTTGCAGTGAAGAATTCGCTACTGGGAATGATTGAAATTCCAGCAGGAGGAAATGAAAGACTATTATCCCTGTGCTTGGCAACCTCTTGTGATTTTGCCACCATTATTACTGCATATGCACTGACACTCGATTCCTCTGATGATGTGAAGGATTTGTTCTATGTGGAGTACCGTGATCACGGCAGTTCCAAAATCTGACTACATTTATATGCTCGGTGATTTCAATGCTCGTGTGGGCAAGGACTCGAGTATCTATGTATTACAAACTCCTTTTTCAAAAAAAAAGAGCTGCATAAGGTCACATGGAAACATCCAAGATCCGGCCATTGGCACCAGCTGGACTTCATCATCACACGGAGACAACATCTGAACCATATATCATTGACTCGAAGTTACCACAGTGCTGACTGTGTTACGGATCATTCTTTGGTTGTTGCAAAGGTTAGACTGAGACCAAAGAGAATCTACACAGTTGAACACAAATCTAGCCCCAGGATTAATATTATTAACACTCATGATCCTGAAAAGTGCTTTCAGTTTCAACAGCAACTTGAAGATGCTTTCACTGATACGCCAGAAAATTGTACAGTAAATGAAAAGTGGGGTCAACTTAAGGAAACTCTTTATAAAACTGCCGTAGGAGTTTACAGCACTGTGGATCATAAGAGGCAGGACTGGTTTGCGGCAAACAGCCAGACTCTGCAGCCCTTGATTGATAAGAAGAAGATAGCTCTCTTAAGAAACAAGGAAAGACCAATGCGAAACACTCTGAGTGAGCTAAAGCAAGCTAGGAAGGATGTGCAAAAGGCTGCCAGGCAGTGTGCAAATGATTATTGGATCAAGTTATGTGAGTCCATTCAAATCGCAAGTGATAAGGGAAACATCAGAAGCATGTATGAAGGAATAAAGAAAGCATGTGGTTCAATGATCAAAAGAAGTGCACCATAGAAAACCTTGACTGGAGAAATCGTAACTGATCAGAAACAGCAGATGGACAGATGGGTAGAGCACTTTTTGGAGCTTTATTCAAGTGAGATCAAACTAGCGGATGATGCCCTCAATGCCATAGAGGCTCTACCAACTCTTGACCACCTACACACACTTACCACCATAAAAGAAGTTAAGTGTGCTATAAATGAACTTGTATCTGGCAAGGCTCCAGGTAAGGATGGGATTCCAATCGAGGTTATCAGGAGTGGGCAAGACACACTCACTCTACAGATCCACCAGCTAATAGAGCTATGCTGGCGAGAAGGATAAGTCCCACAGGATTTCAAAGATTCAAGCATCATAACACTGTACAAGAACAAGGGCGATCGGAGCGACTGCAACAACTATAGGGGTATCTCACTTCTGTGCATTGTTGGAAAAGTATTTGCCAGAATTGTTCTGCACAGACTTCAAGTCCTAGGAGATCAAGTCTACCCCGAATCACAGTGTGGCTTTCGACAGAACCGGTCTACCATTGATATGATATTCCTATTGCGACAAATGCAAGAAAAATGCCGTGAACAGAATCAACCACTGTTTATTGCCTTCATCGGCCTCACAAAGGCATTTGATTTGGTCAGTCGTGAGGGTCTGTTCAAGGCACTAAAGAAGATTGGTTGCCCACCAACTCTTCTGTCCATAGTGGAATCGTTCCACACAGGCATGAAGGGTATAATCAAGTTTGATGGTGCAACCTCAGAAGAGTTTGAAATCAAGAGTGGAGTTAAGCAAGGTTGTGTACTAGCTCCCACCTTCTTTGGAATATACTTTTCACTTTTACTGAAATATGCCTTTCGTGATCAGGATGCTGGTATATACATTCACTCATGCTCAGATGGCGGCCTCTACAATGCTCAGAGATTGAAGGCCAAGACCAAAATTAGGAGGGTACTGATCAGAGAGTTGCTTTTTGCAGATGATGCTGCAGTTACGACCCACTCTGAGGGAGAATTACAATGTCTACTATCTGCATTCTCCCGTGCTTGTTCTGAATTTGGTTTAACAATTAGCAAAAAGAAAACACAGATATGTCACAGGGTGCACATGGGGTACCATCAATCTTTATTAACGATGCCGAACTAAAGATGGTAGACCATTTTACATGTCTGGGATCAGAGGTAAATAGCAAATTATCCCTAGATCAGGAAATCAACATCCGGATTGGTAAGGCAGCAACAACAATGAACAGGTTAAGAAAAAGAGTCTGGGAGAACAGGAAGCTTACTGCCAAAACAAAAGTCCTTGTCTATCAAGCCTGTGTTCTTAGTACTCTTTTTTATGGCAGTGAAACCTGGACAACTTACTCATACCAAGAGAAACGTTTAAACAGCTTTCATTTGCGGTGTCTGCAAAGAATTCTTGGTATTAAGTGACAAGACAAAATCACAAATACTGAAGTATTGGAAAGATCAGGTTGTGTGATGGTTTATTCCATGCTCAGTCTTCGTAGACTTAAATGGATAGGACATCTTAGGAGGATGGATGATGGTAGAATACCAAAGGACATCTTTTTTGGTGAATTACAGATGGGTAAGAGGTCTCAGGGTCGGCCTCTACTCCGATACAAAGATTTTGTAAGTGGGACATGACTGATACAGACATTGATAATGCACATTGGGAGCAAGTCGCCGCTGAACGTGTTGCATGGAGAGCAAATATCAGAAATGGAATAAAGACAAAGGAGAAAATTATTGCAGATAAGTCACACACCGAGCGTGTGAGACGTAAGATGGTGCATGATGGTGGAAATGACCACATGTTCACATGCACCCACTGTGAACAAACATTTACAGCGTGAATTGGCCTTATCAGTCACATTCGCTACCGCCATGGGTAAAAGTTATTATGCCTTTTTGAAGCACAAACTATCGTCTGTCAAGACTGCAAGGTGCCAATGAATATAGACGGTGGCATAGAGGAATATCATCAGCAGAGTTGATCCAGAACACCAAAGACCGAGATCTGTGGAGAGCCATGAACGCTTACGCCAGCTGGCAGGGCACTTGATGATGATGATGATGATGATGATATATCAATCAATCTTATCATGTGCCATGCCGGAAAGCGTGGGCGGTCATGACTCACCATTTGACTCGATCACCAGAGTCGTGGATCAGCTCAGTGTTCCTGTCTCGACCATGCCATGTGGCCAAGCCATCCAGATATTTACTTCTCGGTCTTCCCCTTGGTCTGTTCCCTTCAATCTTGCCAGTTGTCATTAAGTTCTCCAATCCATTTTTTCTCATAACATGTCCAAAAAATTTTGACTGTCTACGTCTAATTTCTCTAATCAATTTACGATTTTCATTTGTCTCCTGTAGTACTTGGTCATTGGTTTTTCTGTCTGTCCAAAGTATTCTTTGCATTTTCTTCAGAAACCACACTTCTGCAGCCATCAGATGTTTTTCAGCTGTGTAATGTCTCCAGATCTTTTTTCCCTATACAATGAAAATATTTTCAGAAAAGTAGAAGATATAAATGGAATCAGCACTGGGGGACAAAACATCAATGACATTAGATATGCAGATGATACAGTATTGATTGCAGACAATGAGCAGGATCTGCAACAATTAGTAGATGCAGTTGTTGCACACACTGAACAACTGGGATTAGAATTGTAAAAAGACACAGGTCATCACTGGGAAGAACAAAATACCACAATGTAATATATATACAAGTAAATGGGAATATTCTTCAACAAGTGAATCGGTACAATTATCTCAGAACAGTCATAACATCTGATGGAAGATGCCTTGAAGAGATTAGAACAAGAATGGCCATGGTGAAAGTAGTCTTTAGCAATATTATATATATATATATATATATATATATATATATATATATATATATATATATATATATATATATATATATATATATATATATATATATATATATAAAATATATGACCAATTTCACTTTAGTTTTCTTGAATAAATCATACGAAGTTAAGGAGCGTATATCTTAGGAGTAGTAATAAAATACTACGCATGTTGAGATACTTGTTACATAATCAGTAAAAATAGTTATAAAAGAACCCAGGAAGTTTTGTTTTGGCTTTTGCCTCCCTTTGGTGTCAGCTGCAAAACCAAAACACTCGTAACGTCGTAAAGTAACTACTAATCAGTAATCTAGATTCGTTGTTCCTCCTTCCTCCCCAAAACATGCAAATCAGCTTCTTCTTTTGATTTTACGCTAAGTGAATACTGTTATTTGAAATCTTAGCAATCTTACATAAATGTCCATGAAAGTACCAGACATGGAGTAGAAAAATAGCAGTTGTTGGTAGTGTATTTCTCACCGTTCATATATGACCACCATATTTATGTTTGGTTCTCTGTGGGCATGCGCAGTGGCGGATGACGACATTGACAATGAACTCTGGGATACAATTGACTTTTGCTGCTACACCCAAGATGGCGACCAATTCCCGTTTGTAAGTAAGTAACGTCCGAAGGTTTTTGTGTGTGACGCTGAAACCATTCAAATAACTAACTCTTTCACAATGGAACAGTCACAAGAACGAGCGGGGAAGCAGACCGGAGAGTTCATAGTTGGTTTAAAGTACAGATTGGTCCGTAAAATAGGCAGCGGATCCTTCGGTGATATTTATCTCGGGATCAACATTACAAATGGTGAAGAGGTTGCTGTGAAACTCGAGTCGTGCAAGGCACGACATCCGCAGTTGTTGTATGAAAGTAAACTGTACAAAATTCTACAAGGTGGTGTGGGTATTCCTCATATCCGTTACTATGGCCAAGAAAAAGAATACAATGTTCTTGTTATGGATCTTTTGGGGCCAAGTCTAGAAGACTTGTTTAACTTCTGCTCCAGAAGGTTTACTATGAAAACGGTCCTCATGCTTGCAGATCAGATGATTGGACGAATTGAATATGTCCACAACAAGAACTTCATACACAGAGATATCAAGCCTGACAATTTCCTCATGGGCATTGGAAGACACTGCAACAAGGTGTTTTTGATCGACTTTGGTCTGGCCAAGAAGTACAGAGACAGCAGAACTCGAACCCACATCCCATATCGTGAAGATAAAAACTTGACCGGTACTGCCCGTTATGCCAGTATCAATGCTCACCTTGGTATTGAACAGAGCCGAAGAGATGACATGGAGTCTCTTGGGTATGTACTCATGTATTTCAACCGTGGAAGTCTCCCATGGCAAGGTCTGAAAGCTAACACCAAAAAGCAGAAATATGAGAAAATCAGTGAAAAGAAAATGTCAACGCCAGTAGAGGTTCTGTGCAAAGGTTTTCCAGCTGAATTTGCCATGTATTTGAACTACTGCCGCGGCCTCCGTTTTGAAGAAGCTCCAGATTATATGTACCTACGCCAGCTTTTCCGAATTCTCTTTCGAACCCTCAACTACCAGTATGACTATACCTTCGATTGGACCATGCTGAAACAAAAGGCTGCACAGGTAGCTCAGTGTACAACAACTGCTACCCCAACAACCGGCAGGGGCTGATTCTCCAGAGACAGTCTGTCTGGGTTGGTCCTATTCTATGGTAACATCAACTTGAATGCAGGGAACGGTGATTAAACTTCCAATATATGAAATCACATGCAAGCATTCATGAACTGTGAACTTTCCACAAAAATGTTTTTAGTGTTTGAGTGAGCTTATTTGACAGCAACATTATTTCACAACTTTGGTGTTAATCCCTTCAGAATTAGTTTGGTTGTGTTTTGAGGGAATATACGTGTTTTTTTTTTTTTTTATTGTGACATGTTTGTGCGGGACATACCTGATCTTCAAACATTGAGAAATAGACGCAGAAACAAAATGTCCTTTACTTTGTATTTTAATTTTGCTCTTCACACTTAACTACATGTGTGAATCAAGTAGTTTGGCATGTAACAAAGATTACCATAACATTGCTGTGTATTTTATCTGCTAAATTTATCTCAACATTTACATGCTAATTTTTTTTCCCTTTGTAAATGAGCGAATGGTGTGAGGGAGATTGGATTGTGGTATTTAGGTAGAGGGTAAAAATAAATCATGCAAATTAATTTTTGGTTGGCGCTTTGTTTTCCCTGTCTGTTGATTTCATATTGTCATACACAGAAATATTTTTGCTAACAAATAGTAATATACTTCAACTCTGTCCCCAAATTATTTTGCTTAATCTAATAATTGGTTGGGTACATGTGTGGTAAAGTCTTCTCCTTTGTTTCTTGTAGCTCTTTTTTTTTTGGGGGGGGGGGGGGGGTGTGGCTATTACACCCTGCCTTGCAATTGTTTAATTCAGAAATCAGTGTGACGGCCAATGTATTGCTATTTTTTTAATGGATGTTTAACTTCAGTGTTGAGTTCACATTCAGAAAGAAATGGCAAACTGCTGAATGTAAAATTGTCAAGAAAATCAACTTGGGGTTGATAGCAATGTCCTGCAAAGGATATGCAACATTTTGCTTATACCTTCCATTTTCACCCTCATCTGAAAAGACTGAATATAAGATCTCATTAGTTAGGAGATCAGGGGAAAGGTCATAAGTAATCAGTGATCCATGTAAACATTCTCAGGTCCATGCAGGGACCTGCCCTAGTAACTTCTGAGCTAGAAGCAGACACCAAACTCTCTGAGGTAAAGTAATAACTAGCTGAGTAATGAGATAGTAAAATAATTGGATGGGACAGGAGTTGTTAGCATGATGTATTTGACATAGTATTCAAATCCAATGGTTCCTGTAAATATTGCCTGCCAACCCCATGCTGGGAATGAACTTGGTTACTTCAGAGTTAAAGACAGGCACCAAAACCTGAGCTTAACCAATAACTGACTGAGTAATAAGAAGGTAAAATAACTGGCTGAGTAAGGAGAACTAACATAATTGTCTGGGCAGTGAGAAAGTAAAATAACTGGTTGAGAAAGAAAGTTAACATAACTGTCTGGGCAGTGAGAAGATAAAATAACTGGCTGAGTAAGAAGCTAACTTAACTGTCTGGGCAGTGAGAAGATAAAATAACTGGCTGAGTAATGGGTAGCTAACTTAACTGTCTGAGCAGTGAGAAGGTAAAATAATTGGATGGGGTGGGAGGTTTTAGCATGATACATAAGACAAAGTATTATTAGAAATCAATGGTTCTTGTCAAATGTGCCTGCCGGTCCGATGCTGGGAACAATTCCTGGTTACTTTCAGGCCAGAGACAGACACCAAAACCTGAAGTAAAATACTAGCTGAGAGAGTAGAGGGTTAACAACTTGTGTGTTGTTTTATCTTTGCGCATGCAGTGTAAATCTTGATCAAATATTGTCTGGTGTTACTATTACTTGTTTTGATTATAAATGAATTTTTGGTTTGAAGCTAATCTCTGTGGCATTATTATAATACTTGGTACATGTATTAGCAGGTGTCATCTACATTTCTTGTTTGGGTCAGTTTTAAAGTAGATTTTTTTTTTCTCGGAAGTATTTGGAGCTATATTGCCACCCCGAAGTAGTATTTCTGGGACCATTGCATTTTGTGGAAAGTAGACAATAAAGATAATCCCATGGCTGATGTGTTGTTGGCGAGTAAAATGTGAAGCCTTCACATATACTAGGTCATAACATTGTCAGGTGGTGTGTGGTTCTTTTTCTCCTTTCCAGTAAATCTAGGGTGCTAATTTTGCAAGTATAGGTCGATAAAAATGGAATATTTGGGTAACAAACTGTCATTTACTGCCTATAGTACCTTACGGTGTAGGACAGGGGAGTCTTGAGCCTGAGGAATTAAGGCAGCATGGTTAGTGCAGTCGCCGCGAAATGTGCGGATTAGAGTTTTTCTTTTTGCCCCTGACAGAACAAACTCCACGCCTTACCGAGTATTCAAACCCGGGGCTTCCAAAGGAGAGCCCGGCATTCTAGCCACTCGGCCAGCCTCTCCACCATATACACTTGCCGCACTGCATGTTGAATGTTGGGTTATTGTTGGTAAGCCAGTCAGCTGTTCACTATGCACCATGGCTCCTAATATGTGAGGAAACCAAATAACATTGACTGAGAAATAAATATGTATTGATTGGTGCTCACAGAAGTGAATTAAGGAAGTAGAGATTAGAGAAAATACTAGACAGTATATACATTGAAAATTGTAAGGACACCAGGGTTTGGACCTACTGCCTGCAAATGACATTGCCTCACTGAAGGAAGGTTTCACTCCTGTTGTCCTTATAGTTTTCAGTTGTTATATTGTGTATCTTCTTATCTCTACTTGTTTCCTTTACTTATGAGTGCACATCATTAGCTTTGAATTTATTTCAATGGCCTCAAGTATTCGCCAGCACTTGGTGCTTGTGTTTATTACAAAATAACATAATGACGTGTGTGTGTGTTTTTCTCCTGGCATACAATATAGTATGAAAATTTGCACATTTACTTACATACAAAGGGAAGTTTTACGTTGTAGTTAATTCTGATCTCTCTGTATACCATGAATTGCAGTGTAATGGTTTGGGCATGTACTTACCATTATTGTAGTTTTGGTTTCAGTGCCCATTAGTAGCAGTGTTTTTGTATTTTCCTAGTCAGGTTATGATGTGTCAGATTGTTGCCAGAGAATAACTTAAGGAAGTAACAGTAGCTGAGATGCTACTGGCCAAATCACTGCTTGTGTGCTACCCATTGACTGAAGATGTGGGGCTTAACACTATATCCTAAAAATGCCTTGCTGGCGTGTAAGCAAGAGTACTTTATTTTCCCTAGTACACTAGATAATTTTGAACATCTAAGAAAACTGGCTGGCATACAGCATCATGTCTCAGAAACTGAAATACTTTAGTCATATTAGTCACAGTGGTTTCAAAAGAACAGTGATGGAAGGCATGGTTTCTAGAAGAAGATATGGGACCAACATGAAGATTGTCACAGAACATTGTGCATGATAACGCAGGGGGATGGCCAAGGAATGACATATTTTCTTTAAGGATCATGATGAGAGCAGCATTCTGCATATGACACTCTACATGATGATACTAGTTAAAGATGATTGTTTATCAAGGAGACATGGTCAGCTATCATTGTGACACACATTGGCATGTACATGTACTTGATGACCAGCAGCTTGTCAGATCTTGATTTTCTGAACAAAATATTGAATTCTATTTCACTGTTACCTCTCAACATGAGGTTAAATCTTTCATAGTGAGCAAAATATTGAATTCTTCTATTTTACTATTACCTCTCAACATGAGGTTAAATCATTCATAGTGAGAAAAATATTGAATTCTTGTATTTTATTGTCACCTCTCAATATGAGGTTAAATCTTTCATTCTACACAAAATATTGAATTCTTTTTCACTGATACCTCTCAACATGAAGTTAAATCTTTCAGTCCTAGAAGGTTTTGTAACAAATGCCTGAGGGTAGAAAATAATGAGTGAATTACTTTCAAATAAATGTTGTTTAAGACTTCTGCATTCAAACTTCCACTGTGCTGAACATAAAATTGCCTAGAAAATCAAATTGGGGTTGGGGTTGATTGCAACATCCTGCAAAAGACACATTGGAAGTAGCCACTGGGGCAGCCAGATTTCTTGTGTATACTTCCACTAAATATAAAACGTTAGAGAACATATTACATGATGATTAGGATTCACAGGAAGGATTCAGTCACACATTGTTTGGGACTGCAAGAGATATCTGGAGCAAGTTCTGATGAATGACTCTACACAGAGTCATTCATTATCTTCATTGTTCTATCTTTGTAAGGGCAGCTGGATCTTGTTGTATTGTGCCATAGTGGTATTTCTTCTTTTGGATCATTGACTTTTAGTAATCGTAAGTAAGAGACAAAAACTGGTGTTCCCTTTAAATCTTCTACCCAGGTGGCTTTTATTGGTATTTTCTTTATGACACTATCATTACTGGATATTGTACCCATTACTGGTGTTGGCCAAGAGTGTGTTTCCTGGACTGGAATACAGATCACTTGCCTAAGCAGTTGCAGCATAGTGTATACCAGACTTTATTTTACCCCTTGTAAGTGCAAATTCCTTGCCTTACAGCAGAAATTTGTTCTCATGGCCTAAGATGTGTGAGGTGGGTTTCTGTTTCTCTCAGCAACTTGCTTCACATGAAGCAGACTAAAAAGTTGAATCATATGGTACACACTGTTTATTGGAAGATGTATTATTTTATTATCTGAAATATCACTGTCGTCAGCAGAATTTTTGAAAAAAAGAAACATGTTTGTTTCCAAAAAGAAATTATGATTCATATTATTTCCAAAAATAAATTATGAATATTTTATTTTTTCATGTCTTTTCCAGTTAGGAACTTCATTTTTTTTTTCATGTTTGTTTCCAATCAGAAACTATGAATACTTCATTTTTTTTCCAATCAGAAACTAGGAATACTTCATATTTTTTTCATGATTGTATTTTCAAAGTTTTACTTCAGGATATGTACACTGTAATGTAGTCTCTTTTTTTTTTAAATACACTCTTTCAACCAGAAGCGACGCATGAAGTGTGATGGGCTCTATTCTATGAATCCCAACCATCGTGAATTGCAGTAACGCTGTGGAAATGTTAAAATGAAATAACACAAAGTAATGCAGCTTTACAGAACAGAACTACGAAAAATACAGGATGTTGCAGTGTCTAGCCTTCATCAGCAAACAAATAACATACACAAAACATAATATATAATCACAGAGAAGACCCTCCAGTGACTACATTAAAGCATAAGAACAGGATGAGAAGAATGAAAAAAATGAGAACAATGAAGAGAAAATGATAACTTGAAGAAAAAAAATTGTTTCAATTATCTCAGAATTCCAGACTGATACTGCAGCCTGGGATTTTGAGATAAGTAGCAAACAGTTTTCTACAGAACATTTTCTTAAACACCTGGAAGTAGTTTAAGGGTATTAATTTGATGCTTTTCTTTATGAAAGATCCCAAACAAGGTGTGGTACACGTCAAATAAATAATCTCTCTCTCTAACCGGCTTCCATAAAGACTGTGCAGTTTGAAGCTGTACTGAAATGTATCAATATGACGTCGCCATCATCATCCAGTGCCATCTCTGTATCCAAGACTGGCTGTAATGAGTTTTCATTGATAACTGTAGCCTCTAATGTTGTCTTACTCTTCCATGCTTGTCCTCATCTCGTTCTTTTATCAAAGAGCTGTTTCTCTATTCATCCCCACAGTGATTATGAAAACTTAGTTTCATTCAGTGTTTTCTTCAGTTCCAATTTTGTTACTTTTCTGATCTTATCATGAGATTTCTCCTTTTTGTTGATACAGCTCCATTTATTAATTATGATGTTTCAGTATTTCATACTTGTTTACTTTACAGCTGAATTGGTTAATATTTCAAAGAAATTAATCATTGTTATCAATTTAGAAATGTTTTTCTAGAGTCCTATTTTTTATTTCGGCATGCCCTTTTTCAGCTTTCAGCTGTGTTATGCCTTGGCAAGTTTTACATTCAGTATTTTAGAGTCCTATTAACCGATGGAAATGAGCAATATGTGTGTTTTAGTTGAGCTAATCTCACGTTAAGAGAAACTTCAAAGTCCATACAGTGAAAGGGTTTCATATGTTGTCAATAAGTCAATTTTGGGCATTAGAGTTAGTCATATTTATACATCAAAAGTGGAACAGCACTAGGACATTTATAGGCACCCTGTGTTCATAACTTGTTTTTTTTTTTTTTTTAATTGTACAATTTGTTTGTTGCCCAACAGTGTAACATTGATCATTATGTTTGTGCTTATGTGTGTTAATTGTTGTTATGCCAGCCGCAAAAGCCAGACTCCTTACAGGAAGTAATACACACATTTGTTACTTCTATATTGCTGTCGGGTGTTCATTTCCTTGAAGCAGTTTCTTTAACTACTGTCCAATGTAATATTGGTCATTATATATATGCTGACAGGTATGTGTTGTTAGTAGTAAAATAGTAAATGACTCTTTTTACATGTCTCAAAATGCATCGGGTGTAATGGTGTGAGACCCATAAAAATACCCATAAAGGACAATCGGCGCTTGGTGGGTGCTGTTGTCAGTATTGGGCCAGCTGCCTTTACTTCCCAAGACATTTCCTGGTGTCCATTTGAAGCTGGGTGGACCTGGGAGTGAGGTGCTACCATCACAAAAACTGTACCCTACACGTAGGCATGTACATGACATTTTGGTTTTTTGTTTTCTTTTCATTGTTGAAATTGTAACATGATTGCTTTCCTGAAGTGACATTGCTCGTTAAATGTAAGCTAGACATGTGTCAGGTGTTGTCATAACTAACCATAACAGCTACCATCCATGCTGTGTTTTTCATTGTACATTGATTCCATCTAATGTAATTTCTTGTGTTAGCCTTCATTACTCTGTAGTTTAACATTCACATTTGAACCCTGTTCCCTTTGGTCTTCAGACACCCTGTGCCGAGCAGACAATATCTGTTTTCCGTGGCTGCTACTGAGATGTTTATTTTGTCTTGTGAAATGTCAAAGTTCACTTAAATATTGCTATTGGCCGCAGACACCTTTGTTTATAGCTATCTCATCACTCCATTTGTACAGCTTTTCCATTGCTTCATTGAAAGAAACATTATGGTTGGCCAATATATTAAGCCATCTATTATTAGTGTAAGATTTTGTCCCCGTAAAAGTAGGCATACAGTTTCTAGAGATACCAAATTGTCATAAAATTTGGGTCAAAGGGTTAATCATTGTACGTATGATTATATATTTGATTTGCTTGCGTGTTGTCCATTGTGAAATTTACAGGTTATTGGCCACAGAAATCTTTGTTTGCTGCTATTTCATCGCTCCATTAAAAAGAAACATTGTGGTTGGTTCATATTTTATGCCTTCTGTTGTTAATATAAGATGAACTCCCCCAAGCCTGCAAAAGCAGGCATACAGTTTCAAAATATCAGAATTTCGGGGTCAAAGGGTTCATCGCTACATGTATTTTTACATATTTGATTTGTATTCATGACTATACACAAAAACTATACACCTTACACACAGTGTGTAAAATTATATCTTTGTGTGCATGTGTGTTTTTACTTGTAAGTTTAAGATCATTTCTTTTGCTACTCTCCAGTTTAACATTGATCATTATCTGTGCGCTTACAATTGTGAATTTGTTGTCGATGCCAGCTAATCAGAACTGTGCTACCTCCATATGATGTGAATATTTGACTTTGCCGTTGTGCTTACAAACTTTGTTGCCCACAAACCGTTACAAGTGAATACAAATTACTCCAGCTATTTTTTTTATTTCGACCATGGCTGGATAAATCAGTATGTCTTGTTACTGCCCTCTAATTGAATAGTTGTTTTGTGTTTTTGTTTAATATGTAGCTGTTGACATAGTTGATAGGAACTGCATTGATAATGTCATGAGCCCAGTCAGACAAGAAATTGAGCCCTCTGCTCATTGTCTTGCTAAATGAGAGAAAGACTGGCCACCCAGTCGTCTGTGCATTCAGACCTATTGCAGGAAACTGCTCGGGGACATAATTTGTTGTTAATGATGCTGTAATATATTATCACTCTTCTACCCAGACTATCCTGGGGTTTAATCTCCCTCCCCACCTCACACCAATTATTCCCCCACCCCTCACACCCAATATGTGTAGCATTGTCAGTAACAATTAAGACTTTCTGAATTAACATTACAGTTGGAAGTGAGTCCATGTTAATTATAGAGTAAATTTTGTCATGTGTGGTTGGCTAAAAATAAGTGCACCTGTGGATGCTGGCACAGCTTGGAGAGAACATTGTCCCTAACCAGTATTTGTCTGGCATCAACCAGGCTTTATCAGAATGTGGCAAAGTTTCTTTAGGAGAGTAAAGGTGACCATGTGCCCTGCCACCATCATAAGCGTTCAAGTCTCTCTACAGAACTCTGCTTCTGATATTCCTTCATGCCACCATCTCAGTCCATCCAGCGTAATTTCTCTGTTTCTGCTTCTTTTCCCACCTTGCCAGTGACAGTGTTTCCCAATGCCTCTCTTCTCATCACTTGACCAAAGTATGCTGCTTGTCTCTTTCTTATAGTTGTATATAATGCTCTACTTTCATTAACCTATTCCAGGCAATCATTGTTACTCTAGCAGTTAAGGTACTTGCAATATTCGTCTCAGGAACCACATCTCCGTTGCTTCCAAGATCTTCCTACTATTGTATGCTCATTCAAAGAAGGCACTGATGAATGTAACTGTGGAATTGCTAAAATGACAACTAAACAAGAGTTTCCAACATTTACAGAACAAAACATTATTTTGGCCTTCATTCGCACCATTTGAGGACAAACTATGGAGTCAGTAAGCTCAAATTGACTACTACTTTCTTTAAATATATTCAGGCAGACGTCTGAAGGTGTACAAAGAAGAAGAAATTATGCCTTTGTGGCGTGTATATTTGCCTTTGTGGCAAGTATGCATAGTTTCTTTGCTGACTTTGTTTCAGTTATGTGTGGTATGTAAGGAAGTTTGCTATTGTCTTTGGATTTTCTGTTTTTTTTTTTTTTTCTGAAATACATTTTGATGCTGTTTGTGTCCATGACCTTCCAGTGGGTTTCTTATTTGGTTTGTTGCTGTGTGTAACACTTGGGGAGTATGCCGCTGAAGGAATAATGTGTAACAATAAGTGCTGGTACATTAACAATTCTATACCAAGCAACGGATCATGTGTTAAACAATGACCACAATAAATACTTCATATTCTGTACATAATTGTTCTTTTCCAGGTGGATTATTGCATTCAGGGCATATCCTTACGTGCTGCAGTCTCCTCAAGTTTGGTGTTAACAAGCTTTTGGTATTGGTTATTCCAATCTTTAATCTGAATACTTGTACGCTATCAGTGGTTACATTATTCTGTTGAAAGTCCTTGTTTCTGTCCCAATTCTTATAGGACATTCATATTGTTTGCCAGATTCATTGGCTGACCAACTGTGCCAGTCAGCTTATCTTCTCTTATATTGCCCACTGCCAGCATACACTAGTACAAAGATGAATGCACCTTTACAGATTGTGAACCTCTGTAGGGAGTGGAGTCGAGTCAAGAACTGACATCACAGCACTCAGGACATTCTCATAAGTGCTCCACCCCAATCCTCAACAACCAGCAAAGAGTCCCACTACTGATGGTATTTCAGCAAGATTCTCTGGTCAATTCCTGCCGCACCATTCTCTCCAGGCCATGATGATTTGTCTGTTCTTTCACACTTTTAACATGATCCCAAAGGGCCTAACGGCATCTGCCTTAACATGTACCAATACCCAATGGAGCAGTCCAGACCTAGCCAATCTGTCTGCCTGCTCATTACCCAGCACACCAGAATGTCCTGGGGAAAAGATCCAGTAGCTGCTACCTATCTTTGATGTTTTAATTGAAGCATGAGGGAAGCATGCCTGTCTTCACCCTTTTCAGTATGCTCTGTGAGGCCGTTGCAATCACGACATGTGTGTGCTGTTTGTCTTCCAGCCATTGAAACTCCTCCATTCTCATACTAGATATTGTGTAGGTATGTGCAAAACTTTCCTCTATGGTCCAGATCATGCAACCATGAGTGGGGTGAAGTTCGACATCACAAGCCAAAGTGAAGCCATTCTATGACCAGCATCAGATCATATGTTCATTGGTTATTGCATCTCTTGCATGCTTTGAACGCTGTGACCTTTTATGCCCTGTATTGAAGTTCCTGTGAAAAAAGTAGATTCCTTATCATTTTGGGCACCACTACATTTATCATCGTCATCTTCAATCTCTATTTATGAAAAATTATTCTTCCGACCTTTATTTCCTATTGGGGCATAGGCTCCCACTGTTCTTTTCTAGTTCTAGTCATATTATTTGTCTCTGTCTTTAATTCTCTTCTCTATATGCTCTTAGGCTTCAAACTACTCTGTTCATCCTGTGAGCTCCAAAGAAGGGATTATCAAGTTATACTATCCTCAGTTTTTTTCTCAGTGTGTCCCCTATTCAGCTCCACTGTCTTTTACTCATCCCTTTATTTACTGGTACTTGTTTAGTTCTCTCTATGAGCTCCACTTTGGTGGTTTTGTCACAGTTTTAGCCCAACCATCATGAATGACCCAGCATAACAGTGTTTAGCATCAGTATTGCTCGGCTCCTGCAAGACTTCTCATGGTCAACATAAAGCCAGTCTACAACCTTCCATTCTAATACTTGTATGTTTTATCCACTGAAATTCTCAAAGAAAATTAGCTCAAAGGTCTCATATATTTTGCTATTGGGGACAGACATACTTGTTTATACCCCTCTTATAAACGGCAGCCAGGTGGGGAAATAGCTAGCACGCTTGCCCACCAGCTCAGTAATCATGCATTTGAATGAGGCAGTAATTTGTTTAATTGACCTGGTCCTAAGTTGACCCAGTCTAAAGTTGGTCCACGAACATGTTCTAGATCAGTGATTCTCAAACTTTTGTGGGCCCCCCCCCCCCCCCCCCTTCACCATATTTTCAGAACGTCATTCCCCCCTTTCGTATTTCCTACCTAAAAACCCCGCCCCCGCCCCTACACAGTATACATAATAATGGAAGCTAAATTTAATAGCACATACTAAAACAAGTCTAGACGTCCACATAAAACATGATTTTTAGGTCTACTTTATACATTGAATTTTAGAAGGGTGAGACATACAGAACTGTACAGTATGAAGGGAAAAACAATATCAAGTAATCGGTTCTTGTATTAACGTGATTTTGAAATAATCTTAATTCCCTCCTGGGGGGGAATTCCCCACTGGTTGAGAGCCACTGTTCTAGACAGTCGGCTTAATACTGACCACATCACTCTGTGTCAGTTAATTTATGCAATTATGGAGCTGACACCTCATGGCATGTGAAAGGATTCTTTGCTGTTTACTTATCACATACCCACAACACTTAACGCCATGAAAAAGGATCTTTTACTTACTAATTCATCATTTCAAAGAAAAACTGGTTTGTCAAGATTTCAAGCCATCTGTTAGTGTAAAATGCAATCCCCCGTAGCTCGTGTGTTCAGGGATACCCTGCTCAGCATGAAAGATCAGTATTCTGGCTCAAAGGGTTAAATTTTAAAGTTGTATAGGCTGTAACTGATTGGTGTATGGCCCGTTGCTTAATATTTAAAAAACAAACTCATTGTTGAGTATAGTGCCTGCTGTGTTGGAGGTAGTAGGTCTTGAGCCTGAGGAATTAAGGCCGTCTGGCTAGTGCAGTCACCACAAAGTATGCAGGTTAGGGTTTTCTTTTTGCCCCTGACTGACAAAAATCCATCAGCTTATCGATGATTTCAACTCAGGTCTCTTGCATGGGAGCCCGACATTCTAGCCAATTGGCCAGACACACCTCATTGCTTGGTATAGATTTGGTTGATGTACCCTGTAGGATCATTTAACATCAAAGGCTGTCTAATGGTATACAACAAAGGTAGATAATCTATTAACAGGTACTATAGAGCTATGAAAGGATCGGGATTTCACATGTTCCAGGTCACAATGTCATGGGGTGAGGTGACTTGTTCACTTTAAAAACATTTGGCAAAGAGCAGTGTACTGATTTTACAGCTGGTTGTATCGTGACACAGTGACCTGGTTTTGAAGTCTTAATAAAAATTGAACTCTTAACCAAACCACAGTTACATGGTTGTTGGTATGTGTGGCAGTGAGTTATGCTGATTCTCATCTGGGACAGAGATTTGCCAGCATTGCAGACCAAAGTCTTGCTTAGTTACATCACTTGAACAGTGTTGTAGGTAGAATGTCAATCATGTGCCGTCTCCACAATGAAGGTTAGCTGCAATGGATCTCCTGTCTGTCTCTCACCCTGACTGTAGATTCTGTCAGATTGATGTTTGTCCATCTCTTGATATTATCTACCAACTTGTATCATTGTCTACCTCTTGCTCCCTTGCTCTCCAATATGGTTTTTATGAGTTTTATGTTTTTTAACATGGCTGAAATATTTCACTTGTCTCTTTTTTATTTCTTTCATCAACTCTTTCATTCCCAGTTTTTCTAGAACCTCTGTATTTGATTGTTTTTGTTTCCATGAAATACGACATATTCTTCTGTATATCCACATCTCCAGGGCATCTATTTTACTTTCTAGTTGCTTGTTCAATGTCCAGGCTTCCGCGCCATACAGTAGTGTTGAATATACGTATCATTTGACAATTCTCATTTTTAATGTGTTGTTAATCTCTCTGATTGTTAATACTGATTTCATGCTGTTGAAAGCATTTTTGGCCATTCCTATTCTCTTTTTGATTTCTATATCACTTCTGCCATCATCTGTTATTGCATATCCAAGATAGGAGAAACTTGTTACTTATTCTAATATAAGGTAGAACAGCATTTGGCCTATTTATCATCATCATGTGCCCTGCCAGCTGGCATAGACGTTCATGTCTCTCCACAGATCTCAGTCCTTGGTGTTCTTGATCAACTCTGTTGTTATTCCTCCTTGCCACTGTCTCAATCCATACAACATTATTTCTCTTGGTTGCTTCTGCCTCTTTTCCCATTGATCTTTCCTGTTGTATTAATGTTCTCCAATGCCTCTCTTCTCATCACATGACCAAAGAAAGCTGTCTTCTTATTGTTGTTTATAATGTTTTAGTTTCTAGTATTAGCTTCTTTCAACAGTCTTTGTTAGTTACTCTGGCAGTCCAAGAAATTTGCAACATTCATTTCAGAAACCACATATCTGTTGCTTCTGTTTTCCTAATTTGTACACTTACATTCCAAGACTTACTGCCCTGCAGCAAACCATGCTCTATATAACATTTCAGTACTCTCTTTCTTACATTCAATGATAGTGATGATTGCATAAGATACTTCTCATTTTCTGAAATGCAGTTTTTGCTTGCCCTATTCTATTATTAATCTTGGCCTAGCCAGGAATAGTAACATTAATATGTTGTCCAAGCCAGGAATATTAACATTAATATTTTGTCCAAGTCAGGAATAGTAACATTAAATTTTTGGTCATGATAAAGTTAGCTGCATGTCCTTTCCATGATGTTGCAATCAACCCCAGCATTTTATAGCTGTTTGTTATTTACTAGGCTAGTTCGCGTTAATTAGCTTGCCAATGCTTTCTGAAGGACCATCACTCATACCATTGTTTCAAAAACCAACACAAGGCGGTTTGCTTTCAAACTCCCTACAGCTGATTTCAAATTCCGGATTGTGAATCACGTTCGCTACCCCTTCACGGCAGATGTCAGCATATGTCAGGAATAGCAACATTACTATTTTGTCCAAGTCAACAGTAGCAACATTGATATAGGGTGTATTTGTTATGACTGTACAGTGTTTGAAAATATTGCCTGTCCAAGTTTTGTATTCACCCTCTGTAAAGTTCATGCAACACAATAGGTAAGTACAAAACTTGGACTGGCAATATTTTCAAACACTGCACAGTCATTAAAAATACACCCTGTACATTAATTTTTGGATAGGTCAAAAATATTAACATTACTATTTAGTCAATAGTAACATTAATACATCAATATTTGGACAAGTCAGTGGTAGTAACATTAATACTTAGTCAAATCAGGAATAGTAACACTAATATTTAGTCAGGTCAATAGCAACATTAATACATCAATATTTGGACAAGTCACTGGTAGTAACATTAATATGTAGTGAAGTCTGGAATAGTAACATTTAGGCATCAATATTTGGACACGTAAGGAATTGTATAAGGGGCGTTCATTTGAAATTCGTTCGTGGCGCACCGCATGTATTGCGTATGTTGAACATTATCATGTCATAAGTACTGACCAGTGAATAAAATAGCACATGCTTATCGTCCCATGATGCATAGGTTCTGTTTCTAACCGTTGAGAAAATGGCCGGGTTGATCCAAAATCCGTTCAAAGAGCGGTGATTCAGTTTCTTTCACTTGAAGGATGTCAACCATTGGATATTCATCGAAGATTGCAGGCAGCGTACGGTAACAAGTGTGTGTCGAAGACAACAGTGACAGACTGGGCACGAATGTTTCGGAAAGGACGTCAATTCACGACAGATCATCGACGGCCGGGTCAAGCGCTTATTATTGCATCAGAAAAACCATCGCCAAAATTGATGCAGCAGTACAGATGAACCATTGTCGAAGCATGCCCCACAGGTTCGCTAGCGAAAGAATTTGATATGTCAATTGGGACAAGGTCGTTCGTAAGAAACTGCAATATCGGAAGGTGTGTTCACAGTGGGTACCACGAATGTTGACCGACCACTAAAATGAGAAACGCATGAGATGGTATTTGAACCACTTCCTGCGTTAAGGAGTGGAAGGTGATGCATTTCTCTTCCGCATAGTGGCAGGCGATGAATCATGGTGTCACCACTTTGAGTCGAGCAGCAAAAGAAAGAAGTAGCTGTGAAAGGGGGGTTCTATCCGTAGTCCAGGGGGTACCATGAACTCGGCAACACAGTAACGCCACAGCACACGCCTCGCGCCCCCCCCCCCCCCAAGAGAACCGAGGTGTATAATGGGACCACGCCGGTAACATGGCAACACCCCAGGGACACACCATTGCAGGCCAAGGGGTCGTGGCGTAGCCACTCAGGCCTAAGGGGACCTGAGTGTACTGGTATGAGACCTATTTAGAGAGATATGATATTATATGGTATACCAATCAAGGTGGGTCTAGGCAAGAACACCTGTAAGTGGTTGCGCTTGTATTCCACTGAGCTCTATGGCCGCCGATGCATCGGGGAACACTGTAAGGTCCACCTAGTCCAGATGCGAAAGGGGTCATGCACAAAGCCCTGCCATGTTTGTGAAAAGGGGGGGGGGCGGGTCACCAACTACTTATCACTGTGTCTAGACTGAATATAACCGCAAGAACCGCCTTGTTTGGTATCAGAAACGTGTGAAGCTGAGGTTAGCTAGGATCACACCATTTTAACTCCCTATTAGATACTGGCGAATTATATACTGCTGTGATGTCGGTTCCTAAATCAATCAATTATATATTGTACTGAACACGCACCCCTATTAAAGACTGGGGAATTGTAGAGTGTATTAGAAACCATGCCAACCTTAAAACAGATACAGCAGCAAGCACGTGAGTATGGGATGCCATACAGCGGGTGGAACAATGCCACCCTCGCCTGGGAAATAGCCCAGGTGCACGAATGAGTCCATGTGGACCTGCTCGCTCGAGCCTCCGGGCGATACCCAGCGCTGCGAGGGCAGGTCCAAGACGAGGCCCAACATGCTCGGGAGTGGGAACAACTTGAAGCCAAGACCACTGCAGCCCTATGGTATGTAAATAGGGCCGCGCCACGGTGCATAGCAACAGCTGAGCCACCATGTGAGCCATTCATTGAGCCACTGCCCAAAGCCACGCACCCTTATCTCACGCCGCGAGCCAGCGACCGCGCCAGTCATTGAGCCACTGCGCCCAAGACCCATCCCAAAGCCACGCACCCTCATCCCACGCCGCGGGCCAGCCACCGCGCCAATCATTGAGCTACCGCGCCTAAGAACCATCCCAAAGCCACGCACCCTCATCCCACGCCGCGAGCCAGTCGTTGTCGAGCCAGATACCGTGCCAAAGCCACGCAGCCTCATATCACGCCGCAAGCCAGCTGCCAAGAGCCCCATTCCAAAGCCACGCACCCACATCCCACGCCGCGGGCCAGTCGCTGAGCCAGCCATTGAGCGACACATCCCCAAGCCATGCAAAAACCAGCCTGCGCCACAACGAGCCAGGGCCGCTTGACTTCGGCCGTACACGATGGAATAAGCCGCTGGAATATAAGCTCGAATGTGAGGTTGCTTGGGGCTTGATGGACTACCGGGCAACAGCACCTGAGCTGAATATATATCCAGACCCCCAGAGGATTCCTCGAACTTATGTTCCCATCCACCAAGGCGCTAATATAGAAAGCTTTAGAGAGATAGGGCAGCGTTAAAATGTATATTTGTCTACACGCTCAGTATTGAGCTAAAGATAAAAATGGTAAGATTATACGTGCGGAAGCCTACCACGGTAGTAGGGACTTCGAGGTATTACATATTGACGACATTGATGTGAAGTTGGAGCTGATCAAAACCGAGATACTCCATGACGTTGAAGAATTCATGAAAGAGGGCTCAGGCTGGAACTTTTGGAAGTGCTTACAGCTAGACCTCCGCCTCTCACGATACCAACTATTCCGCGGCACTAGTTACTTTGAGACCCCCAAGACCATCGCAAAAAAATAGAAAAAGAAATGTGTTGTGAATGTAAAGAACCACGACAATCGCTGTTTCGAGTGGGCCATTCTCTCAGCTCTCTACCCAGCGCCCAACCACGTAGACGAACAGTACCATTATAGAAACCACCAGGGTGAGCTAAACTTTGAAGGAATCGAGTTCCCGGTGCAGCTCACTAGCATCAGCAAATTTGAGAGCCAAACCCTCAATGTCGCCATCAGCGTGGGACGGCTGACTCACAGTACACCGCAAATACAACCAGAAACATCGGCGGCATCAAATCTGTCTCATGCTCCTGAGTGAGGGCGAGAATAGGCCCTATGGATCAAGAACATATCGCGCCTACTATACAAAAACAACCGCCACAAGGAGAAGAAATACCCATGTGTCGGCTGCCTTCATGTATACTCCACTCTGTATCTCTTGAACCAGCATGAGCCACTCTGTAAAGGCATCAACGTCGCGTGCCAAGTGACTGTTATGCCTGAGGAGGGAAACAACACCATGAAATTCAAGTCCTACCAAAGGCTGATGCGGACGCCATACATCATATACGCAGACTTTGGGACGTTGAATGTTCCTGTACAGGGAGCAGCGATAGACTCAAGCCAGAGCAACACACGTCTACTCGCCGAGCAGCCACCATATGGCTTCAGCTGCACCATCGTACGCTGTGACGGTCTCACCACAGAGCCAGTCATATATGGAGGAGAGGACGCCGCCTATGAATTCCTCCGACGCATGAGGCGAGAGCTGGCCACCATCCGTAGCCAGTTGGTCAGCCAGTTCTGATGGTGCTAGGTGTAAAAGACCTCGAATACTTCGCCACAGCCACGACCTGCCATATCTGTGAAGAGCCACTGGGGGAGGATAAGGTGAGAGATTACTGGTAAATATCGCGGCGCAGCCCACAACGCCTGCAGTGTGGCGTTACTGTGTTGCCGACGTTCATGGTACCCTCTGGACTACGACTAGAACCCCGCCCCTCCCTTTCACAGCTCATTCATTCATTTATTCATTCATTCAGTAAAATGTCCTTTGCAGAACCTCGCTCCCATAACAACCTTCCGGAAAACCTCTCGATCATAAGCAAGATGTCCCGCGTCTGATACACCCATCTGGAGATCATCCGTCACATCCTGCACCCATCTTATCTTTGGCCTTCCTCTTCCTCTCTTCCCAGGCATATACCCTTCCATTATTGTTCTCTCCAAACTTTCGTGACGTTTCAAGTGACCAAAATATTTCAATTTTCTTTGTTTTATCGTCTTTAATAGCCAACCTTCTTCAATATTCAACTCTTGAAGTATGGATGCATTTGTTCTTTTCTTTACCCAAGATATTTTTAGAACTCGTCTATAACATTTATATTCAAAGACGTTTATGCGCTGTTCAGCTTGTTTAGTAAATGTCCATGTCTCACAGGCGTATGTTGCAATGGGAAAGATGCATGCTCTTAAAAATCTAATTTTTGTAGTTCTGTCTGTCCCACTCCATAATTTATTCAGCTGTTTTAGTCTATGAAGAGCAATTGATAGTCGCCGTTTAATTTCTTTCATTGTATCGCCGTTGTTGGTAATCAATGACCCAAGATATTCAAAATTTTCCACCACCTCCAATTTTTCCCCATTAATGTATATTTCTTCCTCCATAGTAGTTTTATCTGTATGCATTATCTTTGTTTTTGCTATGTTAAGATATAAGTTTTGATTTTCACTATTCAATTGGGTTGAGGCTATTAGGTTTTCTATGCCATTCTGTGTTGTGGGTAGTAATACTGTATCATCAGCATATCGAATCTCCGGTATGTCATGACCGCCGATATTTAGGGCATCTGTTTATATCATCTCTTACATTTCTCATTATATTTTCGGCGTACAGGTTAAACAAATAGGGTGACAGCACGCAGCCCTGACGGACTCCTTGCTTGATGTCAAACCAATCTGATACCTCGCCATCTATTCTAACTGCTGCTTGCTGGTCTAGATAGAGCATTTTTATGAGTTGTACTACATGTAATGGAAAGCCCATATTCCTCATTCCTTTCACAGCTACTAACTAGAAAACATGCAATGGAAGCATGCTGGATCGCCGAAAGCCAAAAAATTCAAGTTAAGGTTTCCGCAGGTATGGTTATGCTGAGCGCATTTTTTGACCATGAAGGGCTATTATTGGCCGACTGTAAAGAACCTGGTGTCAACATCAACTCTACCCACTACTTGCAAACACTAGACAAGCTGCAAAAAAAAAAAAAAACATCAAGAATAAACGACCCGTCATGCTTTCTCGCTGTGTGATTTTGGTGCACGATAATGCTCATCCGCATGTTGCAAAGATTGTGCAGGAAGCATTAGCAAGGAAGAAGTGGGAAATTCTGCAACATCCAGCCTATAGTACTGATTTGTCGCCATGTGATTTTCATTTGTTCGGACCTCTAAAAAAGTTCTCAAGGGGCAACGATTTCACATATAAGCAGACGTAATGAACGCGGTAAACAATTGGTTCAGTGAGCAACCACAATCCTTTTTTTTTTTGCGGACGGTATTCGCCGCCTACCTAAGCAATGGGATGCTTGCTTGAATGCCTACGGCGATTTCTTCTGACCAACTCATGGTGCATAATTCATTCAAAATAAATGCTTTGTTTAATTCTACCACACCTGTTAATATTTCTTTCATACTTGTGTAATAAAGCCATTGGAACGGGTTTCAAATGAACGTCCTTAACAACATTAAGACATCAATATTTGGGCAAGTCAGGAATTGTAACATTAAGACATCAATATTTGGGTAAGTCAGAAATAGTAATGTTAAGACATCAATATTTGAGCAAGTTAGGAATAGTAACAATAATACATCAATATTCGGGCAAGTAAGGAATAACTATTATTTGGACATGTCAGAAATAGTTACAGTATATTTGGTAATGTCAACATAGTGGTTTGAGAATAAGAATATAGAGTTAATGTAACCTCATAGTTTATAGTTAGTTGCAGGTTCTTTTACAGGACATTGCAATCAACCCCAAGCCCAGGTTGATTTTCTAGGCAATTTTGCGTTCAGTAGTTTGCCATTGCTTTCTGAACGAGATTGCATTTTGTGTAGGTAATTGTAGCAACAGGAAATAAACAGACTAAACATCTGTTGTGTTGAGCTAAGAACTGACATCACTGCACTCAGGACATTCCCATACACGCTCCATTCCCGCATTCAACAGTCAGCGAAGAGTCACACTAATAATCGTTCCTACCGCTATCTGATTGTAAGTTCACATTGTCTTCCCTCTCAGTTTTGAGATTCTGCCTGAACCCCTGCCAATCCCGCGCAATCTCATCCTTTCCACATACGGGTTCTCAATCCGTTCCCCCACCGTCTCCACCTGGTCCCACAGGCGCATGACTATCTTCCCCTTGTCCATAAGTAATCTACCACCAAGAGGTGCATTTCCTGCCAGCCTATCATCCTCTTCATTCCCCCCGTACTCCCGCATGGTCAGGACCAAAACATCGTTGAACTTTAAAATCACATCTTGTACTTATTTAACTTCTTTTGTTTTTGTTCTGTGCTACTTCACTGGCTCTGGTTTACTTATTTCTATTTCATCAGAGAAAGTCCATTGTGCTTGTATTTAGTCGTTCTTACCAGCTTTCTGCAATACTGGCCAATATTTTTGTCAGGATAGCATTAAGAGTGCAAGCATCTTGCCGTCTTGACAGACGATAGTTTGTTATATTATGCTTGAAAAAAGGCATAATAACCTGTCCATTTCACAAAGCTTGTAGAGACCACGTGTTGCCCATTGTGGTATTTAAGAATAGAAATGGGAGATAGATATCCCCAATTCGTAGTTGCCAACTATTATAGGAAAACCAGGAATTGGCTCGTAAGACGCCCTAGTGGTAAAACAGATGTCTTATCAGATTCCACTAGATATAAGTCAGGTTTTCTCATAGAAGGCTAGGGAGACCACAGGGAAGTAACCGCTTTTTGATAAAATAAAGCTCAATCTGATTGTATTGGAAGCTAGTATTATCCATGCCACCTACTCTCTCTGTATTATATTGTCAAATGAAGTATCACAATCACACTGGAGCTGAACACAGTAATACACATTGACTGTGATGACAGTAAGTAACTCAGTAGGAGAAGTTTACAACATTGTAATGGGTAAAAAGGTGTGGGGGTTATCTCCATGGGCATATCAATATTACAAAATTATTCTTATACTCTGACACAATTGTTCTTAATTGTCATACATTGGTAACTATCTCAATTGTTATATCTTAAAACAGCTCCGCCCCCCCCCCCCCCAAAAAAAAAAAACACCTGGAAACACCAGACAAAAGTCTAACACAATTAACTATGGATGACTGTTATTATGTCTCTGCTTAAGTTAAGCACTGATTCTAAATGTTTATTTCCTAAGTAGATCTGGTAACAACTAGTTGATCTTGATACTGCTGGTTCCAGTTTGCTAAACTAAGGTTCAGATTCCTTTGTGGAAGGATCACTGTAGGTATTAGTGGCGACTAATTGGTGTTGTTTAACTGTTGTTGACCTCTGGGTGGAAAGGAGTATAGAGGTTACATGGTTGTTGCATGCCGTTTAGTAAGCTTCTTCAGTGGCACTGGCAGGCCTGGGAGTCTATTTTCGATGAATGATCCTCTGCTCTTCATGGCAACACCAAGGCGAAGATCAATCCTTTTCGGATGAATTCGACACTCAGTATATGGACGTTCCCAGATTAATTCACCATATGTACCAACGCACCACCACCACCCATCATCGGTTACAAACACATCTTTACTCATCCTCATAAAATATTGGGAGTTGGAGAAAAGTGAACATATACTACTACATAATTATAAGTCAGTCAGACCGTCTTCGATATGGTTTTCAATCCCATGATCTGACGTGACAAATGTACCACATATATTCCCTTTTGACATAGGCATCCCTCTAACATGTCTTCAAGACATGTCTCATCCCTTTCGTGCACCGAGCGTCATACTCAGTAGTACTGTCAATTTACCATTGATCTATTTTAATGGTACGACTCCAATTAAGAATGACATCTCACACTGGCCTTTGTTAATGTTTCCTTTCCTTACTATAGGGGCCACATAAAATCATCACATATATAATTTATATATTTGTATACATAGAGTCGTGTCATTAAGAATATACATATAAGAGATAATGAGATAATAATTAAATAGTAAAAGAAATATCGTGGTATATCCTTCGAATCAATCATAGACTGTGTGAAATTGTGTGAAATAGTCAAAGAAAGATAATCCCATATTTATGTTATGATAATGTCACTTCATGTGACAGAACTCTTAACCACTATTATAACATTTGCTGTCTCTGAGTCTACAGATTATTGTATTCAAGGTTAATCATAGTCAAATAGAGACACTATATTTCTTCAGATTAGTTAAGACTTAGACAAGAGTTTTAGTACTACAAGCGGTCTGTCATACCTTTTGGTAACAGCAGGCACCCGTTAAGTCCAAAAGAAGTCGCCACAATTTTCTCTGGTCAATGCTACATGACTGACTTCTTAAAACATACTTCTATACTCGCATTTATTAAGTTAATGTATTGTTCCCCCACGTTGAAAACGAGATGGCGTTTAGCCTGCATTCCACTCCATTGCAATGTCCGCCTTGAAATAATATCTCGTCTGTCTAAAACAAATAGGCTGGTGGTAATACATTATTTGTCTTGTCAAAAACACCACAGGCGCTTCTCGTTGTCTGTCGGTGTGCTAAAGAATGAGCATTTAGCTTTCCAACTGTAAATCCAAAAATGCACCTTTGGTATTGTGTTTGCAATATATCACACCCATGCTGCATGATCCATCTCTCAGCTTACCTAGTTTACTCAAGAGGAAAAGTAACACAAATACATCTGGAACAAGACAAACTGCAGAAACTGTCGGATCAGCAAAGCAAAGGTCTAACTGTACGCCTGTCGATGCTTCGATCCTAGACCAGGTGCCGGCTAATGCATAGGACCTGGTCTGCTCTGACATGATATTAGGTCTTTAGGCTGCATTTCCTCACACCAGGATAAGGTGTGTACCCTCTGCCTCAAGCCGTTGGCACAATATGAGGTGTAGGGTGTAATGAGCGCTGTCCAACATTCAGCGCAAACAGAAAGCAGGTAATGCCGTCTACCATACTGTCATATGCTAACTCGGTCATATATGACTGGCCATTAAAAGTAATTTAAGTTAAAGATGTTATTTTGCGGCAAGTGCAGAAGTTAAAATATCAAGGCACGCGGATACCATCACATGGTAGATGCACGACATAGATAAAGAACTGAATTGGGCAAGCAAACCCTGCGTTCTATCAAATTAAGAAAAAAAAATAGTGGGGGTGGGGGGAGAAGCATATTGTATTAGTGCAAGGGTCACCAAACCTTTTTCACAACAGGCCAGATAACTGACAAAATGACGAGCGCAGGCCGCATACTCATTCTGTACAATACTTGCGCCGGCCTCCGTGGCGAAGATCTTTCAGACGTGGTTCGTAATCCCATATACCCGCGATTGAAACACAGCTCGCGAGATTTGGCAGCTGACTGCATTGCGCTGGTTTTTTTACGCTATGGTATAGGTACCGGTCGTTAAGAAAGCAATGGCAAACTACTGAACGTAAACTTGTCAAGCCATCAACAACGGCAAAAAATGCTTCTGTTGACTGCAAACGTCCTGTAAAGGATATGCAACTATAACAATACTTACAAGCCAGAACGAAAGCTTTGGGGGAAAAGACGAAAAACTAAGTTAATCATGAGTGAGTGACGTGCAGTGCACACCAAAAAAAAAAAACACCAACTAAAAAACAACCAACATATTTATTTACGAAAAAAGTTATCAAAGTAGGTGATGTTAGCAAAAAGATAGTTACATCAGACCTAGTGTGCACATATCCGAATCTCACAAACTAAGCAGCAAAAAAAGGTTAGTGAGATTTGTGAAACTGATATTTGGCTTTCAAGATATCATCGATGTTTGTTTTGGAATTGCTGCATCCAATCAACAGAATGCTTTTCAAATGTTCATCGGTAAATCTCGTTCGATGTGTCGACTTCACATATTTCATTTTTTGAAAATGTTTGCTCACAGACAATAGTTGTCCCAAATACTGATGCTATACCAGCGGAAAATTTCTTCAGTTTCTGAAACTCAACATCAGGTAAGCAGCGGCAAAATTCAACAAGTTTTCCTTCTCTGTGCTTCTCGTTCAACAAGTCATTTGCTTGCAAATCAAGAGCTCCAAATGTAGTTCAACTGGCACATCATCAAATCAAACGGATTCTGGAAGAGAAGAATGTCACTCTCAGTTCTGTCAAGATCTGAAAATCTCTCCAAAAATGCTTCTTCAAGTCACGATTAATTTTTTTCCTCCGGTAAATCAAGGTTGACATCTTCAGCGATTGACATCTTCGGCGATTGTAGGGCAAATCTCTTTGAAACAGTGAAAATGAGAAAATTCTTCTCCTTCCAGTTGGGCTTCAAACAATGACAGCTTTCTCCGAAATCCTTTGATGATTCTGTAGAGATCGCAGACAAGATTATCCTTTCCCGGAAGTTTCAAATTCAGTTAATTCATGTAGGATGTGATGTCGACCAAAAATGAAAACTTTGACAGCCAGGTAGGATCTGATAGCTGTGGATCAGCTCTATCTTTTTCAGTGAGGAAAACATCTATTTCGTTTCGGAACTTGTAAAAAGGAAGCAGAATTTTACAGCAGCTGAGCCATCTCACTGATGTATGTTAAGGCAGGTCAAAAAATTCAGAATCAATTTCTTAAAGTAAAGCCTGCAACTGACGGTTATTGAGTGCATGTCCCCGAATGAAGTCCACAGCAGAAACGACTGGTTTGTGTACACAAGAAATATCTATGTCTTTCCCACAGAGTGCTTGCTGGTGTATGAACAGAGCACCCGGAATTTGCAAATCTTTCAACTAAGTTCTGATCTGCCCCATCAGACCCTTCCTCACTCCAGCCATGTTTTTTCTTCCATCAGCTGTTACACCTCGAAGCTGATTCCACTGAAGGTTATAGTCTTGCAATACTTTTTGCGCTTCTATGAAAAGTTTGCTGCAAACAGATGCCAACTCTTCCGTTATCTGAAGGTCCAAATTGACACCACGAATGAACACAAGAAGTTGTGACGTACTCGAGAGATTGGTAGACTCATCCAGCGCCAGAGAATACCATAATAAGTTCCTAGTTTTCTCTCGTATCTGTGGCACTATGTTCTCTCTGAGTTCTTCTGTTCTTCGCACAACTGAACTTGCCGAAAGGCTGATAGTTCCAAACAAATCGGCTTTCTCAGGACACATCATTTGCTGCTTCCATCATACACTCTTTGATGAAGTTGCCATCAGTAAACGTATACATACCTATAAAATGGATGACTGGCAAAAAGAAGTAAATATTTATGGAGCATCGGACCTGTGTTGACAGCCGGACGCATCCGGGGGAGGGAAAGATGTGTGTGTGTGTGTGTGTGTGTGTGTTACTATGGTAATGTCAGAGCGCAGGCGGCGCTACCACAAACCAGGGAAGGACTTGGGATGGCGCGAAATGAGCAACCATTACAATAAACAAGAAAATCTACATACAATAATTTATAATTGAAAATAGTAAATTTAAGACAAATAGCAGCCAGGAGGTCTCCGCATGTATAAAGATCTCCTATTATTCTAAACATAATATTTACGTTTAAATTGTATTACAACGTCTCGTGTTCCATACGTTATATCAAGCAAGTTCGAGTACCGTCGGCGGGCCAGATGAAATGACGTCGCGGGCCGGATCAGGCCCGCGGGCCGTAGTTTGGTGATCCCTGTATTAGTGTACCACTGGAAAGTACATCTACATTACGATAATCGGTACTTCAATTTTAATTCACCGCAACAAAGAAGAATCCCTTCGAGCCTCATTTGCATCGGTCCGACAATCGTTTTCCGGTTAAGTGTTTGGTGGACTGCTGGACCGATCGATGGATGTTTTTAAGTTTTTGGGCCCGTAGGGCCCTCACTGTCGACGACAGTGAGGGCCCTACGGTCCCAAAACTAAAAAAAAAACATCCATCGATCGGTCCAGCAGTCCACCAAACACTTAACCGGAAAACGATTGTCGGACCGATGCAAATGAGGCTCGAAGGGATTTTTCTTTGTTTGCGGTGAATTAAAATTGAAGTACCGATAATCTCTGACAGAAAGGGAACATATGTGTGATTATCCAAAGTGCTGTTATGTCGATTCTTAAAACTAAGATTTTTTAAATACCAGTCTAAGCTTGTAATTCATAGTGATCGATCCTCCCCCCCCCCCCCCCCCCGACCTTCGCATTTATTACTGTATTTTAAGTTAAGCAGTCATATCTCTGATAACACACATTGAATGCGTTGTTAATCTCTCGATTTTCGTGTGTGTCAGTCTGTCTAACCCGCCAGATTCAGAACTTTCGCTTGGACATACGTGTCTAAGGCATTTGATAGGGTAGATAGAAACAAGCTGTGGGAAATCCTTAAACAATATGGAGTGAGTACACATCTAACAAACCTATGTAGAAGTTTATACGACAACAGTGAATGCATAGTGAGAGCAACTGGAGGACACTCAGAACCCTTCACCATAAGATCTGGAATACGACAAGGTTGTGTCCTGTCCCCTCTCTTGTTCATAACATATATAGACAACATATGTAAAGAAACCAGCCAAGCAGAGACAGCAAGAATACCGCATGACGAGAACACAGAAGAAGAACCATCTGCAAATCTAACCATTAGAGAACTCCTGTTTGCGGACGACCAAGCACTAATAGCAAAATCAGAAGCTGAATTACAAGACCACATGAATAGTCTAAACGAAATGTGTAGGGAACATAACATGAAAATTAGCACAAGCAAAACAGAGGTAATGACTATAACTAAAGAAGAACAAACAGCAACAATTCACCTAAACGAACATCCCTTGAAACAAGTAAAGAGCTTCAAGTACCTAGGAAGTATAATATCATCAAATGGCAGATCAGAAGACGAGATCGAAAATAGGTGCAATAAGGCAAATCAACTCATTGGACAAATGGCACCAATACTAAAGAACAAACATGTATCAATAACTACTAAGAAAGCACTTTACAACACAATCTTCCTACCAACTCTGTGCTACCAATGCCAAACCTGGACAGTGACAGAAAAAGAGAAAAGAAAAATCACAACAACAGAAATGAGGTTCCTGAGAAGAATACTCAACGTATCAAGAAGAGATAAGATCAGAAATGAAGAAATCAGGACTAAAGTGGGGGTTAAAGCTGCTCTAGATTTTATTAGAAAGCAGCAAGTCAAATGGTTTGGCCATGCAAGTAGGCTACCAGTCAACAGCATGCCACAACAGGCAATGACGTACAGACCAGATGGAAACAGAGGAAGAGGCCGACCACGTAAACGCTGGACGGAGGGAATAACAGAATCCATGGGAATGTCGATATACGAAGCCCATAACCGGGCACTCTCACGAAGTTTATACTTCACCTCGACACCGCAAGGTACAAGAGGAACATGATGAGATGAGATGAGATACGTGTCTAATTATAGACAAGGTGTGCAGTCGTGCAGCCCGCCAGGCTAGCACGGCATTGGGCAGCATTACAACGATAGCACCAGAAAGCACATTTACTTTACCAATGTTTGAACCAGGATATGTATTCTTAGGTTAGTGGTGTCGTGGGCGGATCGTATTTTCTTTTATATAGTAGGAAATTGTTTGCTCTCTCTCTCTCTCTCTCTCTCTCTCTCTCTCTCTCTCTCTCTCTCTCTCTCTCTCTCTCTCTCTCTCTCATTTGGGAGTCTGTGTGTATGCGTGCGTGGTTGTATGCATGCTTGAATATATATGGGCGTGAGAGAGAGAAAGATAGAGAGAGAGAGAGAGAATCTAATATTAATAAGTGTGAATGATTTAGTGATTATCAGTTATCAGTTGGGGTATCTTCATTGCACTCCGGACAGGTCCATAGGTGCTCAGATTCTCCCCCCCCCCCAGCATATGCATCAGCGTCCGGTGGCTAATAGTGCCAGTTCTGTGTGCGCGCGTGTGTGTGTGTGTGTGTGTGTGTGTGATTTAGTGATTGTGAGTGGGTATATGTGTGTGTATTAGGAAGTGTGTGTGGATGTACGGCTGTGTGTTTGCGTCGATTATGTATGTATGGGTGTGTATGTGTGTGCCTTGCTGTATGTATGAATGAGGATATATTGGCGTGAGAGAGAGAGAGAGAGAGAGAGAGAGAGAGAGAGAGAGAGAGAGAGAGAGAGAGAGAGAGAGAGAGAGAGAGAGAGAGAGAGAGAGAGTATATGTACGTATAAGTAAACTTTTGTTAGTGAGTTTGTTATTGTAAGTATACGTGTATGCGAGGTTGTGTGTGTTTGTGTGTTAATTTAGTGGGTGCATAACTGTGAGAGTTTGTGTAAACTATGTAAGTATTATGCAGGTATGTAGGTGTGTGTTTATGCATGTGTTTATGCATGTGTGTCTGTCTGGATCTTCTGCAACGCAAGAAGAGATAAGATCAGAAATGAAGAAATCAGGACTAAAGTGGGGGTTATAGCTGCTCTAGATTTTATTAGAAAGCAGCAAGTCAAATGGTTTGGCCATACAAGTAGGTTACCATCCAACAGCATACCACAACAAGCAATCATGTACAGACCAGATGGAAACAGAGGAAGAGGCCGACCACGTAAACGTCGGACGGAGGGAATAGCAGAGTCCATGGGAATATCGATACATGAAGCCCATAACCGGGCACTCTCACGATGGTTATACTTCACATCGACACCGCAAGATACAAGAGGAACATGATGAGAGAGAGAGATTACCCGATATCCCTGAATTTTTGTGTGGTCTTTGCCAGGCTTCAGCAAGGGAATCACATAGCTGTGTAACCACTCCTCCCTGTGCTAGCACTCCCTATGCTGTTTTACATATCTGCTAGTTCCTCTAGCTCGTTGTCGGTACACATATTGATGTCATATCTTATACCATCTGGCCCTGGTGCGCTATTTTTTGTTCGCCGGAGCACAGCCCTGATCTCTGTCAATGTGTCTTCAATTGCAATGTTCTGGACCTTACACTTATCTGAGGTAACCACCTTGGCAACATTTCGGCCTCTCATGTCTATCTGGTTGCTCTGCTCTAGATAACGTTAAAAAGACTTTACCCTTATTTTCGTCAGACCTCTATCAGTCAGGAACACCCTTATACTTGACTACCTCATTCATACTTTTATGTAATTGCCAGAACAATTTTAGTGACTTTTCTGTGCTTATTCTTTGACACAGCTCTGCCCATTTTTCATTTTTAACCATTTTAACCAGATTTTTTGAAATAGCTAAATTTGGTGTCCATCTCTCTTCCCAAGTGCACAATAAATCTAGGATGGGCAACTCTGTTCTTCTTGGCGTTTTGCAATTTCCTTACAGCACCACGCTATCCATCCAGGCTTTTCCACCTAACAATTCCACCAAGGTGGCTGCTCCCAGCTTTATTTTTTCTGCCATGATGATTGCTGCACTTGTCGAGCATTATTTTACTCACCACATCTTGCCCTGAACTGTCATCTTGGAGGTCTTGACTGTTGACTTGTGCTGCCTGGTTCTGCTGTTCTCCACCAATAGGCTGCAAGGGTGGTGGTCACTGCCATGGTGCCCTAGGACACTCCATCTACATACTGTAGTGAGTGAAGGAGAAACCAGCGCCAGGTCAATAACACTGTCCTCATCACCTGGGTGACTTGCTGTCCTGGTGACACAGCCATTGTCGATACAAACAAGTTCATTGGTTGTAAGTGCCCGCTTCGAACTCCTCTCCCTGTGTGTTGGAAGAAATTTTACCCCATGATTGGCCTTTGGCGTTGAAATCGCCACAGAAAATGACATTCCTCTCATGGCATAATATGTCACTCAGACATTGCCACCTCTGGGAATCCACACTCGCTTTACAGGCACAAACATTAACCAACAGGAATGGTACACCGGATTGAATTCTTACAGCCTGTATTTGTATTTCATCACTGTTCCACTTGGACATGTCGAGTTCTAAAGCCACTATGCTATCTCGAATCAGCATCGCCATTCCTAGGTGTCGCCTGTTGTAAAAACATTTGAAACCGGCTATACTTAGTGAATTAACTCCCAGTCTCATCTCCTGAAGCGCTATTTCACTATTATATCGTTTCTGTATGCCAGGCTGTCCAAAATGGGGCCACTTTGGTTAGCGCTGGTACAGTCCCAATATAGAATATGCATGTTCTTGAGGACCAGACGGTCTCCTTTTCGCCGGTGACGCCTGGCTCCAGTCCGCCTCCCCTGTTGTGTACGTCTTTGACCTCGTCTAGTCGGTGGTTTCTTAACCCTTTGTCGGGGACATAAACGCTGGTCATGATGAAGAAAACCAATAACACTACTAGTCTACACACCACTAGTGTACTACACAGTAATCTAAACATGCTGCGAAAAACACCCAGGATTGATTCGCATAGATGCACGAAACTCCGTTGCACCGGCGAATATCTTTAGAGGAAAATCCTGGTTTACATCCTAGCGCAGAAATTACATGCATGAGATGAAATTATCCATCTCCTACGTGAAAAATAGAGCGGTTTGAAAACAACACGACCGCCCAGCCAAACTCCTTCTCTTTTATTTCTGTCCTCATTTTAAACTTCTATTATCCGTTTACACGTACACTCTGTACCGTTTCACGCTGTCGCCGTGTTCATCCCTGATCTTAATCACTTATACGTCTCCATCTCCCACTTTCTCTTCCAGGCCTCACGGAACCCTTCTCTACTCCGCCCCTGCCTTAGAGACAACTCAACTTCCTGTGTAAACAAGGAAGTAGCAAGCACACGACAATGGACAACTTGACCGTAGAAACGGTTCTAGATTATATCATTTTACACGGAGGACGTGTCCACAATAATAAACTAGTCAACCATTTTAAGGACTTTCTGAATCACCCTGTCAATAGAGGTATCCGTTCATTCGTTCATTGTTAATATTTTAGTAATTCAGATTGTGGAACATAATTTATGATAAAAAGCGCGGGGTAAGTTAACTTCCGATACCCAGTTATGAGTATCGGGTTGGAAGTTTAGAGTTTAGGTTAGTTAGGTCGCTGAGCCCAGAACCGGACGACTTGCATCTGCAGTTAAGTTGGTGTAGAGTTTTTTCTCCCCACTCGGTTCTAAATTACCATCTCTACAGGGCGGTGTTGGAGAGCCCTCCTTTCCTTCTCCAATCTCAGAAATGGGCAGGGAATTAATGCAAGACAAGTATTGTTTATGTGGTTGTTTCGGGATTTGAAATTTAAATATTGAGCACAACCCACTACTGGCAACGCTGATCGCATTCTGGTATGAACCTAAGGCAAGACAAGTAGTTTAGGGTTTATTTTTAATGACTGTGCAGTGTTTGAATGAAAACATTGCCGGTCCAAGTTTTGTATTCACCCTCTGTAAATTCACCCAACACAATCAATCAATCAATCATGTGCCACGCCGGAAAGCGTGGGCGGTCATGACTCGCCATTTCACTCGATCACCAGTGTTGTGGATCAGCTCAGTGTTCCTGTCTCGTCCATGCCATGTGGCCAAGCCATCCAGGTATTTTCCTCTCGGTCCAACATAATGGGTAAATACAAAACTTGGAACCGCAATATTTTCAAACACTGCAGTCATTAAAAATACACCCAACTAATAGTATCTATTTCACCACTTCTACCAGTATGGCAGAGTAAATAGTGGTCGCTGAGATTTTGAGGAATAAGTATATGAGTATATTTTTGAGGCATAAGTATAAGTGTTGTTTATTTGGTGTCTGTTTTCTAACATCAGAGTGTTCAAATAGTGGTGAACCCATGACACGTCCAGCAAACCAGTAGGGAATTTATTTGTTCCTATTACCTCAAGAATTATGGAGGAAATTGAAAGAAAAGAGTGACTATTTCAGCACTCACATTGGAAACAAGTCGAACAAGCAATCAATAACAGCTAAAGTAAAGTAGATTGATGACATTAAAAACATAGTGTTGGAACTCTTCGCTGGCTGCTGAGGATGGGGACGGAGCGCTTATGGGAATGTCCCGAATGCTGTGATGTCGGTTCCTAAATCAAAAACAAGAATCGCCATGGTGAAGGTAACCTTTTATAAGATGAAAAACATACTGACCAATAAAAAGACGCCATTTGCAATGAGAAAAAGAGTGTTGAGGTGCTATAGAACCTGTACTTTTGTATGAATGTGAAGCGTGGAAAATGAGCAGACAAGATAAAAACATCTGTTGGCTGTGGAAATGTGATTTCTGAGGAAAATGCAAAGAATACCATGGACAGGCTGAAAAACCAATGACCAAGTCCTACATGAAACAAATGAAAACCGTACACTGATTATTATACACTGAAAATTATTTGGTCACATTAATCATTATGAGAAAAAATAAATTGGAGAACTTGGTGAAAACTGGCACAATCGAGGGGAAGAGAACAAGGGGAAGGCAGAGAAGTAAATACCTTGATGGTTTGGCCATGTGGTATGGTCAAGAAAAGAACACTGAGCTGATCCACAACTCTGGTGATCGAGTGAGATGGCGAAACATGACTGCCCATGCTTATCGGCATGGCACAGGATAAATGACAATCACATGGAATTACACTATCTATTGCCACCCATTGGGTGCTGGAATGTCAACTATTCCTCCCAACGACGCTTCTTGAAAGAAGTAGAAGATGATAATGATGACATAGTTTGTTGATATGCCTCATTAATTTCATTTGTATTTTCCTTATAGTTTTGATGAGTGATCTTGTAACACCACCAGCTCACAACACAACTTATTATACTTACATTATGACTGTAGGCCATAGCTTGGTTTAAAATTGTATCCTTAAAAGTCGGTAGTCTTCCTTGGCACCATCATAAAGACAACTGCTTTACACTCTGAATGTCTTGGATTTGTTTTCAAACTCCATTATGCAATCCACGGGTGAAGTTTTCTCAGAGACTTCTGGGGGTCGTTGCTGAAGTCACAAAGTTCATGCTTTCTGGACGTTTTAGGCAGGCTGCTGAGGAAAGAGACCAATCCAAATGGGGTAAAACCCAGTGTAATGAAGTCAGTCATCTTGCCTTTACAGCAATGAAGCATTCCCTTAAATATGTAATTCAAACAGGTATATGTAGCTCCTGCAAACAGATGAGACATACTAAAGATGGACATAGTGTACATACCTTATAACGACTCCATACAGTTGAACATAAATCACAGAGTTCACCTTTATAGAGTCAGTTGTAAGGTATGTACATTGTGTCCATGTTTAGTATGTCTCATCTTTTTGCAGGAGCTACAATATCTAACTGTTTATATTTCATATTCTTATATCCTGCAGCAGCCATTGCTTCTCTTAAATATGTAACCTGGCCTTTGATCTTCAGTGCTAGTCATACCAGGTCTTCTTTTACTTGGGCAAGCACTGCTTCTACCTCTAGACTTTGACATATTGCCTGTTTGTGCATCTGGTCACAAATGTCTGTCCTTTTCAAGATCCCACCAAGAGAACACTCATCACATGTGAGATGAAGTGCTTGAGAAAGACTATTGGCATTTCCTGAAGAGGGAAGCCCATTTCAATTTTAAAAATTCCTATCTTGATCACACAACTATTGCACTGGTATCAATTGGGGAACCCTTTGAGGCCACTAAGACAGTTTATAAATAAAACACACATGTATTGTTTGGCACTTATAGAAGTAGAAGAAATAAATACAGACTAGAGGACGCACTAGACAAAAAAAAATAGAACTGACCGGGATTCGAACATGTCACATCCAAATGACAAGAACGCCTCACTGTGGGAACAAGTGTACTTCAACGCATGACCAACAAGTCACCCATACAATGGGCTGGTAGGCAAAGATATGCTATGTGGCTACCATCTATTTTTAGTTGTCATTATTAAAACATAAATATATGTAACTTCTCTTCCGAGTTACATTTGTTTACTTTTTTTCTGTCTCAGTTACCAACAGAGAAAAGTTTAAAGGCGTTGTCAATGAAGTTGCTGTTTTGAAAACAGAAGATGTAAGTATGGCAAATAGAGGATGTAAGTATGGCAAGCAATGTAGATGTAATTATGGCAAATAGAGGATGTAAGTATGGCAAGCAATGTAGATGTAATTATGGCAAATAGAGGATGTAAGTATGGCAACTGATAATGTGAGTATGGTAAATAAAGGATGTAAGTATGGCAACTGATGATGTAAGTATGGGAAATAGAGGATGTAAGTATGGCAAGCAATGTAGATGTAATTATGGCAAATAGAGGATGTAAGTATGGCAACTGATGATGTGAGTATGGTAAATAAAGGATGTAAGTATGGCAACTGATGATGTAAGTATGGGAAATAGAGGATGTAAGTATGGCAAGCAATGTAGATGTAATTATGGCAAATAGAGGATATAAGTATGGCAACTGATAATGTGAGTATGGTAAATAAAGGATGTAAGTATGGCAACTGATGATGTAAGTATGGGAAATAGAGGATGTAAGTATGGCAACTGATGATGTAAGTATGGGAAATAAAGGATGAATTTTGGGAAATATACGATGTAAGTATGGTAAATAGATAATGCATCTTATGAGAAGAAATAAATTGGAGAACTTGGTGACAACTGGCAAATTGAGGCGCAAAGAACAAGGGGAAGGCAGAGAAGTAAATACCTGGATGGCTTGGCGACGTGGTATGGTCGAGACAAGAACACAGAGCTGATCCATGACCCTGGTGATCGTGTGAGATGACGAAATATGACCGCCCATGCTTATCAGCATGGCACATGATGATGATGATTATGACGTATGGCAAATAGAGGATGTAAGTATGGTAAATAGAAGATGTAAGTATGGCAAATGAATCCTTCTACAGGGAGCTGTGGTAGTGTACTGGCTAGCACACTTTCCTGCTGGCTGTTGGTCAAGAGTTCGAATCTCCATTGAGGCAGGGACTATTTGTTATTGATCTGGGCTGCCAGGTTGTCTCAGCCAAAAATAGGTACCAGGAAACAATCTGGAAAATAAAAGTGGCAGTAGTAACACTGACTACATCACCCTCATAATGCCTGTTGGTTTCTAAAAATATGAGGCCAGCATCATAAACCCAATATTAGGTCAGCATGGCTGAATGGATAATAATGTGTGTTCTTAAACATCCGGTGTACTGATGCCGAGGCAAGGGGTTCAACCCCTACACCGGACACTTGGACTAAAATGTTGACCTGTCGTCCTTGACTTGGGGACATAAATTACAAGTACCTCTGAAGTCAGAGTGGGTTCGCAAGATGGCGAGGGACACTGTTAATAGGAAAAGCTCATATGCATGCAAAATTCAGTACAGTCCTCTACAAGTAGTGTGTATGGACTATGCTTGAGTTCAAAATGAATGAGCACAAAAAAAAAAAACAACCCAATACACATCAAGGCATGGACAAATGCTTCTTTATTGTACAATGTTTGATGTGGCTAGTACTTGCCAGCACATTTCCAGCACCCATTTTAGACTGTCAGCCTGGTAGTCAGGTCACTTAAAAATCTGCCTCAATGGGGATTTGAGCAGATTACCTCCGGGCTGGCAGGCAAGCATGCTAGCCACTGCTTTATCATGACTCCCAAAGTGAAGAGTAGTACTATATTATTTGTATATGTAGCGGAAAGGCTTTGAGATATGGTGTCCACCTGATTTGTACACAGTAATGAACCCAAGGACGTTATATTTTCCATTGACTCTGGAGTAGTGGATCAGATATCTAGCTTTAGCAGATTAGGGGGAAAAACCAGTAGGACCCAAGTTCACATCGTGTAAGTTAACAGTTTCTCAGCAATTAGAAATAAAATAGAGTAGCAGAAATGACCGCTGGTTTGCAAACTTAGAAAAACTCCTAAAATATTTGTAGCTTGTGTGATTCTGGCATGCACACATTGGAATCTTCATCGTTGTTACAGAGTTTGTGTACTGCATTGAGATTCTCCTATTGTGATATGCGGATGAGCAATTTTTTACTCTGAGGTATCTGTGTGCATGGAATGTAATCCTTTACAAACAATTTTATTCCTGCCTTCACTTTCATAAAATGAGGTGTCATTCTATCTTAGGGTGAAAAGATTGTGGTGCTGAAGAAGAAATACTGTCTTGTTTTAGCAACTTCATCATCAACAGTGCCTGCCAGTACAGACTCCATGAGTGCCATTTCTACCCCTCAGCCTGGTGTGTATATACTAGTTTTGTTGTTGTTGCTGTTAAATATTTAAATCATTACCATTTGAGATTTAGATTTAATGAAAAATGACAAGAACCAGAAACATTGACAAATGAACAAATTCTGGAACATGTAATAGAACAAAGAAGACTACTTAAGGTTTTCTACAAGTAAAGGTTCTCATATCTTGGTCACATCCTAAAACATGAGGAAATTTCAAAGAGAAACCTAGAGAGCACAGTGCTGGACCAAGAAGAACAGAAAAACAGTTGTAACACAGGCATGGATAGATCTATCAATACAGACATCATCATCATGTGCCATGCTGATAAGCGTATGCTGTCATGTTTCGCCATCTGACACTATCACCAGAGTCATGGATCAGCTCTATGTTCTTGCCTCGACCATGCCATATGGCCAAGCCATCCAGATATTTACTTCTGCCTTCCCCTTGTTTTTTCCCCCTCAATCTTGCTAGTTGTTCCCAAGTTCTCTAGTTGATTTCTTCTCATAATCTTCTTCTTCTTCTTCTTCTTCTTCTTCTTCTTCTTCTTCTTCTTCTTCTTCTTCTTCTTCTTCTTCTTCTTCTTCTCCTTCTTCTTCTTTAGCATTCCGAGCCATTGAGGTTCTTTACTGCAGATACAAACCGTCTCCATTCGTCTCTCTGGTTGATCTTCTCTTGCCAGTCGCTGATTCCAAGTGCTTATAGGTCTGTATGTATATTATCTCTCCACCATCTTCTTGGTCTACCTCGGGGTCTACGGTAATTTATTTCTTGAGTGTAAGCGAGTTTTGTTTATTATTTTGTTATTTGGAAAGGGTCTGATTTCCTGCCTTTATATGTTACTATATTATAAATATCTTCCATGCATAGTCTGGTCATGCTGATTAACTTCCTTGGTATTCCAAATTCCTGCATAGCATTCCATAGACTATTCCTATGGACACTATCATAAGCCTTTTTAAATGTTTTGCGTATCCTTTTACAGGACTTAGCTGTCAACAGCAGCATCTTTCAGCTGTCTGTTGATCTCTTGGCAAGATTACGCTCAGTAGTTTGCCATTGCTTTCTGAGCGGCCGGCTCAGTATCCGCAAGTCACGAGCGGGGGTCGAACCACCTCAGTTCTCGCTCCGCTGCGAGACTCTGCGTGATAAACGGGATTACAGAGAGAAAGTGTTGTAACCCCACAGCCAGAGAGACCGGCAAGCCTTTTTAAAATCCACAAAAATGTTTTGGAGATCTCTTTTATATTCCCAACTTTTCTTGGCTATTTGTCGTAAGATAAATATCTGATCTATTGTTGATCTGTTTTGTCTGAAACCCGCCTGGTAGTCACCTAATATGTCTTCTGAATATGGTTTAGTCTGTTTAGTAATACCGCGGATAGTATCTTATAGCTTATGGACAGGAGCGATATTCCTCTATAATTTTCACATTGGAACTTGTCTCCTTTCTTAAAGATAGGTATCAATAATGACTCTTTCCAGTCATGGGGTAATTCTTCTGTCCTCCAGATTTTTATTATTAGTTCGTATAGCTTTAGATGTAATTCATGGCTGCCTGCCTTTATAAATTCAGCAGCAATTCCATCAGCCCCAGTTGCCTTATTGTTTTTAAGTCGTGTTATTGCATATAGGATTTCTTCAAAAGCAGGTTCTTCAATTTGTGGTTCACACGTTAGAATCGCTTCTCATAATGTGCCCCAAAAATTTTGACTTGCTACGTCTAACTTTTTAAATCAGTTTATGGTTTTTATTTGCTTCTTGTAGGATATGCTCATTGGTTTTTCTGTCTGTTCATGGTATTCTTTGCACTTTCCTCAGAAACCACATTTCCACTGTTATTAGATGGTTTTCAACTTGTCTGTTCATTGTCCACACTTCACATCTTTACAAAAGTGCAGGTTCTATGTAGCACTTCAACACTTTTTCTTTTTGCAGATGACATCTTTTTATTGGTCAGCATGTTTTCCATCTTGCAAAAGGCAACCTTTGCCTTAGTGATTCTTGTTTTAATATCTTCAAGGCACCTTCCATTAGATGTTATGACTGTTCTGAGATAGTTGTACCGATTCACTTGTTTAAGAATATTCCCATTTACTTGTACATTACATTGTGGTATTTCTTTCTTCTTAGTGACAACTATAATCTCTGTCTTCTTACAATTTAATTCTAACCATAGTGCAGATATATATGGCAGTAAAGAAAATGGTACAAGTAAGATAACTAAAGATTTGAATGATCTAGAAGCTTAACAGCCAGCCCAAGGACTTAAATACTTGATGATGATGATGAAATAATTAATTATTAGTTGAAAATGTATACCATGACAGAATTACTTATTTACATTTGTCAAGTATCTTATAGCTTATGGACAGGAGCGATATTCCTCTATAATTTTCACATTGGAACTTGTCTCCTTTCTTAAAGATAGGTATCAATAATGACTCTTTCCAGTCATGGGGTAATTCTTCTGTCCTCCAGATTTTTATTATTAGTTCGTATAGCTTTAGATGTAATTCATGGCTGCCTGCCTTTATAAATTCAGCAGCAATTCCATCAGCCCCAGTTGCCTTATTGTTTTTAAGTCGTGTTATTGCATATAGGATTTCTTCAAAAGCAGGTTCTTCAATTTGTGGTTCACACGTTAGAATCGCTTCTCATAATGTGCCCCAAAAATTTTGACTTGCTACGTCTAACTTTTTAAATCAGTTTATGGTTTTTATTTGCTTCTTGTAGGATATGCTCATTGGTTTTTCTGTCTGTTCATGGTATTCTTTGCACTTTCCTCAGAAACCACATTTCCACTGTTATTAGATGGTTTTCAACTTGTCTGTTCATTGTCCACACTTCACATCTTTACAAAAGTGCAGGTTCTATGTAGCACTTCAACACTTTTTCTTTTTGCAGATGACATCTTTTTATTGGTCAGCATGTTTTCCATCTTGCAAAAGGCAACCTTTGCCTTAGTGATTCTTGTTTTAATATCTTCAAGGCACCTTCCATTAGATGTTATGACTGTTCTGAGATAGTTGTACCGATTCACTTGTTTAAGAATATTCCCATTTACTTGTACATTACATTGTGGTATTTCTTTCTTCTTAGTGACAACTATAATCTCTGTCTTCTTACAATTTAATTCTAACCATAGTGCAGATATATATGGCAGTAAAGAAAATGGTACAAGTAAGATAACTAAAGATTTGAATGATCTAGAAGCTTAACAGCCAGCCCAAGGACTTAAATACTTGATGATGATGATGAAATAATTAATTATTAGTTGAAAATGTATACCATGACAGAATTACTTATTTACATTTGTTAAGGTATACACAGACAGTTCTGTGAATCTCGGTAAGAAATATTTGTGGAGATTCTCATCTAGAGTTGAAGAAAGGTTATATCTGAGCAGAGCACGGTATATAGGTCTACAATGGAGGTCACCATGGACAAATGGATAAGAGCACTTCTTCTTAAACATCCAGTGCGCTGATGCTGAGGTAGCGGTTTCAACCCCTACACTGGTCAGTTGGACTAAAATGTTCACTTCTCGTCCTTGACTTGGGGATGCATTTTTTCAAGTACCAGGGAGAAACATATGAGGGAATGATTCTGGCATGTTTACAAACATCATTTTACTGAAATGATGATCAATCTACACTTTACAACACTGCTGAGGAGGACAGGGCACCTCTGGGTTTGCAAACCCTCTCACCAAATATCATCATCATCATAATGTGTAGTGCCATAAGTGTGGGTGGTCACAGTTTTCCACCTCACCCGATCTCCAGAGTCTTGGATTGAGTCCATGTTATTGTCGTGAGTATGCTGTGGCAAAGCCATCCGGTTTTTTATCTCACAAATGTGACCAAAGAATCTTGACAAACCTCAGTATTGTTAAAATGTGCTGTAATACATCTATCTGTCAATGTTAAATTCTTTCTTAGTGTTCTGTTTGACTGACTGATTTGTATAGAATCTGAAGCTGACATCGACAGCTGTGATGGAGGCATGATGTCGAAGGCCAGAGCCGATGAAAACTTGACAGTAGCAATGCGACACAGCAACAGAGTTTCTGTCTCAACGAAAACGTCAGAGGAAAGCAGCAGTCTGACCAGCAGTGCTTCTCTGACATCTGCTGTAAGTGTTTTAGCATTGCTTTTTAAATTTATTTGGACGTTGGTTGGGTCATTGTTGACAATGAAACCCATGAAGGAAAGATTACAAACTTAGACCTTATTTCATAAGCTCTGTGAACCACTGAACTGAAAAAGCATGTGAAGTTCATACAAGAGTCAACATTGCAGATACAGGCAAATTTTGAGCGAACTAAAGAAGAATAGAAGTGTCCAATTCCAGCAAAAGTTCTGCTGGATCTTTGGCAAAGGGGTTAGGATGCAATTTGTAAATGGCCATTAAATGCTGGGTTGACAGTGACATCCTGTAAAGGATATCAACTAACCGTGTGTTCTGGGATGAATTATGATCTGGTTACATCATAATATTACCTCTCCACAGATGCATAATTCCAGTACAGGTCTTGCACACCCCACTAGTTTCTAAGCTTGGAGAGGGAACAGAGAACTCTTGAACACAGTCACTGTGGAGATGGTTCTTTGGGACTGAGACGAGAGAAAAACTCTCTACACCAACCTCACTCTGATAGAATAAATTAATATGAAATAAAGATTGCATTCAGGATATTCCCACACTTGCTTTGTTCCTGTCTTCAGTATCCAATAAAAAGTTCCTATGCTGTTGGTACTAGTGGTGGCCTGATTAAGCATCTGCCTGTATTTTCCCCAGTATGTTGAATATCAGTCAGGTCCTCTACTTAATGTTTGTATTTGGTGTCTATGTTTAGTGTCTGTATTTTAATTCTGCAGTCAATGTAAGGAAAAACATTATTAGGGAAAGGTCAGTTTTGTGAATACATGTATAGCTGAATGCTAGAAGTGTAGAGATCTTTTCTTCTAATCATATACCCACTTAAAGCTGAATGCCACAAGTGCAGGCATCTATTGTTCTAATCATGTACCTATGAATGCTGAATGACACTAATGGAACGCTGAATGCCACAAGTTCAGAGATCTGTTCTAATCATTTCTCATGGAAAACAATAATCATGCCATTGAACCCCAAGACAAGTCTGGGTTTAATCCCAGCAGTAACAGGATTCTGTTTTCTGATGAGTATATCACTGGGATTAACTCAGCGTCATAAAATGGGTGCTTGATAAAACAAGGTTTAAAGGTGAGAAGTTCAACTTCATTGCATCAGGTTTTATCCCATATGGCTCAGTCTCTTTCCACTGGTTAATTCATCCAGTAGCATGTCCTTTGCAAAACCTCGCTCCCACAGCAACCTTCAGGAAAACCACTCGATCATTAGCAAGATGTCCCGCTTCTGATACACCCATCTGGAGATCATCCACCACATCCTGCACCCATCTTCTCTTTGGCCTTCCTCTACCCCTCCATTATTGTTTTCTCAAACTTTCGTGATGTTTCAAGTGACTAAAATATTTCAATTTTCTTTGTTTTATCATCTTTAATAGCCAACCTTCTTCAGTATTCAGCGCTTGAAGTATGGATGCATTTGTTCTTTTCTTTATCCTGCCGAAATCATCGTGCAAAGCACAAACTCCATAGCCCCAGCAAGGACCCACCGGAGTCTCTGAGAAACCTACAACCTTCAGTGTGTGATGTAGGTTACTAGATAACTTTGTTGGAGTTGTCTGGAAATCAAAGATAGCAACGCCATGAATCTCCAAGAGTATAGATAGTCTAGTATAATAGTGCATCAAACATTTTTTTTTAAAATTCGCATATCCTTTACAGGACATCGCTGTCAACAGCAGCATCTTTCAGCTGTCTGTTGATTTTTTGGTTAGATAACGCTCAGTAGTTTGCCATTGCTTTCTGAGCAGCCGGCTCAGTTATCCCGCAGGTCACCAGCGGGGGTAGAACCGCTTCCAGTTCTCGCCCGCTACGAGACTCTGCGTGATAAACGGGATTACGGAGAAAGTGGTATAACCCCTCGGCCAGAGAGACCGGCGCATCAAACATTACTAAAAGGAAATGTGTAGTGACAGTTAAACAGTTGATAAACAGCCTTTGGACAGTATGGTTCCAGGCTGTGACACTGCTCTCAATCCAGGTCATGGCTAGTTGCATGCAAGGTGGTTCCAGGCTGTGACACTGCTCTGTATCCAGGTCATGGCTAGTTGCATGCAAGGTGGTTCCAGGCTGTGACACTGCTCTCAATCCAGGTCATGGCTAGTTGTATGCAAGGTGGTTCCAGGCTGTGATACTGCTCTCAATCCAGGTCATGGCTAGTTGTATGCAAGGTGGTTCCAGGCTGTGATACTGCTCTCAATCCAGGTCATGGCTAGTTGTATGCAAGGTGGTTCCAGGCTGTGACACTGCTCTTAATCCAGGTCATGGCTAGTTGTATGCAAGGTGGTTCCAGGCTGTGACACTGCTCTCAATCCAGGTCATGGCTAGTTGTATGCAAGGTGGTTCCAGGCTGTGACACTGCTCTCAATCCAGGTCATGGCTAGTTGTATGCAAGGTGGTTCCAGGCTGTGATACTGCTCTCAATCCAGGTCATGGCTAGTTGTATGCAAGGTGGTTCCAGGCTGTGACACTGCTCTCAATCCAGGTCATGGCTAGTTGTATGCAAGGTGGTTCCAGGCTGTGATACTGCTCTCAATCCAGGTCATGGCTAGTTGTATGCAAGGTGGTTCCAGGCTGTGACACTGCTCTCAATCCAGGTCATGGCTAGTTGTATGCAAGGTGGTTCCAGGCTGTGATACTGCTCTCAATCCAGGTCATGGCTAGTTGCATGCAAGGTGGTTCCAGGCTGTGACACTGCTCTGTATCCAGGTCATGGCTAGTTGTATGCAAGGTGGTTCCAGGCTGTGACACTGCTTTCAATCCAGGTCATGGCTAGTTGTATGCAAGGTGGTTCCAGGCTGTGACACTGCTCTCAATCCAGGTCATGGCTAGTTGTATGCAAGGTGGTTCCAGGCTGTGATACTGCTCTCAATCCAGGTCATGGCTAGTTGCATGCAAGGTGGTTCTAGGCTGTGACACTGCTCTCAATCCAGGTCATGGCTAGTTGTATGCAAGGTGGTTCCAGGCTGTGACACTGCTCTCAATCCAGGTCATGGCTAGTTGCATGCAAGGTGGTTCCAGGCTGTGACACTGCTCTGTATCCAGGTCATGGCTAGTTGCATGCAAGGTGGTTCCAGGCTGTGACACTGCTCTCAATCCAGGTCATGGCTAGTTGTATGCAAGGTGGTTCCAGGCTGTGATACTGCTCTCAATCCAGGTCATGGCTAGTTGCATGCAAGGTGGTTCCACGCTGTGACACTGCTCTTAATCCAGGTCATGGCTAGTTGTATGCAAGGTGGTTCCAGGCTGTGACACTGCTCTCAATCCAGGTCATGGCTAGTTGCGTGCAAGGTGGTTCCAGGCTGTGATACTGCTCTCAATCCAGGTCATGGCTAGTTGTATGCAAGGTGGTTCCAGGCTGTGATACTGCTCTCAATCCAGGTCATGGCTAGTTGCATGCAAGGTGGTTCCAGGCTGTGACACTGCTCTCAATCCAGGTCATGGCTAGTTGCATGCAAGGTGGTTCCAGGCTGTGACACTGCTCTGTATCCAGGTCATGGCTAGTTGCATGCAAGGTGGTTCCAGGCTGTGACACTGCTCTCAATCCAGGTCATGGCTAGTTGTATGCAAGGTGGTTCCAGGCTGTGATACTGCTCTCAATCCAGGTCATGGCTAGTTGCATGCAAGGTGGTTGCAGGCTGTGACACTGCTCTCAATCCAGGTCATGGCTAGTTGCATGCAAGGTGGTTCCAGGCTGTGACACTGCTCTGTATCCAGGTCATGGCTAGTTGCATGCAAGGTGGTTCCAGGCTGTGACACTGCTCTCAATCCAGGTCATGGCTAGTTGTATGCAAGGTGGTTCCAGGCTGTGATACTGCTCTCAATCCAGGTCATGGCTAGTTGCATGCAAGGTGGTTCCACGCTGTGACATTGCTCTGAATCCCGGTCATGGCTAGTTGTATGCAAGGTGGTTCCAGGCTGTGATACTACTCTCAATCCAGGTCATGGCTAGTTGTATGCAAGGTGGTTCCAGGCTGTGACACTGCTCTCAATCCAGGTCATGGCTAGTTGCATGCAAGGTGGTTCCAGGCTGTGACACTGCTCTCAATCCAGGTCATGGCTAGTTGCATGGCAAGGTGGTTCCATGCTGTGATACTGCTCTCAATCCAGGTCATGGCTAGTTGCATGCAAGGTGATTCCAGGCTGTGACACTGCTCTCAATCCAGGTCATGGCTAGTTGTATGCAAGGTGGTTCCAGGCTGTGATACTGCTCTGTATCCAGGTCACGGCTAGTTGCATGCAAGGTGGTTCCAGGCTGTGATACTGCTCTCAATCCAGGTCATGGCTAGTTGTATGCAAGGTGGTTCCAGGCTGTGACACTGCTCTCAATCCAGGTCATGGCTAGTTGCATGAAAGGAAGGGAACTGGCCACTCTACCTCATTATGTTATGGCCTAGAAAATGTGAAATCTTAAAAACTGACTAACTACCTATCTACTTACTTACCCACCCAGCCAATTCAGCACACCTTAAGGTGTGTGAAAAGTCCGTTTTATTATATATGTCTTCAATGTGTTCTCAGGGGTCGCAGAAGTCTCTGACATCCAGCACGTCTAGTGTGGTCTCCATGGATGAGAATGCTAATACTTCCATTGACAGCGTCAAAGACAAGATTAAAAAGTTAAACAAGAATATCTCTGAATCAGACCTGACTCTTATGAAGCATGGCGGAGGAAACAAGAAAAGTCATAAACATGCAGTAAGTTGTTGTTCACATCCTCTGCCTTTCTTTTGCAATTTTATCTTTGATTTCATGCCCGGGTACTCTACAATGGGATGATACCCTCTGCAGTATTGTTTGCTTTCTAATGGCAACCTTGCTTAACTGATCCTGTGCCAAACTAAAAACAGGTTTGGACCAAACAAACTATTATAAAGTGCATGGAAAAGTATGTTAAGTTAGTTAGTTGCATATCCTTTACAGGACATCACAGTCAACTCCAGCATTTTTTAGCTGTTTGTGATTTCTTGGCAAGTTTACATTCAGTGGTTTTCCATTGCCTTCTGAATGACCGGCACTCATACCATTTGATAAAAACTAACACAAGGCAGTCTGTTGCCAAATCGCCTACAGCTGTGTTTCAAACAATGCAAATTCTACTTCAGGACACACACTGGCTCTTGCACAATACCTCATGTAGTCGTTGTAAAGATCAAGTTGCGCATACACAGTAGCGATTACCTTGTGGCTACCCCACAATCGACTTTCAGTGAGGAAGAATTATGAGGTTTATTCATGTTTTGTGGTCAGAGGGTGTGAAACCTTGTGAAATCTGCATAAGGATGATTGTGGAGACAGTTGTTTGAGTCAGGGAAAAGCGTATGAATGGGTAGAAAGATTTCAAAATGTAACACAAATGTCATTGATGAACCGCTGAGGACTTCTCTCAAAAAGAGTAATGCTGCTGCACAACAATGTCCGCTCACATATATCTGCACATACAATAGGTAAAATATGTGATCTGACATTTGAGGTCTTGAAACATACAACATATAGTCTAGACTTGGCATCATCTCTGGACCTTTGAAAGAACATTTGCACTGTCAGAGGTTTGCAGATGACAACGAGGTATAGTAGGCACTGCAAAACTGGTTTAACCCTACCAGACCTGAGGCCCTAACCCTAACTGTCCCCTATACCTGGGCTCCTGAGCATTAAAGAGAAAAAACCAACATGATATAGAAAAATATTAGTTACATGCAAACAAGTGGTTAGAATAAGATGTAACTTGGAGACATTGTAGAAAATAGGTCTACCTTTCATCTAGCGCCAATATTCCACCTGTGTATGCCAATCAACCCAGCAGGATGAGCCTTGTTTCATACAGAGGTACTTCTTGCAAAGTGAGCACCAGATGTTGCTCTTCACCTTCTTGCATGGATTGTCTTTGTAAGACACTCCGGGATTTTGCTTGTTGTACCTGGAGTGCTTTTCCATGCACACAACACAGATATGATTAGACGATGTCCCAGGGGGAATCTCTGGAAAATGATTGCCAGGGGTCATCCGTTGAGGGCAGGGTTCCTTTTGTGGGTGGCGTTGGGCTGATGTCCTGTATCTACCAATAAGTTGCAGGCACAGTTTCTGAATATATCTGGTGAAATAATCTGGCTTTTTTGAAGCAGCTTGCTGCTTTGAAGCATACAAGATATAAGAATTATAAATGACCCACATAAAAAAAAATTTATAAAAAGCCGCCGGGGCCAGCGGTAATGACGACGAGACCGGTGAAGGCGGGTCATCTGGTCATTTTTGTCACAGCCACCCATATATTTATTATAGTCTTTCGCCAGCTGTGGCATCTGTATTTCTTGCACACTGCCATCTTTATTTCTTCTCTTTATTACAAAAATTTTGGGTTAGATCGTGGTAGTTTGAAATAAATGTGATGGGCTTTCTATCTTGCCAAACAAAACATGTTACACTTTCTTGACATAGATAGTGACTGTCACCCCTAGCAAGGTTTTTTACACTTTTCAGCTTTTCACTTTTGACTTTTTCATGTTAAACCACACAAAGTCAATTCAAACACATGGAGGCAGACATTTGCAATGACTAATCATGAGATTTGACCAAGATTGGTTGGTTATTTTTAGTTTGTGACACATTTTTTTCACGTACTAGGCAAAATACCGAAAATTAGGTTCAGCGGTTTAGCGGCAGAATAGGAAATTCCCGAAGAATGGGTACAGCGGTCTGGTAGGGTTAAGGCCACACCCAAAAACTTTCCTAGAAAGCTTCAACAAGCTAGTGGACAGGTGAACCAAGTGTGTTGCCAGATAGGGGGACTATGTTGAGAAATAGAACGCAAATAAAACTCCTTTTACTTAATGACTTCCCCTCATGTTTATAGCATATTTTGAAGCATGTCATTTAACACAAAATTGAAAAAAAATACAGGAAATTGCTTGGCAAATTTGTACTAATTGTACTCAGTTATAGATTGAGAAGCAATGTATACACTATTAGTTATATTTTATGTTTTATATCTTTCAGGGAGGAGACGATGAGAATTCACACTATTATGACTACAATATCAATGTGAGTATCCATGTCTTTGTACATTTTAGAACACTTTAATTAACAGGGATCTTACATCTCCTTGAGATAACTGTCGTGGCACGGGTTTGGATTGATTGATAGATAGTGCTGCAGATGAAGACTCAATCACAGCTCGTTCATGGATCCCAAACTGCCATGATCAATATTTATATTTATGTTGACATTGTTCAGTTCAATATTAGTGTTTACTTGGCTCGTTAGAGTTTGTCATGAGCATCCCTCTCTGTCATTAGCATCTGGCTCGTTTACTTGGCTCGTTAGAGTTTGTCAGGAGCATCCCTCTCTGTCATTAGCATCTGGCTCGTTTGACTCTGGTGTTGTTGTAATATCCTTGATTGATCGCAGTCAAGGCCAGTTGTACTGACTATTATCTTGTTGTGTGACGTTCTCTTTAGACTACCTTTTGGCATCATTAAGTAGATTGACTGGTTACTGTTATGTTTAACATTCTCACTTCCTTCAACTATCATACTACAATCACAGGGTAAGATGTCATTTTGAATAAACTTCACAAAACTGCACGGATTTCCCTCATCTATTCTTACATCGACACTTTACATAATCAAGCTATTATTCATTTATAAAATGTGGTCAATGTAAAACCACTTTCGGACTACATCTAAACAATTCTTAAGCAAGTGGTGGCTGTTTACAATGTGGCCATTGCCGCAACGAGTCTTGACCCATCCAACCTGGACTGCCGTCGACCTCTCACTGACTTGTTTAGGTGAGAGCCTTCTCTCATGGTCAGCGCCAAAGTGTATTTCACGCCGTAAGGTGTGAATGTGATCAGAGCTCACATTTCAGCCCATGACATTAACAATGGTGTGGGAGGAAATGAACAGGCTGATAGACTGACTTCTGCTACACCTTTAGGTGGCTAGCTAGATCAGACAAGACTGAGGTGATGAAGGCTCTCTGGGATCCAGTGGCAAGTGCAGCAAAACAAAGCTCCCACATCTTGAGAGACTAATTCAGCTCAGGGTGAGCAGAGGGTCTGTAGAGGGAAATGCAGGTGGACGTTCAGTCAGGCTGCCACATGTACCATCAGCACAGGAACTCTTCATTGGCTACTCGAGAAAGAGACAGAGCGTGTTTGGGAATGTCCCGAGTTCAATGATATTGATTCTTGATGTCATATTTGTGGCAGGCGCTATGACGGGGGTGTTTAAAGATTTCACGTATATTAAGAGAATTGATATATTGACAAATGAAAGTCAAGATGACAACTGGAATATTGACATTCAAATGACAATTTTATAGCTGACAGTATTTTAACTAATTTGAGGAGTAGCTGTCAGGGAAGGGGGCCTGACAGAGAGCAATGGTGATAACTTTCTAGCTGATATACTGACATCCAAACACTGATATACTGACATCCAAACACTTATATACTGACATCCAAACACTGATATACTGACATCCAAACACTGATATTCTGACATCCAGACACTGATATACTGACATCCAGACACTGATATACTGACATCCAAACACTGATATATTAACATTCAAATGATAATATAAGAACTGATATCATCATTCATCAATTAAACATTGGCCTCTGTCAGCCCCCTTCCCTGACAATTACACATCTCTTGACCCACCCAACTAAGGGAGGTAAACCTGGATCATAACACCCATCTAAGAACTTTTATATTTCACTTAGATGTTGAATGCATTATATTTTACCTACTTGTTGATTATGTTATATTTCACCCAGGTATTGATTATGTTATATTTCACTCAGATGTTGAACGTGTTATATTTTACTTAGAATCATTACGCAAGGGTGTAGTCACTTGTGAAGCAAACAGGACTGCAAGAGCTGCGAAAAAAGGCTGGACAGAAAAACCATTACAGGAGATTCTCCTCCTGGAGCAACAAACATTCTTTGCCCACATTGTCAAAGAACATTTCGAGCCAAAATAGGCCTTATCAGCCATCTTAGAACTCAACAGGTCCATACTTTCAACCCCACTGGATGAAATGAATGGTCATCATCATTCTTGATGGACTAACAACATTTTACTTAGAAATTTAAAAGTTATATTTCACTTAGATGTTGAATGCATTATATTTTACCTAGATGTTTTTACCCAGATGTTGAATGTGTTATATTTTACCTAGATGTTTTACCCAGATGTCGAATGTGTTATAATCTACCTAGATGTTTTACCCAGATGTCGAATGTGTTATAATCTACCTAGTTAAACCCAGAACAGAAACATTGGCTGACCGTGTGCTCTAGCTCAGACTACCAGGACATGAACCGACTGCTGTCCAAAAATCCAGGCCTTGCCAAACTTAAGGTCCGATTGCTTTTAGTTTTCTTGTTTTAATTCTGTATGTAGTTTTGTTTACATTATGTCTATTATAGATTTGTGTTGACCTGCACATAGAGAAATTAGATGGATAGAGTCCAGATTTTTTGGGCATGTTATCAGGAGTGATGGTACCCATAGTGTCTGTTTTCTTTTGGGGTATCATCCTTGCATTCCGGACAAGTCCATAGGTACTCACATCCTTCCCCCTGTCAGTATATCAGTGTTTGGATCCCAGTACATCAGTTATGATATTGCTATATAGATATCAGTATATCAATGTTTGGATCCCAGTACATCAGTTATGATATTGCTATATAGATATCAGTATATCAATGTTTGGATCCCAGTACATCAGTTATGATATTGCTATATAGATATCAGTATATCAATGTTTGGATCCCAGTACATCAGTTATGATATTGCTATATAGATATCAGTATATCAATGTTTGGATCCCAGTACATCAGTTATGATATTGCTATATAGATATCAGTATATCAATGTTTGGATCCCAGTACATCAGTTATGATATTGCTATATAGATATCAGTATATCAATGTTTGGATCCCAGTACATCAGTTATGATATTGCTATATAGATATCAGTATATCAATGTTTGGATCCCAGTACATCAGTTATGATATTGCTATATAGATATCAGTATATCAATGTTTGGATCCCAGTACATCAGTTATGATATTGCTATATAGATATCAGTATATCAATGTTTGGATCCCAGTACATCAGTTATGATATTGCTATATAGATATCAGTATATCAATGTTTGGATCCCAGTACATCAGTTATGATATTGCTATATAGATATCAGTATATCAATGTTTGGATCCCAGTACATCAGTTATGATATTGCTATATAGATATCAGTATATCAATGTTTGGATCCCAGTACATCAGTTATGATATTGCTATATAGATATCAGTATATCAATGTTTGGATCCCAGTACATCAGTTATGATATTGCTATATAGATATCAGTATATCAATGTTTGGATCCCAGTACATCAGTTATGATATTGCTATATAGATATCAGTATATCAATGTTTGGATCCCAGTACATCAGTTATGATATTGCTATATAGATATCAGTATATCAATGTTTGGATCCCAGTACATCAGTTATGATATTGCTATATAGATATCAGTATATCAGTGTTTGGATCCCAGTACATCAGTTATGATATTGCTATATAGATATCAGTATATCAGTGTTTGGATCCCAGTACATCAGTTATGATATTGCTATATAGATATCAGTATATCAGTGTTTGGATCCCAGTACATCAGTTATGATATTGCTATATAGATATCAGTATATCAGTGTTTGGATCCCAGTACATCAGTTATGATATTGCTATATAGATATCAGTATATCAGTGTTTGGATCCCAGTACATCAGTTATGATATTGCTATATAGATATCAGTATATCAATGTTTGGATCCCAGTACATCAGTTATGATATTGCTATATAGATATCTGTATATCAATGTTTGGATCCCAGTACATCAGTTATGATATTGCTATATAGATATCTGTATATCAATGTTTGGATCCCAGTACATCAGTTATGATATTGCTATATAGATATCTGTATATCAATGTTTGGATCCCAGTACATCAGTTATGATATTGCTATATAGATATCTGTATATCAATGTTTGGATCCCAGTACATCAGTTATGATATTGCTATATAGATATCAGTATATCAATGTTTGGATCCCAGTACATCAGTTATGATATTGCTATATAGATATCAGTATATCAATGTTTGGATCCCAGTACATCAGTTATGATATTGCTATATAGATATCAGTATATCAATGTTTGGATCCCAGTACATCAGTTATGATATTGCTATATAGATATCTGTATATCAATGTTTGGATCCCAGTACATCAGTTATGATATTGCTATATAGATATCAGTATATCAATGTTTGGATCCCAGTACATCAGTTATGATATTGCTATATAGATATCAGTATATCAATGTTTGGATCCCAGTACATCAGTTATGATATTGCTATATAGATATCAGTATATCAATGTTTGGATCCCAGTACATCAGTTATGATATTGCTATATAGATATCAGTATATCAATGTTTGGATCCCAGTACATCAGTTATGATATTGCTATATAGATATCTGTATATCAATGTTTGGATCCCAGTACATCAGTTATGATATTGCTATATAGATATCAGTATATCAATGTTTGGATCCCAGTACATCAGTTATGATATTGCTATATAGATATCAGTATATCAATGTTTGGATCCCAGTACATCAGTTATGATATTGCTATATAGATATCAGTATATCAATGTTTGGATCCCAGTACATCAGTTATGATATTGCTATATAGATATCTGTATATCAATGTTTGGATCCCAGTACATCAGTTATGATATTGCTATATAGATATCAGTATATCAATGTTTGGATCCCAGTACATCAGTTATGATATTGCTATATAGATATCAGTATATCAGTGTTTGGATCCCAGTACATCAGTTATGATATTGCTATATAGATATCAGTATATCAGTGTTTGGATCCCAGTACATCAGTTATGATATTGCTATATAGATATCAGTATATCAGTGTTTGGATCCCAGTACATCAGTTATGATATTGCTATATAGATATCAGTATATCAGTGTTTGGATCCCAGTACATCAGTTATGATATTGCTATATAGATATCAGTATATCAGTGTTTGGATCCCAGTACATCAGTTATGATATTGCTATATAGATATCAGTATATCAGTGTTTGGATCCCAGTACATCAGTTATGATATTGCTATATAGATATCAGTATATCAGTGTTTGGATCCCAGTACATCAGTTATTATATTGCTATATAGATATCAGTATATCAGTGTTTGGATCCCAGTACATCAGTTATGATATTGCTATATAGATATCAGTATATCAGTGTTTGGATCCCAGTACATCAGTTATGATATTGCTATATAGATATCAGTATATCAGTGTTTGGATCCCAGTACATCAGTTATGATATTGCTATATAGATATCAGTATATCAATGTTTGGATCCCAGTACATCAGTTATGATATTGCTATATAGATATCAGTATATCAGTGTTTGGATCCCAGTACATCAGTTATGATATTGCTATATAGATATCAGTATATCAATGTTTGGATCCCAGTACATCAGTTATGATATTGCTATATAGATATCTGTATTGTTTTTCTTTGAACTCAAGCGTAGCCCATGCACGTGCTACTACTTCTAGTGCATTAGACTGATTTTTGTGTGTGGATTAGCTTTCCTTATAACCAGTGTCTTCTCGCCATCAGGCAAACCCACTCTGACTTCTTAGGTACTTGTAATTTACGTTCCCAACATTTTAGTCTAACTGACTGGTGGTTGAAACCGGTACCTCTGCATCAGCCCACTGGAAGTTTCAGGGCAAGCACTCTTTTCCATTCGGCTAAACAGACCTCCGATGTCAGTATATCAGCTGTAATATTATCATTTGAATGTCAGTATATCAGCTATGATATTGTAATTTGAATGTCAGAATATCATCTACAGTATTGTTTTCTAGATGTCTGTCATATGAATGTCAATAAATCAGCATCAAACAGCTAACAGTGCCACTTCTGTGTTGGTTGACGAGGCCCCTCGTTCTCCTGATGTGCCTCTCGTGTCTGCCACGCCAATTCTTACTCCCAAGTCTCTCATTCTGGACAACGATGTGGATTTGTAGCCATAGTAACTAATAGCTACCTGCTTGCCTGAAGACCTAGTGGTAATGGGTTGGAATTTGCATCGAGGTTAGTGAGTTGTATATCCTTTACAGGATGTCACAGTCAACCCCAGCATTTTTTGGCTGTTTGTGATTTCTTGGCAAGTTTACGCTCAGTGGTTTGTCACAGCATTCTTAACGACAGGCACTCATACTATTGTATGAAAACCAGCGAATTTTTTCCAAATCACCGACAGCTGTGTTACGAAAGTGGTATGTGGGGTTACCAGTTGTGGTCGTAACCCCTTCGCCACAGCTCCGATAGCATAAGGTAGATGTTTAGAACTGACCGGAGCTCTCAAGATGACCCATCCTTAAATGGGTGCCAGGGATAATCTTGGGAAGTGGCAGAGACCCGCGTGATATTTACCACATCACCCCTCAGGTGCCAGTTGGTCTATATATGGATCTAGCACCATATGCCCAAAACTCCATAAGGTGTGTAAAAGGGTTCAATTTTGACAAAAGGGTTCGATTGTGACGACAAGAAGAGTTGGTTGGCAGGCTTAGAATCTTCTAGAAGACTTGAGTTTTCACTCTTAATAAAGTATTAAAAGTCAAGAGGATTGACTTCATTGCCTGGGTTTTATCCCATATAGCTCGGTCTCTTATGGCAGGATGACCTGCGGAAAGCGTCGCACAAAGCACGAGCTCCGTAGCTCCGGCAACAACCCCCAGGATTCTCCAAGAAAAATGCACTTGTGAACCGAAAGACATAGCCCGGAATTGAACCCACAACCTTCAAAGCATGAGGCTTGACCACTTCACAACAGAGACTCCCAAGTTTTCACTCTTAAGTCCAATACATTGGCATTTAGGTCACCTGATCCCCGAAAATGGTAGACTTTTCTCTTGACCCGATAACAAAGTCTCATCACTACAGGGACTGTGTGCAGAGTTCTCCTTACCCTCTCCAAGCTCGGAGACCAGCGGGAATGTACAAATCAGTTTTATATTTGCAGAGAAACATATTAGGATGTATCCAGGTCAGGATGCAGCACAGGACATGTGGACTGGCTGGGGGTCAGGTCTTGGCTGGTCATGTTTACTCCACAGGATTTGGTTCTTTGCTATTAATAGACTCTAACCCAGTGTCCACAGAGTATGAGGAAAGGGAGCCTTAAACAATTGGTGGCAACTGGTAAAACTTGATGACAGAAGAGCAGTAAGAAGACAGAGTGATAATAATGGTGGTGATAAAGATGGTGATGTTGATCGTGATGGGGAGGTTGATCGGCGTGATGATTGTTGTGATGTTGATGATGGTAGGGGTGATAGTGATTGTGGTGATGTTGATGATCGTAGGGGTGTTAATGATTGTGGTGATGTTGATGATGGTAGGGGTGTTAATGGTTGTGGTGATTGTGATGTTGATGATATTAGGGGTGTTAATGATGGTGGTGATGCTGATGATGGTAATATTGATGGTGCTGATGATGATAATGGTGCTAATGTTAATCATTAAAAGGGTGATATGAATGTTCATGATAATGATGGTGGCGGTGAGCGGAATGATGTTGATGATGATGATGACGTCGGTAAATATGTTGTAGTTGTGCTGATAGTATTTGTGACGATGATAATAATGATGATGACTATATTCTTTGTCACTCTTTGTCTAATACATATCTTTAATATATTTTCATCTGTTTCCAGGACCTGACAAACGTAAGTATTTTCACATCAATCAGAATCATATAAAGATATTCAAGATGTATTACTATTGTCACATGAAATAACTATTCCGGAGAGACACAATGGAGTTTGTGCACAGTACTGAAATTCTCCTTGTATGACTGGAGAAGACTGGAACACTTATGAAGATATGTATGTACGGTGACACTGTACTGACCAAGCTAAACATGGATGCATATTTGTTCACGGCTTCAATGCCATGGATGATTAATTATCTTAGGCAACTTTCCGTCTCTATCATGGGCTTACATACAGTAGTTTTCCTCGTGAAACCATCTTTAATGTGATACATAATACAACATCTCTGCTACTATATGAACAACTTTTAAGTCATAACTGTGATACACCCCTAGGTCCCATTTTCCGCCATCCATTTTTGATAGATCCAAACCTACTTTCTGTTTGACACTGAATCTGTTAAACTTCACATTAAAAATGTTTTCCCGTAGTGAATTTGAATGACGAAGGCACAAACAAATAGTTTGCATGATTTATTTCCTGACACATTTCGCTGCATCTCGTCATGTTTATACTGCAGAAATAACACAATATAAACTCAAGCATTATGATAAATCCTTCAAACTGAAATATACAACATATATATTCACACAGTAATTTGAATTGTCAAGCAGGATAGTTTAAAAAAATGTGTTTACCACAATAAAATTATTGCAGTAGACAATTCAGATTACTCTGTGTGGATAAGTGTTTTGTATATTTCATTTTGAAGAATTTATCTTATTGCTTTAGTTCAGGGGTTTCCAAACCAGGGCTGGCGGGCCACAAGTGGCCCGCCAGCTGTCAGAAAGTGGCATGCGAGGCCTTATTTCAGTCGAAATTTCAAGAGTTCACAATAGAGGAGGATAATGTTGCCCTTGTCATAAATCCGTTCGTATTTCCTGATGCCAGGCTCTGTCAATTACAGCAAAACCTTCAACACGAAGTAATTGATTTGAAATGCAATTCTGCACTGAGATGTAAATTTCTGGAGCTGCCTGCTTCACCTTCAGCTGATCATATGATTTCATTCTGGCAACTATTGCCTGTCGAACAATTTGAACACGTGCGTTCATTCTCCCAGAGATACATTTGTCGTTTTTGTTCGACTTACAGATGCGAGCAGTCATTTTCCGCAATGACCGTTATAAAACAAAACAAGCAACGTTTCAGACTCACCGACAGTAACCTAGCTACGCTTATGATTTTGGGCACGACAGATTTGTGCCCAGACATTCATAAACTGGCATCTGAACTTAAGTAACTAGTTATGAAGAACAGTTACAATTGTAAGTTAATTGCATTAACAGCGATTTTCTAAACTGATTAAAAATTTATTCTTAAATGAAATTTTGATTGTAAACCAAATAATGGCCGCAGTGTAGTACTGACACTGACTGCCTTTACAGTTTTAGAATTTTGTTGACAAAAGTTAAGAAAGGTAAGAATGATATTGCACGACTTTTATAATTGTATAATGTTGTGGCCCGCTTAACTACCGAAAATAGTAGATATGGCCCTCTGCTTGAAAAGCTTGGGAACCACTGCTTTAGTTTAATAAACTGCGCAATGTATTGTTTGCGTTTTTGTTATTCAGTCATCATGTTGACAAAGGCTCTATGTGTAAACAACAACAAAACCCTTTCCCAAGCCATGAGACATATTGGATATATGATGCTAGAGCCATGTTTTCATAGACCAATCAGCACTTTATAGTGAAGGGATCAGTACCATGCCGGTTACCTTTACTTCCCATTTTAGGCTGGTTTGACTTGGGGACTTTATAGTGAAGGGATCAGTACCATGCCGGTTACCTTTACTTCCCATTTTAGGTTGGTTTGACTTGGGGGTCAAGGTCAGTAAAAAAAAAACCATGTCTTGAATGGTTTTCAAAACATGATCACGATCACGGGATGGGCAGGCAAGCAAGCGTGCTAGCTACTGAGTTACTGTGACTGCCATGTGTATTATGTGTTTAAAGGCCAGAGGGTCGACTTCATTGCACCAGGTAATATCCTACATGGCTTGGTTTCATTCCGTGAAAAGCATATAGAGCACGAACTCCATAGCTCCAGCAACGACCCCTAGGATCTCCTAAAAGTGTATGCAAATGAACCAAGTCCAAAAATGAACCTATGACCTGAGCAGCTTGAGACAAGCAGCTTAATCACTTCACACATGCTCACCTATATGTATTTGAGTTATTAATAAGGCACTATGTATGATATATAAGATATTAATGAGGGCACCAAGTGTGTTTCCTGATATATTAACGAGAGTGTAGTGTGTTTTCTTAGTTATTTATGAGGGCATAGTTAGTGTTGCGAGAGATATTAATGAGAGCACCATGTGTGTTTGCTGTGATGGACCCCTATAATTTCATTAATTTGGCATGTACTAAATAACTTTCCAACTTATTTATTCTCTTGTTCATGGATGATAACGCAAACCTGCACCTTGGATAAACAGGGGGTGAGTTTGTTCATGTATTAAACTTGTTTGATTTATTGTTAATCTCGTCATACATTGAATTAATTATCTTATTCATGAAATAATTCACATTGCTTCCATTATCAGCATGATATTTTCTACCTACAGGCCACATAAATCTGTCTGTCTCAACAGACTCTCAAATACTGCAACATATATCCAAAAAACTAGAATTTGTGTATGGACATTATTAGAATAGTTGTAAGCATAATAAGTTGTGTTAAGAGTACAACATTAGCGACTAATTCTAATTTAGTCTAATTTAGCCTTCAAGATATAGTAGTAGACAGAAAGGACATCAGACTTATTAGTAACTTGTACTGGGAACAAGTGGCGTCTATTAGATGCGGAAATAACTATTCATCACCTATAGAGATATAAAGAGGAGTACGACAGGGATGTGTACTGTCCCCAAGCCTCTTTAACATATACACAGAAAGAATTTTTAAACAATTGAAATGCCTGGACTTAACATCAATGGAAGAATCATAAACAATCTTAGGTATGCTGACGATACCATGTTACTAGCAGAAAGTGAGCAAGGGTTACAAGACCTAGTGGAACGAGTGAGCAGGCACAGTGCAGAATGTGGCTTAGATATTAACATCCAAAAACCAAACACTATGATAATTAGCAGTGAAAAGGAAAGGTCATCAATGAACATCACAATAAACGGGCAGATACTAGAACAAGTAACAAGTTTCTCCTGTCTTGGACATATAATAACAGATGATGGCAGAAGTGAAATAGAAATCATAAAGAGAATAGGAATGACCAAAAATGCTTTCAACGGCATGAAATCAGTATTAACATCTAGAGAGATTAATAACGCATTAAAAATGAGAATTGTCAAATGCTACATATATTCAACGCTACTGTATGACGCGAAAGCCTGGACATTGAACAAACAACTAGAAAGTTGCACGGAAGCCCTGGAGATGTGGATATACAGACGTATATGTTGTATTTCATGGAAACAAAAACAATCAAATGCAGAGGTTCTAGAAAAACTGGGAATGAAGAGAGAGTTGATGAAAGAAATAAAGAGGAGGCAAGTGAAATATTTTAGCCACGTTAAAAGACATGATACTCTTATAAAAACCATACTGGAAGGCAAGGTTGAGAGCAATCAAGCAAGAGGTAGACAACGATACAAGTGGGAAGATAACATCAAGAGATGGACGAACATCAGCCTGACAGAATGTATAATCAAGGCGAGAGACAGACAGTGTTGGAGATCCATTGCAGCCAACCTTCACTGTGGAGACGGCAACTGATTGATTGATTGATTGTGATAAGCACGAGGCAGTTAAATTCAGTGAATGTTGGGAAAACAAGGTGTTCACATCTTGGAACCCACATCTTTGCTGCCACATATCTGCTGCCTACAAGCCCTTTCTAGTTTGCTCATTCACATGTTAGTCAAATCTATAGTTCATAAAATTATATGGTAATAATTATAGCTTAGCTTAGTCAAATTTATATTTCATACAAATTGTATGGTAATATTTATAGCTTAGCTATCAATTCTGCATTTACTTCAGTTACAAAATCATTAATAATTAGTCACATTACATGTAATTTTACTGTATCTTTATTACATTTATTTTCTTTTGTTTCATTCACGTAACATGGATTATTCAATGACACCTGATGGCTCTTTCATTCTGTGGTTTACCAGTATGTAAGTATCTCCTTATATTTATTTTATTTCCATATGAATCATTCGGAACAGAATGTACTGATGAATGTAACTGTGGAAGTAGTAAAATGACAGCTAAACATTTGTTACAGCAGTGTCCAACATATGCAGAACAGAGAAGTATTTTGGCCGACACCCACTCCATTTGTGGACAAACTCTATGGGATGTCAACAAGCTTAAGTTGACTGTTACTTTCTTTGCATTTATTCGTATTGACGTCTGAAGGTGAACAAAGAAGAAGAAGAACAAACAAAAACTGCATTTTATAAAATGAAGAACACTGATACTGGCACCATGCCGTCTTGACAGACGTTAGTTTATTACATTGTCCCTAAAAAAGGACATAATGATGTCTTCATAGCACAAATCCTGGGCTAAATTGTAGAGACAGTATGCTGCCCATGCAGCATGATCCCTCTCTCGTCTGCCTAGTTTACTCCAGAGGAAAGGTAACATCAATACATCTGGAACAAGATAAGCTGCACAAGCTGCCGGATCAGCAAAGCAATACTTTAAATGACAGCCTGTCGGAGATTCGACCCCTAGACCAGTTGCTGATCAACACTCAGGGCCTGGTCTACCCTGTCATGACATTTAGTTTTTAGGTTTAATTTCCTCGCACCAGGATAAGGCTTATACCCTCCCAATTGCGCACTTCCACCTGAAGCCGTTGGCACAATGTGAGGTGTCTAGTTTAGTGAAATGTCACGAAGAACACCTGAAGAAATGAAAAACATCTTATGTAATCACTGTCATAGGAGGTTAGAAAAATAATTCTTACCTGTTACATAGAACTAGTTTTAACATATGGATGTAAATCATGGACAATTAGCAAACAAGCAAAAAAGATTCCATGATGATTCAAAGATGTAGTTTTACGGAAGAACGCTGAAAATTCCCTGCACAGTGAAAATGAATAACCTAAACGTCTTAAAGGAGGCTAAGACACTAAAACAATTATCACAAACATCAGAAAGAGCCAGTAATAATTTTTGGTCACATTATGAGAAGAGAAAAACTGGAATATGTTCTGACAACTGGAGAAATATGTGGAAGACAGCGAGAGAAGATTCTTGGCAGCATTTTGTCATGGCGTGGTAAAGTGTCAGCACACGAATTGATACATGCTGCTAGAGATCGTACGATATGGAAAAGCTTCATTGTCCACCTTCGCCGGTAAGGCTCTTGATGATGATGATCTTTTGCATAATGCAGCATGGTTTTGATGTCTCTGTTAGGATAACTTGTGAACAATCAATACACTTTCATTTGGTGGGTCTACAAATATGGGACCAGTACCATATTCCCAATATGCATGATGGTGTGACAAAGAGATCATTACTTTTACTTACCTGTTGAAACATATCGCTTTTTGATTTACACACATACACCATGTCATATCTCTAAACCACCTAATATATATAATATATATATGGTATGTGTGAAAGCCTATTAATTCTTGAAATTATCTGGATTACATACACCATATCATATCTGTAAACCACCTAATATATATGAAAGCCTTTTAATTCTTGAAATAATCTGGATTACAAACACCATATCATATCTGTAAACCGCCTAGTATATGTGAAAGCCTATTAATTCCTAGCACTTTTTCAATTACAAACATACACCATATCATATTTCTAAACCACCTAGTATATGTGAAAGCCTATTAATTCCTAGCACGCTTTGGCTTACAAACATACACCATATAATATTTCTAAACTACCTAGTATATGTGAATACCTATAAATTCCTAGCATTATTTGGATTACAAACATACACCATATCATATCCATAATCCACCTAGTATATGAGAAAAACTATTAATTCTCAGCTTTGAAAACTTTTTCTTATAGACTGGTTTACATTGGGCTGCCAAAAGTGGGAAGGGTGAAGTTATCAAATTGTTGGCAAAAAAACCAGGGGTCGTTGTGGATGATAGATCGGTAAGTGACCTTAAGTTTATTGATCGGTACATCTGTTACACTGTGTATGTTTATATAGTCTGTCTGTGTTTATATCTGTCTGTCCATTTGTCCATCCATCCATCCCTCTGCATGCATATCTGTGTGTGTGTGCGTGCATGCGTGTGTCATTCAGCCTTCTTATTGTTCTGTCTGTCTGCCTGTCTGTCTGACTAGCTGTATGTCTTTCAATCTATCTGTCTCTCTGTGTGTATGACTGCCTATCAGTAATTTGGTCTGTCAGTGTCTACCTATATATCTAGCTATCTGTCTTTCAATCTGTCTATTATCTATTCTCATATGGGCAATGGTTTGTGACCCACATTTCCTGTTAATCATTGGGAGAATTGGAATAGACAAATGCTTGCCTGGACTGTGAGGAGTTTTATGTTTGTATAATACGACCTTCCCTCATGTGTTACCTGGGCCATCAGGGAAGCAACAGAATAATAACACTGTAACATTGGGAGATAAAAGACAGAGGAAAAGAAGTTTAACCTTGATAAAATTGATCCATTTGATTCTTGGTCTTGCTCTAGCCTTTTTGCTTGACCATCTTGGACTGTAGTGACAAAGTGGTGTAGTTATTTACCACAAAGTGTAAGTAAAGGACTTTTTCCATACGATGAGGCGTATTGGGTATATGGTGCTAGCCCCATATTTTTATAGATCAGCCAGCGTTCGATGAGTGATGTGGTCAATATCACGCTGGCTGCCTCTTCTTTGATTCAGCTCATAACAAACAGCATGTCATGATCCACGTGTTTTATGTGATCCATGCCCTGTACACTTTATTCTAGATTCTGTTGTCCTTCAGTCACGTAGCCATGGATCATGACAGTATGGGGGATGTAATGAAAACAAACATGAAGAAAGAAGTATACTGTGGGGTAGAAGAGGAATCAGGAAGAAATAAAGAACATCAGAAATAATAATTATTTATACTTCATATATTAATTTCTACCATGTTCCTTTTTCCCCATATTCCTGCTGATGGAACATACAGCGTGTAAGTATATATCAAGCTATATCTCATATACATAGTTTGACCTTCTTCTGTGGTTTCCTGTAGAATGGAAAGACATACATGAGTGACATAACAAAGGGATGATATAACAAATGAGTGACATAACAAAGGGATAGCAAAACAAAGGAGTGACATAACACAGAGATGACACAACAGTGACATAACAAAGGGATGTCGTAACAAAAACATGACATAACAAATTAGTGACATAACATATCAGTGACATAACAAAGGGATCACATAAGATATGGGTGAAATAACAAATGAGTGACATAACAAATTGATGACTTAACAAATGAGTGACATGACAAATGAGCTTCATATCAAAGAGACGTAACAAAGGGATGACTTAACAAATGAGTGACATAACAAAGTGCTGACATGACTAAAGAGTGACATGACAAAAGAGTGACATAACAAAGTGATGACATAACAAAGTGGTGACATAACAAATGGGTGAAATAACAAATGAGTGACATAGAGTTATGACATAACAAAGGGATGGCATAACAAATGAGTGAAATAACAATTCAGTGGCATAACAAAGTGGTGACATAACAAATGAGTGAAATAACAAAGGAGTGGCATAACAAAGTGTGGACATAATAAATGAATGGCATAAAGCAGCAACAACATAATAAAAAAGTAACTTACTGAAGCAGTGACACAGTGATGCAGTAATATTAATGAGTAGCATTATGAAACAAGCATGTATTGATGAAGTGTCATAACATATGAAGGAGTGGCATTATGAAACAAGGATATACTGATGAAGTAATAAAATAAATAAATGAAGGAGTGGCATTATGAAACAAGGATATACTGATGAAGTAACAAAACAAATGAAGGAGTGGCATTATGAAACAAGGATATACCGATGAAGTAACAAAACAAATGAAGGAGTGGCATTATGAAACAAGGATATACAGATGAAGTAACAAAACAAATGAAGGAGTGGCATTATGAAACAAGGATATACTGATGAAGTAATAAAATAAATGAAGGAGTGGCATTATGAAACAAGGATATACTGATGAAGTAACAAAACAAATTAAGAAGTGGCATTATCAAACAAGGATATACTGATGAAGTATCAAAACAAATGAAGAAGTGGCATTATGAAACAAGGATATACTGATGAAGTAACAAAACAAATGAAGAAGTGGCATTATGAAACAAGGATATATTGATGACATGCCATAAAAAATAGAGGAGGAACGTTATGAAACAAATATAATAATGAAGTAACATAACAAATGAAGGAGGGACGTAATGCAGCATTGGGAAAATAAAAGAGTAACATGCTGGAGCAGTGACACAATGAAGGTATGACATACTGACTCAGTCAATCAACAAATCAACCAATCAATAAATCAGTCAGTCAGTCAATAGATCACTCAGTCAGCAATTTAGTTGATCAGTCAATCAATAACTTAGTCAATCATTCAATCAATCATAAATCAGTTAGTCAGTCAATCTCCAATAAAGAGCAAATTGTATAGTTTCATCCCATGCAGCTACATTGAGGTTTTCTTATCCAGTAAAACTTCAATTAACCGTCACTTGTTTAGCCACCAGTTTCTTTTATCCGTCACCGTCTTTAAAAAATGCAGAGAAGCAACACAAAGGATGCTATTTTCAGTGTCACCACTGCCTGGGCTGACCTTACAGTTTCTAACTTTAAGAATGGGTGGAATAAACTCTTGCCTGAAACTATTGATGAAACTTAAGGAACTGAAACTGTTAGTGTTGACGAAATTGTGCAACAATGTAGGACTAAACAGTAAAAACAATGCGCCAGAAGAAATAACAGATTGGTTGGAACGTGACAAAATGGATGGAGGCTTTGAAATCTTGAACGATGATGAAATTGTTTCTAGTGTGACTACCATTGAAGAAGAAGAAGAAGAATTTGATGACAATAAAGGATCAGTTCTTAACCAAAAACCTACAACTAGCCACTCAGAAGCAGAAACAATGTCATCAAAGTGCATCGACTGGTTTGAAATGCAAAAGGAGGAAAATGCAACACAGATCCTACTTCTGCGTAAGATATGGAATATCGCCGCGCAGAAAGCTTCAGCCTCAAAGACACAGAAAGAGATGACAGATTATTTTAAAGTAATGTAGGTTTATAGTATTAAAATACATTTCTGTACATTACTACTCTTATATTGAAGTTTATAATGATCATTTTTGTGAAATTAAATACAATATGTATGTATTATTCACTTTTAAAGGACTTTATTTTTATTTTCGTCCCAAGTCAGCAGTGAAATCATGTTACTGTACATATTTATTAAGAGATTTCTGTTATCCGTCTATTCGGTTATCTGTCACAGCCCTGGTCTGGACGGTGACGGTTAATCTTTTACTGTACTTTGATATAACTGTATTTTAATGTTTGTTCTCATTTATCTTTTTATTTTCTTATCCCCATAATCCACGTGGATGACTGCCTATGTGTGCCACAATACAGGGGGTAAGTATTGTGAATCATCCTGTGACTTTCATTAGTGAGAGACTTTATAGACCAAATAAATACTATAAAATTCAACCATCTTCTATGGAAAGAGACCCTTATCAGGTGTGTTAGAAAACTCAACCAACAATGCAACAGCTGTTACTACTTCATTTAGGAAAAGCAGCAGTCCTGTTCCATATCAGAACATGACATAATAGACTGAACAATAACTTTAGCCAAAGAACCCATTTACACATTTAAGGAGCATTTGGCATATGGTGCTAAACCCATATTTTCACAGTGCCAATTATATCGATGTTTACAAAAATCAGATAAAGGATACCATAAATTAATCAATCAGGTGCCATCTCCACAATGAAGGTTCTGCAATGGATCTCCAACATTAACTGTCTCTCATCATGATTGTACATTCTGTCAGACTGCTGGTCTCTTGATGTTATCTTCCCACTTGTATCATCTCCCTCTTGCTCGCTTGAGTTCAACCTTACCCTCCAGTATGGTTTTTACAAGAGTGTTATGTCTTTTAATGTGGCAGAAATATTTCACTTGACTCTTTTATTTCTTTCATCAACTTTCTTTTCATTCCTGGTTTTACTAGAACCTCTGTATTTGAATGTTTTTGTTTCCATGAAATACAACGTATTCTTCAGTATATCAACATCTCCAGGGCCTCTGTTCGACTTTCATTGTCTAAGCCTCTGCGCCATATAGTAGTGTTGGATATACATAACATGTGACAATTCTCATTTTTAATGTGTTGTTAATCTATCTAGATGTAAATACTGATTTCATAATATTGAAAGCATTTTTAGCCATTTCTATTCTCTTTTTGATTTCTATTTCACTTCTGTCATCACATGTCCAAGAAAAGAGAAACTTATTACTTGTTCTGGTATCTTCCAATTTACTGTGATGTTCATTACGGCCTCTCCTTTCAACTGCTAATTATCATAGTTTTTGTTTTTTTTAGATGTTAATATCTTAAACACATTCTGCACTATGCCTGTTTACTTGTTCCACTAGATTTTGTAACTCTTGCTCTCTTTCTGTTAGTAACACTTATCATCAGCATATCTAATATTTTTTATGATTCTTCCATTGATGTTAAGTCCAGGCAGTTTGATTTGTTTAAAATTTCTTTCTATGTTTAAGTTAAAGAGGCTTGGGACACATGCATCCCTACCATACTCTTGTTTTTATCTCTATGGGCAACAAGTAATTATTTCCATATCTTATTGTAGCCAATTGTTCGAAGTTCAAGTTACTAATAAGTCTGATGTCCTTTCTGTCTAATCCTAAATCTTTAAGTCATGTAATTAATCATTCATGCTGTACTCTGTCAAAAGCTTTATATAACAGTTAAGGATAGTGTACATCTTCATCTCACTGCATATTGTGTATCATAGATGTGTATGTATATCTATTCTCAGGGATATACTGCTCTCCATCTTGCTGCAATGCATGGACATGAGGATGTTATTGATCTGTTGCTTCAGACATATAGTAAGTGCAGCTGTTTTTTGTCATCTTCATTATCATTGTTTTCTTTCTGTGGCAAGGGGTTACGGATGCAATTTGTAATCCTGCATACCCTGTTCGAATCACAGCTGTAGGTGATCTGGCAGACTACCGCCTTTCGTTGGTTTCCCTACAACGGTACGAGTGCCGGTCATTCAGAAAGAAATGGTAAACTACTGAACGTAAACTTGCCTAGGAATCACAAACAGCCAAAAGATGCTGGGGTTGACTGTGACGTCCTGTAAAGGATATGCAACTAACTAACCTTCTCTCTGAGCTTTCTGTTGGAGTCTGTTGACAATGAAAGGGGTGTCTCCATGGTGAAGTGGCTGAGCCGCCTGCCTCGTGCTATGAAGGTTGTAGGTTCATTTTCGAACTTAATTCAGACCATGAGAGCAATCTTTCCGCAAATCATTGGCGTTATTGCTGAAGCTAAGAATTCATGGCTCTGTGATACTGTAGGCAGGCGGCTTGCCATTCTGTGGAAAGAGACATAGAGCCAGATAGGGTAGAAACTGGTACAATGATGTCAATCCATGTACCTTTATCCTTTGTATTATGAACCGCATGTTCAGAATATGGTGGCTGCCTGTTGCTGAACTAGCTAGTTTTTCATTATGCAGTATGTGTGTGAAACTGCTGCTTTTTAAGTGATTGCTGCTTCCATCGACGATGAACTGTAATTTTTGAGGCGGACTTGTGTTGGCATTCTGGCAGCTGCCTTATGCATATACGTGCTTGTGCATGCTGTTGATTTGTCGATATTGCTGTTTGTTCCACTTTTCACACGGGGCAGTGAGGAGCATTTTGTGTAATATTCACTGGCACAGGAATGGAGCATTATGGGGGTGATCCTTGGCCATGAAGTTGGAACCGCAACTAATGACTAACCTTTATCCTTTTTTAAATAAAATACTAAAAATATGAAACATTACCTATCCAGGCTTAATTCCAGCTATCCCTACTTGTTGTGCTGAATCATAACCTGTTAGATCGTGATACGTTTCTTTGGAGATGAGGTTCCAGTACATGTCTTGCACACCCTGCTTGTTTCTAAGCTTAGATAAGGGAAGGAGAGCTCTGCAGTACAGTCATCACGGAGGTGGTACTTTAATATTAAAACATAAACATTTGTCCCACAGCAGTTTTCTGCTAAGGGTTTGTGAAGTGATAGCGCCTTCACATTTTTCACAATGCATGGAGTAATAGGTGGCCAGGCTTTCCGTCATCTTTTCAGGCGATGAGCCCAGGCCTCATACCTGTGCCTGACCATGCTCATGATATTACCAGCGCAGTTCGCTATCAACTTTGCTAATGTGCCTGCTACTTTAATGCTAGTTTGGGAGAAAAGCGTCTTCACCACCGTCACTCTAATATATGCAAGGCCTTTTCAGGGATTAGACAAAATTAACACCAATGCTTCAGACTTGAGAGTTAAAGCTCTGTCTTCCTGAGCATTTGCAACTAACCAACCAAACTTTAATGCTGTTGTCATCACATCCTCACTACTACTACTACCATCGCTATGATTATAATCATCACCATCGACACAATCATAGTCGTGATGACTATTGTGGTTGTGATAACCACAATCATTATCACTGAATTAATCGTTACCATCTTCATTGGCACCACCGCTATTAACACTGTCATCATTATCATCATCACCATCACAACTACTACCAACAACACCTCAGTAACATCATCATCATCATCATCATCACAGCCACCACCAAATGCATCATTATGATCACTATCACTGCTACTAAGGCCATCATCATCATCATTTCCGCCATTGAAACTCTATAATCATCACCATTATTATCACCATAATCTTAGGTCAGCATGGCCGAATGGATAAGAACGTGTATTCATAAACATCCGGTGTACTGATGCCAATCTAAGGGGTTCAACCCTTACACCGGACAGCTGGACTAAAATGTTGACCTATCATCCTTGACTTGGGGGAATAAATTACAAGTACCTCTGAAGTCGGAGTGGGTTAGCCTGATGGCGAGGGACACTGCTAATAGGAAAAGCTAACCAGCATTACAAGAAGTAGTGTGTGTGGACCATGCTTGAGTTCAAAGTGAGCAAGCATTAAACAATTTTTAAAAAATTTTTAAAAATCACCATAATCTATTATCTTCCCTACTATATCGATAGCGGTAGTGATCTCCCTTACAGAAAGCATGGCAGTTGCAAACAAATTGTTAAAAAGATTCATTAATCTGTCAACAGAAGCAGATGCCAACGTACGAGACTACAGTGGGAAGAAAGCCAAGCAGTACCTGAAGAACTGCAAAACACAACGTAAGAGAGTCCTAGCTTTGCATAATGCCTCATTGCTTGGTTCCGTAGCATAGCTGGCTAGAAGATCTTTCAATTTCCTCGTGCTTGTTTTGCAACATAATTTTCTGTTTTAATGCAAAACGTTCATCGCAGAATGTGATCACTCATGTACATGTACATGTACATCTGCAGATGATGCATTGTAGTGTAGTTTGCACTAGATTTTATAACTTCCTGTTTGCTTTTGTTTGTAGCTTTAGTTTTATGTTTCTTTTGACGGTACCTGCAACTCTCCAGTGGCTTGCCGGCACCAATGTCAAAGTCACTATACTCTCAGATTCATTACCTGTGGGGTAGAATGTGAACTACATATGGCTTTGGTATGGCATGGGTGCTTTTCAAGAGTGTAGCAAACTTAATAAAGATTCTGTGGATACATTGTTCTGGACACATAAGATTCCATAGTAATGAGAGAACAGGTTGATTTGCACCTAGAGCGCATTTATCAGACAATTTTCACATGGATAAATTATCAATAATGCAAGGAAGGACTGCTATGTAATGATACAGCCTGTAATGAGACTATCATCATCCTCTTCATATGCTTTGCAAAGTGGCATCAGCATTCATGTCTCTCTATAGATCTCAGTCCTTGGTATTGTGGAACAATTCTCTTTATGATATTTCTTCATGCCATCATCTTAGACCATCAAGCATATTTTTCCTCTGCCTCTTTTCGCTGGCCTTTCCTGTCATCACAATATTCTCCAATTCTTCTCTTTTCTTTGTCCAACTAAATAACACTGTCTCTTTATTATTATTTTGTTGTATCATGCTGTGATCAACCCTATATTGATTTACTAGGCAATGTATTTCAACAGGATATTATGTCTTTTTATGTTGGTCAGCTTTAGAATATTCTTATCTTTGAATGTTTTAGAATATTCTTATCTGAGTAATTTTCAATATTCTTATCTATGAATGTTTTTTTTTAAATGTTGCATGTCCCTTGCAGGACATTGAAGACAACACCAGCATTTTTCAGCTGCTGTTGATGTACTAGGCAAATAATTTTACATTCAGTAGTTTACCATTGCTTTCTGAACGACCGGCTCCCATACCAACACATTATAACACAACGCGACATGGTCTGCTGCACAAATCGGTCGCGGCTGCGTTTCGAACGCCTGGTAAGCGGCTCACGAACCGCATTCGCAAGCCTTTGGCCACGGAGATAGACTATTCTTATCTATGAATAGTTTAGAATATTCTTATCTTTGAATGTTCTTATCATTAAATGTTTTAGAATATTCTTATCTGTGAATGTTTTATAATATTTTTATCAAGCAGAACTTTAGAATATTCTTATCTTTCAGAACTTCAAGATATAATCTTCTGGACTTTAAAAATATTCTTAGCTTCCATAACTTTAGAATATTCACAAATTTGAATGTCTTAGAATAATTTTATCTCTGTTGTTTTAGAATATTATTATCACTTAGAACTTTATTATATTTCTAATATTTGAATGTTTTAGAAAATCCATATCTTTAAATGTTTTAGATTAATATTGTACGTGGATGTTTTGGAAGATTCTTATCTTTAAATATATATATATATATATATATATATATATATATATAATATATATATATATATATATATATATATATATATATATATATATAAACATTCTTTGACCTGTTAAATGTTTCCAACTTTTCATAACTGTGAACAATCCTTAAATCTCTTTGTTTTAAGATTCTCCCCACTATGTGATATTTTAAAATATTTCTTTTCTAATTCATTCTTATTTGGTATTTTTAATTATTGCTTTATTTCAACCTTCAAAATCATCTTTTTTGTCTTAATCTTTTACAGTAATTTCTGTTGAATAATTTAAAAACGTTCCTATCCATCATGTTTTAAAATGTTATGTTTGTGATATTTAATCTTTTCATATTTTTTTGTTAGTTAAGGTATAGTACAGTGACTATAACACTTGCTTGGTATCATTAATTCGAATCCACATTGAGGTGGATTTTAAAAATTAGTCTGGGCTACAAGGCCAATCTAACCTAAAATTATTTGGGTTGTAAAGATGGCCAACAGGATATTGACCACATCACATATCGATGCTGATTGGTCTATACAAATGTTGGCCCTGAACTGTATACCCTTTGCGCCTCATAACATTTAAAAAAAAAGAGTTTAAAAGGTAAGACGATCGACTTCATTGCACCAGATGGCTCGGTCTCTTTCTGCAGGTCCGCCTACCGAAAGCATCGCATAAAGCACGAACTACGTAGCTCCAGTGATGACCCCCATGAGTCTCTTAGAAAATTGCATTCATGAACCAAATGAAACCCCTAATTTTCGGAGCGCACGCTTGCTTGTTGGCCTGAGGATCTTGTGTTCAAATCCATTCAAGTTGCGATTTTTGTTCATTAACCAGATCCCCCCAGGTTTACCCAGACTAAGATGCATACAAGGACATTATCTGAGAAGTCAAGGCAGGCAGCATCATATTGACCACATCACCCATCGAGTGACCGATTGGTAACAAAAATATGGGTCTAGCACCATATGTCCAGTATGCCTCATCGGATAAAAAATTCATGACTTCATTTTTATATTGTTTTCAATGAAAGCCATGGGATTGTTTTCGTTTTTTGTTTTTTGTTTTTTGTTTTTTGGTGCTCGCTGGCTTTTAACTCAAGCGTAGTCTAGACACACTACTCCTAGTAGTGCTGGGTTGAATTTTGTGCGAGGATTAGCTTTCCCTATTAACAGTGTCCCTCGCCATCAGGCAAACCCACTCCAACTTCACGGGTACTTATAATTTACATTCCCAAGTCAAGGACGATAGGTCAACATTTTAATCCAACTGCTCGGTGTAGGGGTTGAACCCCTTACCTTGGCCTCAGCACATCCGATGTTTAAGAACACGCGTTCTTATCCATTTGGCCATGCTGACCTACGCCATAGGATTCCAAACAATGTTATGTTAACATATTGTTTATGAGAGTAAATGTATTAACTAAATCAAGTGCCATCTCCACAGTGACGGTTGGTTGCAATACATCTCTATTGGATATAAACAGCACAATGACAAGTATTACTTTGGTTCTAGACTCTTGGTTGATTATATTAAATAACTGGATGTACTGGATGATTATATCAAACAGCTGGAGATACTAGATTGATTATATCAAACAGCTGGAGATGCTTGCTTGATTATATCAAACAGCTGGAGATACTTGGTTGATGATATCAAAAAGTTGAAAGTAGTTGGTTGATTATATCAAACAGCTGGAGTAGTTAGTTCATTATATCAAATCGATGGTGACTGTTGGTTGATTAAATCAGTCAGCTTAAGATACTTGCTTGATGATATCAAACAGCTGGAGATAGTTGGTTCATTATATCAAACAGCTGGAGATACTTGGTTTATTATATCAAACAGCCGGAGATAATTGGTTGATGTTATAAAACAGATGAAAATAGTTGGTTGATGATATTAAACAGCTTGAGATAATTGGTTGATGATATCAAACAGCTGGAGATAGTTGGTTGATGATATCAAACAGCTGGAGATAGTTGGTTGATGATATCAAACAGCTGGAGATAATTGGTTGATGATATCAAACAGCTGGAGATACTTGGTTGATAATATCAAACAGCTGGAGATACTTGGTTGATGATATCAAACAGCTGGAGATAATTGGTTGATGATATCAAACAGCTGGAGATAATTGGTTGATGATATCAAACACCTGGAAATAATTGGTTGATTATATAAAACAGCATGAGAAAATGAGGCAGCCAAATAGTTGTTAGTTCCTTAAGGCCCTGTGACATGTGATAAGAAACTGTATGCCAATACTCACAAAACTGTACAACAAAAATACTTAATAATTTATACTGGAATTATATATGAGGGGATTATTAGGGAATAATACTCATTTATTGATATAAATTTGTGTCTGAAAACATTGATGCAAATTATAAGGGAATAATACTCAACTATTGATATAAATTTGTGTCTGCGAACATTGATGCAAATTATAAGGGAAGAATACCCAATTATTGATATAAATTTGTGTCTGAGGGCATTGATCCAAATTATGAAAGAATAATACTGGATTATTTATAGAAATTTGTAAGCGAGGACATTGATGCAAATATAAAGGAATAATACTCAATTATTGATAGAAATTTGATCCAAATTATAATGGGATATGATTGATTGATTGATTGATTTAGGAACCGACATCACAGCATTCGGGACATTCCCATAAGCGCTCCGTCCCCATCCCCAGCAGCCAGCGAAGAGTTCCAACACTAATAGTTCCAGTAGCAATCTGATTATATGTCCGTCTCGCCTTTCCTCTGAGCGTCGAGCGTCGGCCAGATCCCCTCGTCACTCCTCGCTGCCTCATTCTTACCAGACTATGGTGATCCATCTGCTCCTCCGAGGTGTACACGTGCTTCCACAAGGCCGCAACCACGTCTGCCTTGTCATGCATCAATACTCCACCAAGTTTTGCCTAGCCAGCCAATCTGATAAAAAGTAATGGGATAATACTAAAATACTGATATAAATTTGTGTCTGAGGGCATTGATTTAAATTATAAGGAAATAATACTAAAATATTGATATAAATTTGTGTCTGAGAGCAATGATCTATATTATGAAGGAAAGATACTTAATAATTTGATACGGAAAGTTGCATCTGAGAGCAGAAATCCAAATTATAATAGAAAGATAATTAAGAATTAATACTGAAAGTTGTATCAGAGAGCATTGATCCAAATTAAAAAAAAAAAAACACTTAATAAGTGATACTGAATTGTGTCTCTAAATGCAATTATCCAAAAGATAAGACTGAACTTTTATCTGGAAAAATTTATCAGAACTGTAAGGCAAAGATACTTAATAATGAAATTTGTGTCTCAGAGTATTGATAAAAATTGTCAGGAAAAAATACTTATATACACCTATATTTTTTATCTTGTTTTATAAGTGCCAAGCAAATCTTATTTTAAAAAATGAATACTGTAAAATTGTTCTTTAGTTTCTTGTATACATAAATGCTAATGCATTTGAGATAGCATTAACTTAATTGCATTTTTAAGTAGATGCTTGGTTGCTTTCATCCTGCCATATTGCTTTGTGCTTATTTATGTATGATGTTATACTTTTACAATAAACACTGTTTATACACTAAAATATGCTTCAGACTTTCCTGAAACTTGTTCATAAATATGTTTGTTAACTTTTAGCAGATCTCATGTGATTGCACTCATATGATAGATGTGATATTTTAGCAGAACCTACTTGAATTCACTCATGTCATAGCTGTGATCTTTTAGCAGATCTTATGTGATTTCGCTGTAGTCAGAGCCATTATCTTTTAGCAAAACTTATGTTATTGCGCTATAATCAGAGCCTTTATCTTTTAGCAAAACGTATGTGATTGCACTATAGTCAGAGCCATCATATAGCAGATCTTATCATGTTAGCAGATCTTATGTGACTGCACTATAATCAGAGCCGTTATCTTTTAGCAAAACTTATGTGATGTCACAATAGTCAGAGCCGTTATCTGTTAGCGAAACTTATATGATTGCACTCATGTCATTCCCATAGGCGCGCAGTCTTTTTTTAGCAGACATAAAAAGTTAATGGTAATTCAGTAACAGTTATTAGACATAAATACAAAGAAAAATAAAGCTATGATTTTCAATAAAGGTAATGCTATGCAATTTAGAAAACTACAGTGAGTGGAAAGACACTTGGACAAGTTAATAGTCTACTTTTGGACAAGTCAATAGTCTACACTTGATCCAGTCAACAGTCTTCACTTGAACAAGTCAATAGTCTTTATTTTCCTAGAACAACATAACAGGTGATGGCAGATATGAGGCGAAGTTCAGAAATGGAATAGGAATAGCCAAAGTGACATTCAATAGTCTCCGCGGCGAAATGGTTATGCTGTCTATCTTGCTCTCTGGAGGATATGGTTTCATTCTCCGAACTGCATTGTTGAGACCACTAGTGTAATTTTTCCAGAGACTGCTGTTAGTCATCATCGGAGTTACAGAGTTTGTGCTTTATGCAATGCTCTTGTCAAGCGACTTGCTACTCTGCAGAAAGAGACTAAGCCAAGTTGAGTTGAGTTGACTCAAGAACCGACATCACAGCACTCGGGATATTCTTTTGCATGCTCTGTCCTCATCTTCAACAGCCAGCAAAAAGAGTCCTAATGCCAATGGTACCAGTAGCAGTCTGATTATGTATCCCTCGAGTCTTTCCTCGGAGCTGAGCCAAATGGGATAAAACCCGGTCCAATGAAATTGACCTTCTCGACTTTAGTACTTCAGTATGAAACTCCTCACATCTAAACAGGTAAATTCCGAATGAAACTTGAAAGTGTTATATTTGTATGTGTGCTATTGAAGCCCATTAGAGAAGCAAATGATAGTAACACTGTAGCTTACCATGCATAATGTCAGAGGAAAGTAAAAATAAATAAGAGAAAGAGAAATATCTGGATGACTTGGTGACATGGCGTATTTGAGACAAAAACACAAAGCTGATCCACAACTCTTGTGAGATGGTGAGATATGACCACCCACACTTATCGACATGGCACATGATGATGATGAACTAAAGATACTGTTTCACACAGGGGTGTCATGGTGGAAGCATTATTATTCAGTGTAAGTGAATCGTCATTGTATTTGAAGGTCAGCACAGCCAAATAAAAAAGAATTCTCACCCTGAAACATCCAGTGTGCTGATGCTGAGGCAGCGTTTTCAACTCCTACACCAGTCAGTTGGACTAAAATGTTGGCTTCTCGTCCATGACTTGGAGATGTAAATTACAAGTACCTCAGAAGTCAGAGTGGGTGGATGGCGAGAAGACACTAGTAATAGGGACAGTTAATCCACACGCAAACATCATTCCAGTGCACTAGAAGTAGTAGCACATGTATGGACTATGCTTGAGTTCGAAACAAGCAATAACAACAACAACAACAAAAATAATTGTATTTGACATTGGGGCACCATACCATTACAAGAACGGAAACATACAAATACCTGGGTACAATCTTCAACTGCTCCAACATCATAAGGGAAGAAATACAAACTAGAATCAATTCTGGAAATAAGATATACTATGCACTACAACATCTACTAAAATCAAATGCGCTATCTCGTAACACCAAAATCACAATATACAAAACACTGATCAGACCAGTTGTGCTGTATGGCTCTGAAACCTGGAGTACAACGAAAGGAGATGAAGCCTTGTTACAAACCTTTGAGAACAAAGTTTTAAGATGCATCTTTGGACCCATTAGGGATACACAAAGTGGAGAGTGGAAAAGAAGAAGTAACAAAGACATTTATGATCTAAGTCCCCGCGAATTACTGGTATAGAAAGAAAAAACAGCAGCAGGATATAACAATATGAATTGGAAACAAATAGGTATATTAAACTCCTGCGAGAAGAAACGTACTAAACATCAACAACGTTGCACATACCTTACAAGGAGATCCATCGTATCGCGAAATACAGTTGAAAATCCAAAATCAGAAGCACTCAATAAATATATAAAATGAATAATAAGATAAGATAAACTACACACAAACGCGTACAATACGGCACACAGGACTACCGACGTTTCGATTCTCAGAATTTTTGTCAAGGACACCACAGATAGCTAACACAACGAAATACAGCAAACAAAGAAAAAAGAAAAAAAAACACACGAACTGTCCCTATGCCATGTGAGGCAGAAAAAAGTTGGTTAGTTGGTAGCTTTTTTCTGCCCCACATGGCATAGGGACAGTTCGTGTGTTTTTTTTTTTCCTTTTTTCTTTGTTTGCTGTATTTCGTTGTGTTAGCTATCTGTGGTGTCCTTGACAAAGATTCTGAGAATCGAAATGTCAGTAGTCCTGTGTGTCGTATTGTACGCGTTTGTGTGTAGTTTATCTTATTTTATTTTATTTTATTATTCATTTTACATATTTATTGAGTGCTTCTGATTTCGGATTTTCATCTGTATTTCGCGATACGATGGATCTCCTTGTAAGGTATGTGCAACGTTGTTGATGTTTAGTACGTTTCTTCTCGCAGGAGTTTAATATACCTATTTGTTTCCAATTCATATAATTTCTGGTATAATGAAGGCTAATAGACAACAATGGCTGTGGCATATAGAAAGAATGGAAGATAATAGGGAAACAAAACTCGCTTACACTCAGGAAATAAATGACCGTAGACCCCGAGGTAGACCAAGAAGACGGTGGAGAGATAATATATATACACAGACCTACAAGCACTTGGAATCAGCGACTGACAAGAGAAGGTCAATCAGAGAGACGAATGGAGACGGATTGTATCTGCAGCAAAGAACCTCAATGGCTCGGAACGCTGAAGAAGAAGAGAAGAGGAAGATATGGGTAGCATGATGAAGTAATCTACGCTCGTCGACTTGAACTACGGTTGAAAGATGATTTGGCACGAGGATCACTCCACTGCACCAGGTTTTATCCCACATGGTATGGTCGCTTTCTGCTGAGTGGCATGCTGAAAGCATCGCACAGTGCATGAACTCCGTAGTACCAGTGACAACCCCCTAGGAGTTTATGAGAAAATTGAACTCTTGAATGAGGGAATCCAGAAACGAACACACAATCTTTGGAGTGCATGGTAGGTGGTTTACCCATTTTGCCACTGGGACTCGGTGTAAGCTAACCAGCATGGCATTTCTTGGGCTAATAGATCTACTTGGCAGTGTCCATCTCCTGTCCAAGAATGCTGTAAATTGAAACAAGTTGCATGATTAGCGGTTATTTGGCCTTCTCTGTGTGATTTCAAATTGCCAAGATATTTTAGCGTGGGCAACATGCAGGTAGAGCCTTTAGCGAAATATAACCCAGTTTAATATGTAAGTACTAGTTTAATTAATATGTAAGTGTTAGTTTAATATTTAAGTGCTAGTTAGTTAGTTTAATATTTAAGTGCTAGTTCATTATGTAAGTACTAGTTTAATATGTAAGTGTTAGTTTAATATTTAAGTGCTAGTTAGTTAGTTTAATATTTAAGTGCTAGTTCATTATGTAAGTACTAGTTTAATATGTAAGTGTTAGTTAGTTTAATATTTAAGTGCTAGTTCATTATGTAAGTACTAGTTTAATATGTAAGTGTTAGTTAGTTTAATATTTAAGTGCTAGTTCATTATGTAAGTACTACTTCAATATGTAATAATTACTAGTTTGATATGTAAGTAAGAGTATGTAAATGCTAGTTTAATATGTAAGTACTAGTTTTATATGTAATTAGTAGACATATTATTTATTTTTTAATTTTTGCTTACTAATATCGTCATCATCATCAAGTGCCCCTCAAACTGCTGTGGGTGATCATGTATATCTACAACTAACACTCTTTAGCCCTGTCAACATATTGTATGTTTCTTTATTTGCACACTATTAACCCCTCATGTCTTGGATCAAGGATGCGTGCATAGAAGGTGAGCAATTTTTAAATGAGCATGTTTTGTCCAATTATATTCATGCAGAGCTTTGTTACTGTTATAATATCTTATCTCTTTGTGTAGCGAGTATAAAGGATGGTTGAAAGGTGATGGTGTCCGTCGCAGACTCAAAGTTAACGGGTTCCAATCCCAGTATAGAGCTGGGCATTTCAACAAGGACTATTTGTTTCTAATGATATCACACGTATCCCTGGTTCTTGGGTACTGAGACTGGATACCTAACTTTCTCAGATAATAAAAAAAAAAAACAAGAGATCCAGTGTGCAAGGTGCAAACATAACAAATCTCACAGCAGCTGGAAGTTGTGATAAAGAGTTGATTGCAAGGCTGCTGCCTTGGCACAATTGCCAAGAAGAAAACCTATCTATGGGTTGATGGCGCGCAGTGGATGGAATGTATCTAAGGAAAATAAACCATATATATGCATGCTGAAGCAGTCAAACACATTGGCAAAACTATGTTTGAAGCATTCCCTTCAAAAGAGAAATAAAGAAGAAAATGGAGGAGGAGGAAGAGCATTGGAAAACATCGTGAAAACTGGAAACATTAGCAGTAGGAGAGGCAAAGGCGGATCAAGAGAAATGACGCCAGACAGGCTGGGGAGGTGGCATGGGAAAATATTGATTGAATTGATCCAGAACGCCACATCTGTGGACATGTATGAAAGGCTACAATGCACACGGTGTGTGATGTTGTATTATCACACCGGCAGCCTTTATTTCCCAGGACATTTCATACTATCCATTTTCAACTAGGAACCCAGGAGAGGGAAGAGGCGGAAGAATAATGCAGGAGGAGGAGGAGGAAAGAGTTAGGAGGAAGAAGAATACAGGAGGAGGATGCCAAGATTACAGGAGAAGGAGGAAGAAGAAAAGGAGGAAAGAGGAGCAGTAGGTAGAGGAGGAGGCGGTGGGAGGAGGAGGAAAGAGATGGGGACAGGAGGAGGAGGAGGTTTTTAGTGGAAGATTTAAGGTCCATACGAGTCATAACCCAGCAACATCGGCCACTAATTCGAATACCTACTCAGATCCATAAGATAGCGTCATAACCCGCCCGGCCGCGCCGACCACTGGGTTTGAAACCCCTACTCGGATCCACCCCAACCATCTCTATAGCCATTCCGTCCAACTCGGCTCCTTACTAAGAAACAGAGGCCTATATCTGGCCAATCCGCCACCCCGTGGAAGAATATCGTACACCTAACCTTTACATACTGCCAATGTTCCCACATCCCCCACGCCTCCCACCTTAAACCCGATAGCCAGGTCGACCACCGAGGCTCCATCCCACCGCCCCGTCTCTTAACAAGGAATCGCCATCTTTTAATTTTCCCACCCAACTCCCCCTGAGCCACGCAGCCACCCCACTCCTTAGCTACTCTGTGGACGTATAAAAAAAAATTTAACTTGTATGTAATAGTACTTTTACTTTAAAGTTTAACTTTTTAAACACCCCAAAACGGAAATAGTTAAGTACCAAAACGCGCGAGATTTGAAATATGGGGAGCCGATTTTGGGGGAGCCGGGTGACGTCAGTTAGGCGTATATAAGGGGCTTGCCCTCCAGGGGGGGGGGGGGAGTTTGCGCATCATATACTACTAAGTAAATTCGGCCTCGATGGGGACTCTAGCACGTGAACACTGGCAAAGAGGATGAAACGTTGGCCGTAGAGGACATTTCATATAAGATTATAAGAGTGATTAACCAAAGAAAGGATAAGTGTGTTGCTCTTGATGTTTCAGCTTGGAGTTTGTGAACAATTCTGGCACAGTGTCTTGCCTTAGACCCCAGTTCAAGATCTATCACAACTCCTGGCCATTTGACCGCTCAGTACAACTTGTGTTATTTGTGGGGTCGAGTGGTTGCTTCGTGGTTATGAAAATCCCCTGGAAGACTGTGAGTTTGAACTCTTAAGTCTGATGCACTGGCATTCAGATTGCTGTAGCCCTGAACTGATTCTGTTTCAAACAAAAGAGTAGGTTTGGACAAACATGGTGCACAGTCAAAGTGTTATAATGTAAATTAGCATTCACTGAGCAATAAAATTGCGGAAAATATCGTGAAACGAAACTATAACTCTAGTGTGGCGATATATCAGCCTTCTGTCCAAATGGCAAGTCACATTTAACGATATATTATCCTGCTGGGCTGAATCAATTAATATTATTCAGCACGACACATGCAGTTGAGATTTGGCATATGCTGATAATGTTTCCTGCACGAGTTTTATGTATTTTATTGTCAACAGTTAGTTGCATATCCTTTACATGACGTCGCAATCAACCCCAGCACTTTTTTGGCTGTTTGTGATTTCTTGGCAAGTTGACGTTCAGAAATTTGCCATTGCTTTCTGAACGACCGATATTCATACCATTGCATGAAAATCAATGCAAGACAGTCTACTTCCAAATCGCCCGCAGCTTTGTTTCGAACGCGGTATGCGGGGTTGCGTAGTGCGCTCGTAACCCCTTTCCTGCAGAGCGTGTTTGTAAACAGTAATCAACAAACAAAACCTAAATTACAAAAAAAAAAAAAAAAGAGTGAAGGACTCCTTTCCACAACTTGAGGCATTTTAGGTATTTGATCATAACCTCGTATTTTGGTAAACCGATCGGGACACGTTATAAATACAGGGTGTATTTTTAATGATTGTGCAGTGTTTGAAAATATTGCCGGTCAAAGTTATGTATTTACCTATTATGTTGCATGAACTTTACAGAGGGTGAATACAAAACCTGGACCGGTAATATTTCCAAGCACTGCACAGTCATTAAAAAATACGACCCTGTACCACGTTGACCACTTTACTTCCCATAACATTTCCTGGCATAATTTTAGGCTGGATCGATTTGAAAGCACAGGTCAATTTACAAATCCCCCAGTCGATGAGAATTTGAACGCATGACTACGGGACCGCCAGGCAAGCGTGATAGCCACTACGCTATCCCTGCTGCTTCCTTGTTAACAGTCTATATACAAGACAACGGGATAGAGCAAGATCATGAATATGCCATGGCAAAGCTGTTAATGTCCTCATCCCGCCCTGTGATCAAATCTCCCTCAAGGGTCGGTGATGGTTCACCATAATTGTTTTTATTGTAATAACAAAACAGAGTTCAGTTTAATTAAACGGTGACGACTATTCATATATAAATCATACATCAGAAGACGAGATCGAAAATAGATGCAATAAGGCAAACCAACACATTGGACAAATGGGGCCAATACTGTAGAACAAACATGTATCAATAGTTACTAAGAAAACACTTTACAAGACAATCTTCCTACCAACTCTATGCTACCAATGCCAAACCTGGACAATGACAGAAAAAGAGGGGGGGGGGGAATCACATCAACAGAAATGAGAAGAATACACAATGTATCAAGAAGAGGTGAGATCAGAAATGAAGAAATCAGGACTAAAGTCTCTCTCTCTCTCTCTCTCTCTCTCTCTCTCTCTCTCTCTCTCTCTCTCTCTCTCTCTCTCTCTCTCTCTCTCTCTCTCTCTCTCTCTCTCTGTGTGTGTGTGTGGGTGTGGGGAAGGGGGGGGGGGTTATAGCAGTGTTAGATGTTATTAGAAGGCAGTAAGTAAAATTGTTTGGCCATGCAAGTAGATTACCAACTAACAGTATACCGTAACAAGCAATGATGTACAGACCAGATGGAAGCAGAGGAAGAGGCAACCACGTAAACGATGGACGGAGGGAATAGCAGAGTCCATGGGAATATCGATAAATGAACCCATAAGCGGGCACTCTCCCGCTGTTTGTACTTCACCACGACACTGCAGTTTACAAGAGGAGCCTGATAAGATGAGATGAGACTTCATAAATCATAACATAACTATTTAAAATTCTTTGTCTACGCGCACGCACGCACACGCACACGAGCTACTTTAGAAATATTGGATTGGAATAAGTACAAGTGAAGTAGGGGGGCTGAGTGGTCTCGAGGTATGGTGTCCGCCTCGAGTGCTGGAGGTCCCGTGTTCAGGCCCTGGTGAGGACCGGGATTTATTTAAAAAATCCACATGGACTTCCAGTAATAAAATTTCCCCTAGTCTCTGGGTAGAGATCGGACGCCCGTGTGTATTGTTGCGCACGTAAAAAATCCCTTGGCAGTTGGAAATCGAAAAAAGAGTAGCCTAACGGCGCTGCCTGGGCAAAATTTCGAGTTAAAAATCTACCCAAAGTATTTCAGGATCCTCGCCGATGCAACGGAGTTCGTGCACTGAGCTGAGTTTCTCCAGACTCAGGTTTGAGTTGGGAGGAAAACGGAGCACTTATGGGTTAAACCGTGTGCCGTGATGTTGATCCAATAACTAAACTAAACAAGTGAAGTAAATAACCGTTCGTAGTTTTAAAATATAATAATGGGCCAGCTCCGTGGCGAAGGTGTTACCCGTTGTTTTATTTATTTAAATGACAATGGTATGAGTGTCAGTCGTTCAGAAAGTAATTGCAAACTAGTGAGCGTAAACTTGCCACGAGATCACAAACAGTGATACATGCTGGAGTTGACTACTACGCCCTGTAGTAGAATATGCAACTAACTTTGATTAATAATGAAATCTTTCACTTTAATATGTGAATACCTAATTTCGAGAGCACCGCACACAATTCCAGCAACGATTCCTAGGAGTCTCCGGAAAAAGTATACTCGATGTCTGAACCCACGGCCTTCAGATCGTGAGGCAGATGGTTAAACCACGGAGACTCCTACTCCAATATATGTGTGTATGTGTGTGTGTGTGTGTGTGTGTGCGTGCGTGCGTGCGTGTGTGTCTGTGTGTGTGTGTGATTACTTAAATCGTTACAAAATATTGACATTTCTGTTTAAAACGCCCCACAGATTTTACGATGTCCAGAAAACACGAAGCTGAGCAAAGTGAGTATACGGACCTGTTACTTGTGACAATTCTTTCCTGTAAAAATGTTGTGGCAGGTTATGCATTACGAATAGGATTATTTCCAAAGTCATTGCGGCGTTTCTTTTGGCCAAAGTATTTCAATTTCTGAGATATTATGTATTTTATGAACCAACTTTTTCCATGGTCAGATCTTTTAGAACGTCAGTACTTTTACTTCTTCTTGGTTCACGACCATTTGAAGAGAAAATCACAGTCAGTCGGGCAAAATGTAGACATTACAATAGGACGTAAATATGTCTCTCAGAGTGTACAACTAGGGCGAAAGACAGAAAGTGTTCGAGAATCACTGCAGTCAACCTTCTTTGTAAAGTGGCCAAATCATTTAGTCTTTTGTCCTTTGATTGACGGACTGATTGAATCATTATCATCATCATGCGCCCTGTCAACTGGCTTAGGCGCCCTGCATCTTCACAGATCTCGGTTCCTGATGTTCTGGATCAATCCCACTGATGAGATTTCTCAAAATCACCGCCCTAGTTCACTAGTATTATTCCCCATAATTCTTCTACTGCTGATCTTTATAATCATGACTAAAACAAAATAGCAGAAATGACGTAGTACACACAAGAAAGGAAATCACGCAGGCAAGAAAGATGTAATATGAAAGAGCCGGTAGCAGAAGACAGATTCCATCCATCCATCATGTGCCATGCCGGTAAGCGTGGGCGGTCATGATTCGCCATTTCATTCGATCGCCAGAGTCGTGGATCAGCTCAGTGTTCTTGTATCGACCATGCCACGTGGTCATGCCATCCAGGTATTTACTTCTCTGTCTTCCCCATGTTCTCTTCCTCTCGATCTTGCCAGTTGTTACCAAGTTCTCTAATTTAATTCTAACCCTAGTTGTTCACTGAGTGCAACAACGGCATCTACTAAATGTTGCAGATCCTGCTCATTGTCTGCAGTCAATACTGTATGATCTGCATATCTAATGTTATTGATGTTTCTTTCTCCAAAGAGGAGACAGACTAGGAAATACTAATAGGATGGTCCCATCTGACAGCTGTTTCATTATGTGTATGTAGAAAATATACTGCATTCATTTAGTTACCATTGTTTATATTATTTACTAACTATTCACGTTCACTGCATTTTGTATTACTTTAGAGTTGTATAATTAATTTCATAAAAGAAAAGAAAAACCATGCACCAGTCACAGTATTACACGATAGAGACCAACACCAGGATCTTTGAGTTGACGTTGAACTGTTGAATACTTTCACAAATGTTTCCACTCGAGACCCATTGTGATCACACAGCGGTTTTCGCGATACCTTCCCTCTTATAAAATCGGCTAGGAAGTTGCACTGACAATGGCACGAGAGCTGTTGGACGAGGGTTTGATCCCTGGGCTCGCTGTTGGTTACTGCAGAGAAAGACTAACCACCTAATCCTCCGTGAACTCGAGCCTGAACAACGTGATGATCCTAATGCATCATATAACCACAGCAGGTCCCAGCTACTGGACTAGCTAGTTTTAACTGATTAAGTGCCATGGGATGATAAATCGGCTTATTAAAACTTACCGCCACTGCAATGGGCTTATAAATCAAAATATTGTTAAAATATAAATACAGTAGTTCTCCCTATGCAACTTTTTAAAATCTAATATATAATACAGCATGTCTGCTACCATATTAATACAACGTTTAAGTCATAACTGTGACACAACCCTACTTCCAATTTTCCGATATTCATTTTTGATTTTTGTTTGGTCGAAACCTAGTGTTTGTTTGGCACATAATCTGTTGTCACTGTTTGGTGATCAGTATAGAATATAGAATATCTTTGATCGAGACGAACAAATACTGACATTCTTCATCACCTGAACATGGAAGAAAATTAATGTAGGGACAGGCAGTCTCCGTGGCAAAGTGGCCTCAATGACAAAGTGGTTATGCCGCATGCCTCACTCTTCAACGGTTGTGGGTTTGACTCCGGGCTATGACGTTTGAAGAATTCAAAGAAACGTTGAAGAATTCAATCAATGTGGCTGCAGAAACAACTATTCCAAAATTAAAGAAGGTGGGTCGTAAGAAATGGATGACTGAAGAAATTTTACACCTCATTGAAACAAGAAGACTCAACAAAAATAATTCTGTCAAATATGAAGAAATTCACAGACAAGTCAGAACATTATGTAAGGAGGCAAAAGAAGCATGGCTTGAGGAAAAGTGCTTAGAAATTGAAAGCCAACACAACAGTCAAAATACCAAATTAGTGCACAAAAGAATTCAGGAACTTACTAATAAAAGAACAAGTACATCAACAGGGTGTCTAAAAACTGAAGATGGCAAAATCATAATAGAAAAAGACCAGATTCTACAGGTATGGACAGATTATGTGAAACACCTTTATGATGATAACAGAGACGAACAATATGATATTAGACTTAATAATGAAGGACCGCTAATTTTGGAGATGGAGGTTCGAAATGTTCTTAAGCATATGAAAGCTGACAAGGCTCCCGGTGCAGATAACATCACAACAGAAATGATTAAAGCTTTAGAAGAATTTGGACTAGATCAAGTCACCAGACTGCTGAACACATTATATGATACTGGAGATATACCTCCTGAATTATGTAACTCTATATTTATTGCAATCCCAAAGAAATCAGGAACCTTGGAATGTGATCAACATAGAACAATTAGTATAATGAGTCACATCACAAAGATTTTGCTAAGAATTATCATGCAAAGAATGAGGAAGAAGATACAACCTGAAATAGGGGAAGAACAATGCGGGTTTGTAGAAGGAAAAGGTACAGTAAATGCTGTGTATATGCTGCGAACAGTTATTGAACGTGCTATAGAAGTAAACAAGGATATACATCTTTGCTTTATTGACTATACAAAGGCTTTTGATAGCGTTAGACATGTCAGCATGGTGGATATGCTTGCAGATCTACAAATTGATGGGAAAGACATTAGACTTATAAAAAACCTATATTGGAAACAACAAGCTGCAATAAGGATTGATAAAGAAGTGGGACAGTATCAGCCAATTAAGAGAGGTGTTAGGCAGGGATGTGTGATGTCTCCAGATCTTTTTTCCCTGTACAGTGAAAATATTTTCAGAAATGTAGAGGATTTAAATGGAATCACCATTGGAGGACGAAACATCAATAACATTAGATATGCAGATGATACAGTATTAATTGCAGACAATGCGCAGGACCTGCAACAATTAGTAGATGCGGTTGTTGTACACAGTGAGCAACTGGGGTTAGAATTAAATTGTAAAAAGACTCAGGTTATGGTCGTCACTAGGAAGGAAGAAGTGCCACAATGTAATATACAAGTAACTGGAAATATTCTTCAACAAGTGAATCGGTACACTTATCTTGGAACAGTTATAACATCTGATGGGAGATGCCTTGAAGAGATTAGAACAAGAATCGCCATGGCGAAAGTAGCCTTTAGCAAGATGAAAAACATTCTGACCAATAAAAAGATGTCAATTGAAACGAGAAAAAGAGTGTTGAGGGGATACATAGAGCCTGTTCCTTTGTATGGATGTGAAACTTTGACAATGAGCAGTCAAGCTGAAAAGCATCTGATGGCTGCAGAAATGTGGTTTCTGAGGAAAATGCAAAGAATACCATGGACAGACAGAAAAACCAATGACCAAGTACTACAGGAGACAAATGAACATCGTAAACTGATTAGAGAAATTAGACGTAGACAGTCAAAATGTTTTGGACATGTTATGAGAAGAAATGGATTGGAGAACTTAGTGACAACTGGCAAGATCGAAGGGAACAGACCAAGAGGCAGACCGAGAGGAAAATACCTGGATGGCTTGGCCACATGGCATGGAAGAGACGGGAACACTGAGCTGATCCACGACACTGGTGATCTAGTGAAATGGCGAGTCATGACCGCCCACGCTTTCCGGCATGGCACATGATTGATTGATTATGACGTTTAGTTCACGAATGCAATTTCTTGGCAATTCCTAGGGATTTCGCTGTAGCTATGGAGTAGGCGCTGTGTGCGCCGCTTTCGGCAGGACGCTCTGCGGAAAGAAACCGAGCTATATGAGATGGGGGATACCACCACAACGGTGTAAGTCAAACGTCTTACGAAACACCCGGGAAGGTCAACCCGGTCAACAAATGCCTGCAGAAGTAGGATGTGTCGGCCTAACAGCACAAGAGCGCAGCTCTGCTGTAAACAGGCACAACGCAATCACGTCCGAAAAAAACTCTCCGGGTGAACGCAGAAGAAGAAGAAGAAGAAGAAGAAGAAGAAGAAGAAGAAGATATATGAAGGATCAGTGATCTAGTCTCTCTACCAAATAAATCTTTAGTGTCTACACTCTGCTTTAAATGGACTATTTTTTACATTGTGTCATTATTCCTGGTTGTGTGTGTGCACCTTCTTAAAATAAAGTATATGTGGTGGTTTAGTGGTTACTACATTCACATACCGGGGCTGATAGAGTGAATGCTCTCAGAGAGGTAGAATGGTTAAATGATTCAAGAGATGACTGTGGATCTGCAATCTTGACCAGACTGCAAGCTCATCGAGTCAAAAGGGGTAAAGTTAGAGAAAACCATTATGTAGGAGCCTAAAGATGGATACCGAACCAACACATAACTGGTACTCACTGAGGTAGATACTGAGAAGGGAATCAAAGCATTTATAAACCGAATAGTTCAATACACAGTGAGGATAATCTTACGACTAACTATCTAACCAACACAATAACTCTGGATTCAGCTCCTAGTTTTAGCAGGAGATTCAATTATTGTCTGGCTGGTTGGGTTCAGGGGTAGCCCAGTCTCATAAATTGGCACCAATGCTTTATCTAGGAACACATCTACAGCACATCCACTTTGTCTGCTGGTTTGTTTAAAAAAAAAGAATACACAATAGCTTGTCTCCTATATGCCATAAGTAAACCAGTTTAATTAATTATGATGTGTATATCACTATTTATAACGTTTCTTTTTTTCAATTTGTGTAACAGGCAGTGTTAAAACTCTGGGTGATTCCTTGACTCGGTCAGTATCCACGAGAAAGAGTAACAGGTCCAAAGGAATAACGTCATTGGTGCAGGCAATGTCAGCAGTGGCAAGGCAGCCTCTGCTTAACTGGAGCACAACATCAGAGAACATGGGTGGTGATGAGAGGGATGGGGGTGGACATCCCCCACCAGGCAGTGCTGGGTCATCACCAGGGTCTAGCAGACAGAACGTAAGTTGCGAATTATGTTGATAAGTCAAACAGTCATGCAGTCAGATATCCGTGCAGTCCTAAGTTAAACATTCAGAAGATTTAACATCCATACAATCTTAAGTCAAACATTTAGCCTGTCAAATGTGTATAAAATCTTAAGTCAGTTATTCAGGTAGTCAAGTATCCATGCAATCTTAAATCAGACAAACAGACAGTCAGACATCAATACAGTCTTAAGTAAGACAGTCACACAACCATTTACTCATGGTCACATAATGACTTAGTCAAATATCCATGTAATCTTAAGTCAAATACTCATATGTAAAACACCCATACCATCGTAAGTCAAACAATCAGTAAATTAAACACCCGTACAATCTTAAATCAGACACTCAATCACCCCTGCAGTCTTAAGCCAGGCAATCAAACACTCAGACATCCATGCAGTCTTAAGTCAGACAATCATGTCATCACATATGTGAAATGTTGGGGTGTACACCCTTTCTGCACCAATTACTTAGTTACATTACAAAAAAAAATAATGTGTAAAATTATGAAGTTTCAATTATTAGACATTTTGTCTTATTTTTATTAGGGATAAAATTCATTTTAAATATATTTTAATATAGTTTTGTCCACACGCTAGCTGAATTTGTGTTACTATTTACCTGGCCTGGCATATTTGTTGTGTGGTATAGTATGTGAATTTGTATTTGTTGTGTGATATTATATGCATACTTATATATGTTGTGTGGTATAGTATGTGAATTTGTATTTGTTGTGTGATATTATATGCATGCTTATATATGTTATGTGGTATAGTATATATGTTGTTTCACTGCTAGATAATAATGCTTTCTATGAGGGACACTTTTCTTAGAAAAATACACACTGAAAAGTTGCGAGACACTCACTTTAGATTAGAGAGCCGCATGCGAAGAGTTAATGCGACCCCTTTGTCTCAAGTTTGTTTGACTATACCATGTAAATATTGTCTTTCCGGCTTTTCATAACAGATCCCAGAGGATGTGAATCTGATGCCGCCTCCTTCTCTCTGTGTGACTACAGGGGACTCTCCTACAGGGTCTCAATCTTCTAGCCGAGCCCCATCCCCTAGTGCAGAGTAAGTAAAACTGTCACAGTTGTGTTTCTTCAGTATATAGTTAACATATCCTATGGCAAGAAAGCTATGTGTTTATATGTACAGTACAATACTTTATATTACTGGGTGTATTTTTAATGACTGTGCAGTGTTTGAAAATATTGCCGGTCCAAGTTTTGTATTTACCTATTATGTTGCATGAACTTTACAGAGGGTGATTACAAAACTTGGACCGGTCGCCAACATGGCAGTTAGGCATTGAACCGTTAAAGCCTGTGGCGTGTTTACGCTTGTAGCTAAGGTTTGCAATCGCATTTTCCTCATGTTGGACTGGTAGTACATGGTTCCGTCGCCCTGCTACTGAGTGAGTGCGTGGACGACACTGAGCTGTGAAATTCGCGTGGAATGCTTTTACATCTGTTCTGTACAGTGACCTGCATGTTCGGAATAATGGCTACCGGCTGTTGCTGAATTGACTGATTTGCCTTTTCGGTTCACGAGTGCAATTTTCAGGAGACTCCTAGGAGTCGGCGCTGAAGCTGCGGAGTTCGTTCTTTGTGCGACACTTTCGGCGGGTCGCTCTGCGGAGAAAGACCGAGCCATGTGAGAAAACCCGGGTCAATGAGGTCTTTCTGGTGACTGCTGAGTCCATCGACGATGAACTGTGGTTTTCATGGATGACTTTTGTGTTGGCATTCTGGCGGCGGCATTATGCACAGTGTACCTGTGCGGGCTGTTGATTGCCGAGACTCCTGTCTATTCCGCTTTTCACATTGGACAGTGTGGAGCATTTTGAGTGATATTCACTGGCATAGGAATGGAGCATAATGGGGACGACCCGTTGCCGTGAAGTTGGAACCTCGACTAACTAACTAACTAACTAACTAACTAACTAACTAACTAACTAACTAACTAACTAACTAACTAACTAACTAACTAACTAACTAACTAACTAACTAACTAACTAACTAAACTAACTAACTAACTAACTAACTAACTACCTACCTACCTAACTAACTAACTAAACTAAACACTCGTTAAAAATACAAACTATATATTAGGTGTATGATGCTATCCCCATATTTGTACAGATCATTAAACCACTTTCACACAGTCTGCCTTAGGAAGCTATTGAAGATTAAATGGCAAGACAAGAACCCAGACACTGAAGTTCTAGAAAGAGCGTCTATGCCCAGTATTCACACTGTACTAATGAAAAATCAGATTCGCTTACTTAACTCGTATGCCAGATCACAGGCTCCCTAAACAAATTTTTTGTACGGCGAGCTGGATTGTGGTAAACGCCCCCAAGGCGGCCAGAGGAAACGCTTTAAAGACACTCTGAAAATCTCACTGAAAGCTTTTGGAATTCATCTTGACACCTGGGAAACTGCTGCCAAAGACCAAATTTGTGGCGTACATCATTACGCAAGGGTGCAGTCACTTGTGAAGCAACCGGGACTGCAAGAGCTGTGAAGAAAAGGCTGGACAGAAAAACCACTGCAGAAGATCCTCCTCCTGGAGCGTCAAGCTTTCTTTGCCCACATTGTCAAAGAACATTTCGAGCCAAAATAGGCCTTATCAGCCATCTTAGAACTCACGGCTCCATACTTTCAACCCCACTGGATAAAATGAATGGTCATCATCATTCTTGATGGACAAACAACAACATGTACAGATCAACTGGCACTCAATGGGTGATGTAATCAGTATCATTATGACTTCCTTTACTTCCCAGGATATGTCTTAGTACAGTATTTAGACTGGGTCGATTGATAAAAAACATGCTCCATCCATCATGTGCCATGCCGGTAAGCGTGGGCGGTCATGATTCGCCATTTCACTCGATAACCAGAATTATGGATCAGCTCAGTGTTCTTGTCTCGACCATGCCATGTGGTCAAGCCATCCAGATATTTACTTCTCTGTCTTCCCCTTGTTTTATTCCCCTCGATCGTACCAGTTGTCACCAAGTTCTCTAATTTATTTCTTCTCATAACATGTCCAAAAATGTGTGACTGTCTACGTCTAATTTCTCTAATCAGTTTACTATTTTCATTTGTTTCTTGGTCGTTGGTTTTTCTGTCTGTCCATTATATTTTTTGCATTATCCTCAGAAACCACATTTCCACAGCCATCAGATTTTTTTTCCAGCTTGTTTGCTCATTGTCCACGCTTTACATCCATACAAATATACATGCTAGCCACTGAAGTACCATGACTTCCTCAATCTCCAGCCTTGGTCAGTATTTTCAAAAACACTACACTCATTATTGTCGACATCTATAGCTTAGGGGTAGTGAATACAGCTTCACAACCCTTACATGCCGAGTTCAAACACAGCTGCAGGCGTCTGTGAGTAGTAGACCGCTTTGCGTTGATTTTCGCAATGGTATGAGCCTGTGAGACCTGGGCACTCACTAAACAAGCTGAACAGTGCATAAATGCTTTTGAATGCCATACGACAAGAGCTGTATGTTGAAGAAGGTTGGCTACTAAAGACGATAAAGCAAAGAAAATTGAAATATTTTGGTCATTTGAAACGTCATGAAAGTTTGGAGAGAACAATAATGGATGGGTGTAGAGAGTAAGAGGAAGGCCAAAGAGAAGATGGGTGCAGGATGTGGCAGATGATATCCAGATGGTGTATTGGACGCGGGATACCTTGCTTATGACTGAGAAGTTTTCCGGAAGGTTGCTATGGGAGCGAGGTTCTGCAAAAGACATGCTACTAAATGAATGAATGAATGAATGTGTATCATCCATTCACAAAATCAGTGGCAAAAAAAAAAAAAAAAACTGAATGTAAAATTGCCTAGAAATTCACAAACAGCCAATAAATGCCTGTAAAAGGACATACTACTAACTTTAATACTTTTCATAGAAAATGCCTTGCATGCTGCCTTTTGAAAAAGAAACATAACACCTTTGCTTTTTTTAAATAATGAAAATATGATTCACATGGTGCTTAATGACTATTTTCAGAAATGTAAATGAGGACAGCGAAAACAGAAAGAGATCTGAAACAGGCGCAGGTGTGGAGGAGATGTCAGTCGATGTTTCTATAGAATAGAGTGGTTGTCACTGTTGCAAGTCCGTTAATGGTGGGAAATCATGGAGACTTCAAAAATAGTTCTTATCATGTCATCTCCTTATGGTAGTGTTGTATTGGGAGCATCTTTGCTGTTATTAATTGCAGTAGTGAACAGCTTCCACACGTATTCCTGTATATTTTCATGTAGATGCATCTAGTGTTTGGTGGATTCTTGGTCTTTTGTATAGTTATGGCTATCCAGATAAGGAATGACTATTACCTTTAGCTTATCTCATCCTCTCCTTTCCTATTCTTCTTCGTCTTCTTTTCTTTTTCCTTGTCTTCTTCTTCCTCCTTGTCCTCTTCTTCATCTTTTCATCATCTTCTATTTCTTTTTTTTTTCCGTTTTCATCTCCCTTCTCCTCCTCTGCTTCCTCTTATTCTTCATCTTCTTGCTCTTCTCCTTGTGTTGCTTCTTTGTTTTCTTCTTTTCTTTCTTATTCTATTTTCGTTCGCTTGAAATTTGTCTATAACTGCAATGTTGTCACTTGCATGAATTTAACTTGTCTGTTTTAGTTCACTCAGCGGTCCATAGAGTTTATCTTCACTGTTGTCTCTCCAGGCTCTTTCCATTCTATCTGTTGAGCTTTTCAGTATTAGATTAAGAGCAGCTGTCTGCACAATGTCCCTACGTGCATGGTGTACAAGAAGGTGTTAGTTGCCTCTGTTATTAGACTAGTTCATGTCTAGGGAAATCTGTCACAGGCACTGCATCTAAATATCAATGCTTTTTGTGGCTTGCTGTTTGGGGATAGTCTTGTTACATGACTGAACCATCTGATTCACCATCTCTCAATTACATCCATTGCTGACATTGTACCCACTGGCTTCCTTATGTCGTAAATGTTCATCCTGTCTCGTCTTATCACATTCAGTATTCCATCTCTGTTGCTACAGTTTTTAACTACAAGTACTCCATCTCACTGACACTGTAGCCTGGAGGGGAGGGAGGGGGGGGGGGGTCAGTCCCATGCCAGGGGTGGCTTGTTAATGACCAGTTTCTCTACGGGGTCAAAGCCCGCTAATTCACTGGCTGCTATAGATCTCTTTGGGGTAGTAAAGTTGCCTCATGTAATACTAATTACACTATCTCTTGATTAGGATACAGAGGTTCTGATGTGCCACGTTCAAGGTTTATAATGACAAAGACCTCGCATGTCCTTCTCCTGGTGTATCCTGAGTAAAACTAGTCTGACTAACTAAATGAGGATCCACCCTGGGTTGCTGTGATGAGACCTGGGCAGACTCTAATCTGGCTAACTAAATGAGAATCCACCTTGGTTGCTGTGATGAGACCTGGGCAGACACTAGTCTGACTAACGAAATGAGAATCCACCATAATCAGTCAACCGAGATTTCAAACTGTACATACTATGAGACTACAAGAGAGTACTCGCTATGATGTTGGCAGGCAATCAGCACCCCAGTCGTACATTCACTACTTGGAGAGCTCCTGATCATGCTCATGTTCATGGGAGCCAAGGCAACCGGTATAACATTGACCACATCACCCATTAAAGTCCCAATTGATCTATAAAAATATGGGGCTAGCACCATATACCAAATACTCCTCACAGCATGGGAAGGGTCCTTTACTTCCCTTTAACTTGGTCCCAACTTTGTCTTGTTTGTTTTCATTGCACTATCTGTATGATTGCCGGTCTCTCTGGCTGTGGGGTTACAACACTTTCTCTCTGTAATCCCGTTTATCACGCAGAGTCTCGCAGCGGAGCGAGAACTGAGGTGGTTCGACCCCCGCTCGTGACTTGCGGATACTGAGCCGGCCGCTCAGAAAGCAATGGCAAACTACTGAGCGTAATCTTGCCAAGAGATCAACAGACAGCTGAAAGATGCTGCTGTTGACAGCTAAGTCCTGTAAAAGGATACGCAAAAAAAAAAAAATCTGTATGATTACTGCTGTATGCCAGGAGAGTTGTCTTCTCCCAAGCTGAGGAATGAAGTCCACTTGCTCTAGCAGTTGGCTTGTAGTCTACAGTAAAAGTATAGGGTATATTTTTAATGACTTTACAGTTTTTGAAAATATTGCCGTTTCAAGGTTTGTATTTACCTACTGCAACATAATAGGTAAATAGAAAACTTGGAACGGCAATATTTTCAAAAACTGCACAGTCATTAAAAATACACCCTGTATATCACCATGCCTTTAGGTGAAACGGGCATTCCGCGCTAGACCATATGTTATAGACCAATCGGCATTCGGTGTGTGATGAGGTCAGTTTTATGCCGACCGCTTTTACTTTCCTAGATATTCTTAGTTCCCGTTTTAGGCTGCGTTGCCCTGGGAGCCGAGGTCAGTTTTGTAAAATCTTCATTCGCCCAGCTGGGGGTCGAACCCCTGACCTCCTGTATGGCAGGGGAGTGTTAGGCCACTACGCTACATAGGCTCATGTAGTGTACAGGCAAGGACAGTTTCTTTACAGCCCTAAGCCTTATCAAGGATCAAACACACATTCCATGTTGTGTGAAGTAGACAACTTAACCTCTTGTTCACCCCATTCTCTGACCTTATTGACATCTATTAGTTTAAAACTCCTGTATTGTACTCCTATGTTGATATTATAAGTTACAATTTGTACTCTCTCTCTCTCTCTCTCTCTCTCTCTCTCTCTCTCTCTCTCTCTCTCTCTCTCTCTCTCTCTCTCTCTCTCTCTCTCTGTGTGTGTGTGTGTGTGTGCGCGCACGCGCGCTAGCAGTGGACAGTACCCTGATTGTCAACTCCATTTATGATATATAGCTAATACTTGTCTTAACATCTTCATTCCCATCCAACGATTCATGGTCTGAAAAGTCTGTACTTTTACAAAATGAGAAGAGTAAAGTTGAGTCAAGAACCGACATCACAGCACTCTGGACATTCCCATACATGTCCCGTCCTCATCTGCAACAGCCAGTGAAGAGTCCCAATACTAAAGGCACCAGTAGCAGTGTGGTAATGTGACGTGTCTGGCTTGTGGTCCGAGTACTAATACACAGCCAGATTCTCTGGTCACTACTGCAACACCGTTCTCACTGAGCCGTCATGATCTATCTGTTCTTCTGCACTATACACACGATTACAAAATAAGAAGATGCTGGTGCATTCCTCCTGATCCTGGAGTAGTGGATGAGACAAGGGTAAAAACAACTGGAAAGACCTGTGCATATATTACAAATCCTCCCAATTGAAAATTCAACAGTGTTGTTGCTGAATAGGCCACAGAGTTTGGCATTATTCAGCCATAGAGTTAGACCTTTCTGAGCTGTACTTGCCGCAGTCTTACATACAGTGTGTGTTCTGCAGTTTGAGGTACACGTCGGAGTGTACTCATTGTTGTAAAACATAATAAGTAATATCGAAACTAAAAACTGTCAGGGGCAGGAGGAGTTAACTCCCAGAAGATTTTACACAGATACTTGATGGGTGAGGTGTGTATAGTGTTGGGTTTACACAGCTGTGTGTATAGTGTTGGGTTTACACAGATGTATGCATAGTGTTGGGTTTACAAAGCTGTGTGTATGGTGTTGGGTTTTCACAGTTGTATGCATAGTGTTGGGTTTACAAAGCTGTGTGCATAGTGTTGGGTTTACAAAGCTGTGTGCATAGTGTTGGGTTTACACAGCTGTGTGCATATTGTTAGGTTATACAGCTGTGTGTATAGTTCTGGGTTTAAACTGTTGTGTGTATAGTGCTGGATTTATACTGTTGTGTGTAGTGTTGGATTTATACTGCCGGGTTTGTACTGTTGTGTGTATAGTGTTGGGTTTACACAGCTATGTGTATAGTGCCGGATTTATACTTTTGTGTGTATAATAGTACATAATTTATACCGCTGGGTTTATACTGCTGGTTGTATGGGTTAGATTTATAATGCTGGATTTGCACCGCTGGTTTATATTGCTTCTTCTATTTGTTAGATTTATAATGCTGGGTTTATGGTGTTAAATTTATACAGCTGAGTTTGTGGTGATGAATTTAAAATGCTGAATTTATAGTGCTAAGTTTATAATGCTAGTTTTATTTGTCATTGTTATACTGCTTGATAAATGTCACATTGCTTAATAAAATCACTTATTTAAGAATGAACACTCACATTAGTTTAATTTTCCTGGTTTGCATGGAGGCGTAATAGCACTAGGAAATGTGTGGAAGTCAAAAGTAATTAAATAAAATAGCAATCTTAGAATGTTTCCCGAGAAGGTAACGCAGTCAACAAACGCCCGCAGAAGTCGGATGTGTCGGCCGAAAGGCACAAGTATCGCAGCTCTGCTGTAAACTGGCACAACGCAATCACGTCCGAAAAAAAAAAAAAAACTCTCCGGATAAATGCAGAAGAAGAAGAAGAATGTTTAAATCTAATGTCAAATGAGTACTGCTGTATGGGCCATAACCAATGGAGAACGACCAGAACAATTACTGATAAACTACAAACATTATCATGTGCCTGTGCAGATTACCACTAAAACGGTGCTACAAACTCACTAATGCAGTGTTTAGGAGGGAAATAGATTCCAACAAATCGAGATGAGAGGACATCAAGCCGGCCCTGGATAGGACACACACTGAGAAATATTGAGAACAACATAACTAGAATGTCCTTTTTCTGGAACCTACAGGGAAAATGGAATAGCAGTAGAACAACAACGCACAAAGATTATTTTAGAGATTGGTGAATAATTTGTGGAGGGCATGGAGAAGCTGCAGAAGGTGGGACAGATTTTTAATGGCTTGGCGTGAGTTAGGTTATCTGTGCTTCAGGAGATAGGAAAGGTTGGATGGCTTGGCGTGAGTTAGTTGATCTGTGCTACAGGAGATAGGAAAGGTTGGATGGCTTGGCGTGAGTTAGGTTATCTGTGCTGCAGGAGATAGGAAAGGTTGGCTGGCTTGGCGTGAGTTAGGTTATCTGTGCTGCAGGAGATAGGAAAGATTGAGTGGCTTGGTGTGAGTTAACTGATCTGTGCTACAGGAGACAGGAAAGATTGGATGGCTTGGCGTGAGTTAGGTTATCTGTGCTGCAGGAGATAGGAAAGGTTGGCTGGCTTGGCGTGAGTTAGGTTATCTGTGCTGCAGGAGATAGGAAAGATTGAGTGGCTTGGTGTGAGTTAACTGATCTGTGCTACAGGAGACAGGAAAGATTGGATGGCTTGGCGTGAGTTAGGTTATCTGTGCTGCAGGAGATAGGAAAGATTGAGTGGCTTGGTGTGAGTTAACTGATCTGTGCTACAGGAGACAGGAAAGATTGGATGGCTTGGCGTGAGTTAGGTTATCTGTGCTGCATGAGATAGGAAAGATTGAGTGGCTTGGTGTGAGTTAACTGATCTGTGCTACAGGAGACAGGAAAGATTGGATGGCTTGGCGTGAGTTAGGTTATCTGTGCTGCAGGAGATAGGAAAGATTGGGTGGCTTGGTGTGAGTTAACTGATCTGTGCTACAGGAGACAGGAAAGATTGGGTGGCTTGGTGTGAGTTAGTTGAGAGTCAATGCTGCAATGAACGGTAAAGGACAGAAGGGCAGTCTTATACGACTGATTTTTTTATTTAAGCGACTAGAGAATTCTGGAGTGGTGATGACTTTGTTCATGCCGTTAGTCAGGCAACACATCGTTCCCCAACGTTTTCGTGAATTAAGTGGTTCGTTCAAGGCTAGGATGCTCATTGTCTGCCATAATCTTGAGGAATCGCTCTAGCTCTCTTGCAATCTTGTGGGGTGCAAAGTTTGTAGTCCCCACAGGCTTTATCACAGCGGAGACCATGCTCAACCCTCTCTTCATTATATAAATACACACAGGTTTTGTTTAGCGCGCATAGAAGTAAGGGGAAGAATTACAGACCAGAGAACACACTAGACAATATAAACATTGAAAGCTATAGTTACTACACCCGGATTCGAACCGATCACACCTAATTGCCGTCATCGCCAAGGAGTGTCTAGTTGGTCATGTCTCATGTGTCGAAGTACACTTGTTCCTGCAGTGAGACGCTGTCGTCATCGTGCATCATTTGTGCAGTTCTTTGTTTTTCTTCTAATATTTATTATTTTTCATTTTTGTTGTTCCGAAGATAAAGACTTCGGTGGAAACGTTCATCAGCATATGTGTGTGTTTTTCCATTTCTCGAGCTTCCCAGTCTAAACCAGTCGATTCTGGAAAGATCTTGAGACCCGTTCAACAGTCTGTCTAACGATTCGTTATAGTTGGGGACTTTATGTTGTTTCTGTTCAACTTGTGCTTTCGAATATATTGTTACTTGTTTCGGTTCCTGTGGTTAAACTCAGTCTCCGTCATATTATGTGTTCTTTATTCGGACCCCAGTAAGCCTGCCCAGAATGCCCAAGTAGAGGTAAACAGAGGTCTAGGTCACTTGAAACCCCACCCATGACACACCCGCCCCTCGGCACTGGGACATGGAGGGGGATTTTAACTAGCAGAAATAGAGCCTAAGTTACAGAACCTAGTGAAACAAGTAAAAAGGCGTAGTGCTGAATTTTACTTAGATATTAAAATCCAAACAACGAAAATTATGATAACTAGCAGTGGAAAAGAGAGGCCATAAATGAACATCACAGTAAACGGGGAGATATTAGAACAAGTACAAGTTTCTCTTATCTTGGCTAGCTTAGACATGTAATAAATAACACATGGTGGCAGAAGTGAAGCAGAAATCAAAATGAGATTAGGAATGGCGAAAAGTATTTTCAACAACATGAAATCAGTATTAACATCTAGAGAGATTAACAACGCATTAAACTGAAAATTGTCAAATGTTACGTAAATTCAACATTACTATATGACACATAAGCTTGGACAATGAACTAGCAATTTTGAATAGAGGCCCTGAAAATGTGGATATACAGAAGAATATGCCGGACTTCATGGAAACAAAAACTATCAAATACAGAGGTTCTAGAGAAGCTGGGAATGAAAAGAGAGTTGATGAAAGTAACGAAGCAAGTGAACTATTTCGGCCACGTTAAAAGACAAACCATTCTGATAAAAACCATACTGGAGGGTAAGGCCGAAGGCAAGAGGTAGACAACAAGTGGGAAGATAATATCAACAGATGGACGGACAACTGTCTAATAGAATGTACAATCAAGGCGAGATAGACCGTGTTGGAGATCTATTGCAGCCAACCTTCATTGTGGAGACGGCACCTAATTGATCGAGAGACTGTAGGAAGTGTCAGTGATAGCGTGAGAATGAGAGACATATGGGAGCGCTGATGGATGGAACCCTTGATTCCTCCCAGATGCCTTCAGTCAAGGACTACCCCGAGGTCACTGTTTACCATTATTTACCTGCACAGGTGGGACCCATTTGTGTCCTCGACATTTGGAGTTTATAGAGATAGGAAACTTTCTTCTCCATTGTCTGTACTCTCACTCATTCCAACTCTTCCCTCCTCACGAGTTTATTCACTACTCTCTTCGAGTAATCATCTCGTGTCCTCATTACTGCTTCACTGCCTTCTCTTTCTTTTTCCTCTCATCATCTCTCTCTCATCATCATCATCATCATCATCATCATCATCATCATCATCATCATCATCATAATCATCATCATCATCATCATCATCATCATCATCATCATCATCATCATCATCATCATCATTATCATCATCATCATCATCATCATCATCATCATCATCATCATCATCATCATCACTGTCTGTCTGTCTGTATGTCTGGCTGTCGTTCTCTCTGTGTTTCTCTCCGCCCTCTTATTCTATTTCTCACTTCTACTCCTTCTCTCATCGGTACCCTTCCAACATGTTCCACTCTTTCTCCACCATTTCCGGTGTTAATCTCTTGTTTTCCCTCTACCCACATGTTTCCCCTCCTACGCCTGTCTTCACCTCTCCCTCGTCTACACTTCTCCACTCACTCCCATACGCGTGTTCTCTCCTCATCTCCCTCGCACATTCATCCCTGCATCCTGTCACCCACCTGTTTGCTCTCCGCTCCCTCACCCTAGTCTTTCTCCTATCTCCACCCTCTCCACGTCTGCATCTCCACGTCCCACACGTCAGCATCTACCGATGTGCCATACTTCTTCATCTATCCATTTCCCATATGTCTGCATCTCTGCAGCCGCTACCACGTCTGGATCTCTCAATTTCCCACACGTCTGCCTCTCCATTTCCCACAAGTCTGCATCTATCCATTTACCACACGTCTGCAACTCCATTTCCCTCACGCCTGCATCTCTCAGTTTCCCATATATCTGCATCTCTGCAACCGCTACCACGTCTGGATCTCTCAATTTCCCACACGTATGCATCTCCATTTCCCACACGTCTGCCTCTCCATTTGCCAAACGTCTGCATCTATCCATTTACCACACGTCTGCAACTCTCCAGCCTCTATCACGTCTATACCCTTTCATCCTCTTGCACGTTTGCATCTGTCCATTTCCCAAATTTGTGCACCTTCCCACCCCCCCCCCCTCCCCCCTACAAGGAGACGTGATACTGACATCACTCTTCGACTGCCGATTGGTCTATACAAACATGGTTCAGGCATCATATGCCCGGTAGACCTAAAGCGTTTAAGAGGGATCTTTACTTTACCTATACTTAATGCAGTGGCCGTTACAGATAAGGGCGGAGAACGTATCGAAATGCCCCGAGTGCTGTGATGTCGGTTTTTGTCTCCACTCAACCGCATTACTTATACTTGATGCGGCGGGAGATAGCTCAGTGGTAGTGTGATATCACAATCGCTGATGGTAAGTTAGAGGATTTGGGGGAGGGGGGAGGCAGAGCCACGCTTATCATCATGCTGTTCTTGAGCATGCAAATCAGGATACTGTGTGTGCGTGTTCATGTGTGTGTGTGTGTGTGTGTGTGTGTGTGTGTGTGTCTGTGTGATTGTGTGTGTGATTGTGTGTGTGTGTGTCTGAGAAAATGAGAGAGGAAGAGAAACAAGATGCCTGTAATGTATCTTTACAGGCCAATAAATCACTTTTCTGGCAGCATTTCAAACTAATAATTTTACATAAATAACACACACACATACATACGTAACCTACAATATAATGTTTATATCATGTGTTGTTCTGATATGTACACATTAGAATTATCAATTGTTGAGGAACCCTTGAGGCCACTAAGACATCACATAAACGAGCACACACTTTTGATTGGCGCACGTAGTAAGAGAAGAAAGAAGTACACACCAGACAACATAAAGTTTGAAAGCTACTGGATCCCGGTTTAGAAACTATAGCTTTCAACTTGTCTAGAGTTTTTTCTAATGTCTAGTTCTTTCTTCTCTCGGTCAATAACCGGCATCATTGCACTCGGGTCATTCCCATACGCGCTAGGTCTTCATCTTCAACAGCCAGCGAAGAGTTCTAATACTAATGCTACCCGTTGCAATCTGATTATATGTCTGCCTTGCTTTACCTCTGAGTGACGACTGCCTATCAGATCCTCAGACCACCCCTTGCTGTCGCGTTCTTTCTAGACCATGATGTATATCTGTTCTTCTGTATTATTTACGTGCTCCCAGAGGGCCTTCACCATATCTACCTTATCATACACGTCTGACCTACAAATGGAGGAGTCTTGCGCACAAACGGATAATTTCAAATACAATTAAGATATTCTTGAATCCACCCATTTAATCAATCAATCAATCAATCACCCAATTAATGACTCATTCAGTAAATTATTTTATCAACCAACCAACCACTCAATCAATTAAAAAAAAAAAGAAAAAAAAATGATACTCGAAGTATCAAGTGCTTGTGAAAACATGCCATTGCTAACGCCACCCGTCACGGCACTAGATAACCAACCCTATCTGTAACTAATCCAGGCACTAGACACTTGCCAAACGATATGTGACCCCGCGTTTATTTATCCTTGTCGGGGACTTGCCGGGTCAAAGAATGCTTTTATTAAGAGTACCCCTTGACTGATCACTTTATGAAATCCAAATGACCCTGATCACGGAATAGCTATAGAGATTACTCCAATGAAAGCTGTTATCGCCGACTGCACTAAACGACCTCCGAGAACGCACGGGTAGCAACTTTAAACGTCATCTTTAGTAGGGTGAACTTAATACATCGCATTAATTACGGGTGTCAGTTGGAGCTATATTTCACATTTCATACATGCGAGATGAAATGCTTGAGAAACGATGGCAGTTTCACTTGAGGAGACAGAAATGACATGAGAAATATCTGAGGTACCACTCCCTGCATTCAATTTTGTGGATAGTTCATAAATAAACACACATGTATTGTTTGGTCCGCATAGAAGTGGAAGAAAGAATTAGGGATTAGAGGACGCACTAGACAACATAACAATTGAACGCTAAAGTTACCCACCAGGATTCAAACCCTCCATCTCCAAATGACGACAGCGCCTCGCTCTAATCCCTACTTCTTTCTTCTACCTACAACCACCACCACCATCATGTCAGCATCATGATCTTCATATCCCCACAATCATCATCACCGCCATCATCATAATCGTTATCACGAACACTACCACGATCATCACCACCATCATAATCATCACTACCACTACCATGATCACTATCATTATCACATAATTATCACTACAATCATCATCACCACAATCATCATCATTAAGAGACTGGATCGATCCAAGATACGCACCATTATTATAAAAAAAAAACACATTGACCACATGTGAACCATTGCTGGCGAAAGCTGGGAAGGCTGTGAAGGGCTGAAGTTAAAGATTACCTGCCAGAGCAGTTACCAGGCAGTGAATATATTACCTTGATAGATAACGTCATTACCATAATCATTTTCGTCATCACCACCACCTTAATCATCACCAACACACCACCGTCATTATCATCACCGCTGCTATCAGAACAATCACTACTACCATCACCACTGTCATCATCACCACCACCATCACCATCAGCATCATAATTATCACTACCACCATAATCCGAATCATCATCATTACTACCGCCATCTTGATCACCACCATCACCATCACCATCACAGCTACCACCGCCATCCTAACCATCATAATTTTCATTTTTCTTTTCTTTTCTTTTCTTTTTTTTTTTTTTTTTTCTTTCTTATTTTGCAAAGTTATCATTTTTATTGCGCACGTGTACGCCCATACATGCTGCAGTCTGTTCTCATAGATCACAGAAAGAGGATCTCAGACTTTATATCACACAAGGAGAATCTCAGAATTTATATCATACAATGAGAATCTCAACGTAGGAGGGGAAGTCAATAAGTATGTCACAAATGGCTGTAGAAAAATAACTAAATATGGTAACAACATAAAACGAGTTTATTTTTATACATACATTGTCCCTTTATTTCGCAACATAATTTCCACCAACATTGATGCACCTATCCCATCGTTTTATCAGCCTTCTCAAACCATCTGCATAGAACTGCGTGCTCTGTTTTCTAAACCACGTTTTCACTACACATTCAACTTCGGCGTCATTCGCGAAATGTCTCCCGCCAAGGTGGGTTTTCAGTGGACCAAAAAGGTGGAAATCGCTAGGGGCTAAAAGGTGGATATTCCAGAACTCTCCGCCTTTGTTGATTAATTTTCTCCTGAGTTAATCGAGCCGTATGTGGTCTGGCATTGTCATGAAGAAGCAACACTCCTCTCCTGGACGTTTTCTTCGAATTGCACCATGAAGCATCGATAGAACTTCACAGTACGATTCAAAATTCACATTGTTACCTTTCTTCTTGAAATTGGTTAAAAGCACTCCTTGACAATCCCAGAACACTGTCAGCATAACCTTCCCTGCTGATGGCGTAACCTTGAATATTTGGACACAAGGCGAAGAAGGATGTTTCCATTGCATTGAAGCACGCTGTGATTCGGGCTGGTAGTGATGCGCCCATGATTCGTCCCCAGTAACAATCCTGTTCAGCATGTCTTTTCCTTCATCATCGTATTGACAGAGATGATGCAAGGACAGGCCAGATCAGTTCATTTTGTGTTCCTCCTTCAATTGTCTGGGTACCCACCTTGAACACACTTTCTTAAATTTCAATCGGTCATGCATTATGCTGTATGCTGAACCATGTGAGCACCCTATTGCATATGCTACAGAGTCTATCGTTACTCGCCTGTCACCTCCAATCATCTCCTCCACCCGCTGCACGGATGCTTCTGTTGCAACCTCAACAGGACGACCAGATTGGATTTCATCAACAATTTTAGAGCGTCCTTGAGAAAATTTTTCTACCCAGCTATGCACCGCTTTACGGGACAAACATTTGTCAGCATAAACAGGAAGAATTTTCTTATGAATGTCCTTTGCGGGCAGTCTTTTTACCCACAAAAAACGCACAACAGCACGTTGCTCTTTAGTTGTACACTCCATAAGCACAGTAATCATTTTGTTTATGCGCTGCGCATGCGCATGAGACACCTAGCGCCACCTGACGAACGAGAATATAAAGTTCGACGTTGCTGTCACCTAATGACACCTGTAGAAAATACCAACTACATTTACCTGCCATCTCATAGAACTGTGTGACTTACTTATTGACTCACCCTCGTACATATTACGCATTGAGAATCTTAACATATGTATCACACAAGAAGAATCTCAACATGTGTATCACAAGAGAATCTCAAAATATGTATCACAAGGACAATCTTAACTTATGTATCACACAGGGAGAATCTCAAAATATGTATCACAGAAGAGAATATCAACACACACACACACACACACACACACACACACACACACACACACACACACACACACACACACACACACACACACACACACACACACACACACACACACACACACACACACACACACACACACACACACACACACACACACACACACACACACACACACACACACACACACACACACACACACACACACACACACACACACACACACACACACACACACACACACACACACACACACACACACACACACACACACACACACACACACACACACACACACACACACACACACACACACACACACACACACACACACACACACACACACACACACACACACACACACACACACACACACACACACACACACACACACACACACACACACACACACACACACACACACACACACACACACACACACACACACCCACCCACCCACCCACCCACCCACCCACCCACCCACCCACCCACCCACCCACCCACCCACCCACCCACCCACCCACCCACCCACCCACCCACCCACCCACCCACCCACCCACCCACCCACCCACCCACCCACCCACCCACCCACCCACCCACCCACCCACCCACCCACCCACCCACCCACCCACCCACCCACCCACCCACCCACCCACCCACCCACCCACCCACCCACCCACCCACCCACCCACCCACCCACCCACCCACCCACCCACCCACACACACACACACACACACACACACACACACACACACACACACACACACATATATATATATGGTTGCAGCCTTGTGGGAGCACGTGTACACCTCGAAGGAGCAAATGTATCACCATGGTTTGGTATGAATGAGACAGCGAGGAGTGACTAGGGGATTTGGCCGACGCTCGGCGCTCAGAGGAAAGGCGAGACGGACATATAATCAAATGGCTACTGGTACTATTGGTGTTGGACCTCTTCGCTGGCTGCTGAGGATGGGGACTGAGCGCTTATGGGAATGCCCCGAATGCTGTGATGTCGGTTCCTAAATCAATCAATCAATCAAGAAGAGTCTTAACATTTATATCAACACCTTCATTTATATGTGGGGTAGGATGTGTATGTGGATGGGCGTGGGATGTGTGGGTTGGTGGGGGAATGTTTGTGGGTGGCGAGTGTGTTTTGGTTGGGGGATCAGGTGAGGGCAGTGTGTGTGGGTGGGGGATGTGCGGGAGGGGGATGGGTCGGTTGGTGGGGTATGTATGTGTCCCTTGGTGTGAGTGTGTGTCGGTAGGTGGGGGTGTGTATGTGTCCCTTGGTGCGCGTGTGTGTGGGTAGGTGGGGGTGTTGTGTGGGTGGGGTGATGTATGGATAGGTGGGAGATGGGCTTCATAACATGGTAATTAGCCTTGTTTATGTTTACAACATTCATTTCACAATGTTTATTTTTCTTCCTATGTAAATGTATAATGCTCTTGATGAACGAAAGACGAGTGATTGGAAGGGCCGAATGTAAGACGGGCCTGCGCGCCCAATTTGTGACCCTAATAAAGTTGATTTGATTTGATTTGATTTGATTTATCACATGAGAAGAATCTTAACATTTATTTCACACAAAAAGATTTCTAACATTTATTTCACACACGGAGAATCTCAACATTTATATAACACAAGGAATATCCAAACATCTATATCACATAAGGAGAGCAAAAACATCTATATTACATACGAAGAATCATAACAATGAGAAATGTAGCATTTATAACATACACGGATAATCGCATAATTTATATCACTGAAAGAGAATTACAACATTTATTTCACCCAAGAAGAATCTCAACATTTACATCACGCAATGAGAATCCAAAATCTAAATCACACACGGAGAATCTTACAATTTAACATAAGAATATCTTCCAGTCTCATTCCACAACATGAGAAAACAATCACTTATTATCTCTCATAAATGACTTGTCAATTACTTTCTGCCTTTCAGGGGACTAGATAGAACCCATCATGTTTGAGCCCTTCACCCTGAGACCTGGATCACCTTCTCCACCGAACCCTGGATAATGAACTATGACCAATGTCTTGGCATGTTGAGACATCCCCACTGCACTGCCAAAGTTCACCCTAGTACAGAGTTTATTCAAAATATAAATTCTGACCATTTGGCACCCCGTAGTTATGTAAGACGTCCCCAGATACTCGAGGTTCTATTATACCTCTATTTATGTTTTGGCTCTACGCCTCATTTGCGACTGTGTTCACTTTCGCCACATGTGACACATACACTGAGCACATTGTCCTCACACCCCTGGCATAGTTTACCATTTTGCAAACCGTCCATTGACTCCAAGCCGCATCCTCCCATTCCACCCCTACCCCCGTTGTCCTTCTCAAATTACCAGAGATGAAATAAATACACCGGTCGGCCCTAACTTCCAGAATCCAGGTAGATGCCCCGACCCTGCAAGGGTGCGAAGTCATTGAGTGAAAGTACAATGTGATGTTTGCGTTCTCTATTATTTGGAGAGCGGAATCATTTCTGGATATCTGTAGACCATTTGATCGGTTAGGAGGAGATACCTGACTCGGACTGACGTGTTTCTGGTAAGTGTTGTATGACATTATTTATTCTACTTCTTCTTCTCCTCCTCCTTCGCCTCCATTTACCTCAGTGAAGTGTTGGGGAAAACAAGAAAAGGGGGAGGGGATAAGAGAGGTAAATGTACAGATCTTTAATGCGCTCTTTCTAATGCTGTTTGTAAGTTGGTATTTACTTCTCTCCAGTACTGAAGTATTGGAAAGATCAGGTTGCGTGACGGTTTGTTCCATGCTCAGTCTTCGTAGACTTAGATGGATAGGACACCTTAGGAGGATGATGGTAGAATACCAAAGGACATTTTTTTGGGGTGAATTACAGATGGGTAAGAGATCTCGGAGTTGGCCTCTACTACGATACAAAGATGTGTGTAAGCGGGACATGATTCATACAGGCATTGATAATGCACGATGGGAGCAAGTCGCCGCCGAACGTGTTGAATGGAGGACAAATATCAGGAATGAAATAAAGACAAAGGAGAAAATGATTACAGATATGCCACACACTGAGCGCGTGAGACGCAAGATGGTGCGTGATTGTGAAAATGATCATGTGTTCAAATGCATCCATTGTGGACGAACATGTACAGCGCGAATTGGTCTGATCAGTCACATTCGCTACCGCCATGGGTTGTAGTTATTATACCTTTTTGAAGCACAATGTAATAAATTATCGTCTGTCAAGACGGCAAGGTGCCAATATCTAATATCAAATATGCATTTCTCTAAGGTTGTTCTTGATACCATCACACCATAAGCCGCTACCCTCTTTGGACAACAGTCACCTTGTGGATGACTCGTCACGGCTGATTCACCTCCGAACAAAAGTGGCTTTGGACAAAACATAACTTATAGAAAACAACTTATAGAACAATCAATCGAATTCAATGAAACACTCTACTTAGCCTTCGTCGACCAAGAAAAGGCATTTGATAGAGTAGATAGAAACAAGCTGTGGGAAATCCTTAAATAATATGGAGTGAGTACACGTCTAACAAACCTATGTAGAAGCTTATACAACAGTGAATGCATAGTGAGAGCAACTGGAGGACACTCAGAACCCTTCACCATAAGATCCGAAGTACGACAAGATTGTGTCCTGTCCTCTCTCTTGTTTATAACATATATAGACAACATATGTAAAGAAACCAGCCAAACAGAGACAGCAAGAACACCGCGTGACGAGGACACAGAAGAAGAACCATCCACAAATCTAACCATTAGAGAACTCCTGTTTGCGGACCACCAAACACTAATAGCAAAACCAGAAGCTGAATTATAAGACCACATGAATAGTCTAAACCAGGGGTGGGCAAACTTTTTGTGCGGCGGACCGCATTGACAAATGTAAAGCTATTGGCGGGCCGCATATATATATATATATATATATATATATATATATATATATATATATATATATATATATATATATATATATATATATATATATATATATATTTTTTTTTTTTTTTTTTTTTCCTTCTTCTTATTTCGTTAGCTTGAAATATGTCTATAACTGCAATGTTGTCTCTTGTATGAATCTAACAGTCTTTTTCAGTTCACACAGCGGTCCATAGAGTTTATCTTCCACTGTCGTCTCTCTAGGCCAGAAGGTTTGCCTAGATATGTTATATTTTGGGCAGACTTGGAGTATGTGCTCTGCTGTCTGCGACGCCAATCCACATGTGCACATGGTTGTTTCACCAATCTTGAATTTTGTATACATGTGGTTGCGTAATCTCTTGTGTCCTGTTCTGAGGCGCAGAATAATGACTTGTTCTGGTCTATCCATAACGTGGTAGTCATCTTGAGCAGGTTTTGGTGGCTTTCTGACTGATTTGATCATTCTTTTCTTTTGGTGGTATGTAACGGGCACATCAGGTTGTTCTTCTTTGGCTCCTTCCTTAGCCAGTTGATCAGCTCAGTCGTTTCCGGGTACTTCACAGTGGGATGGTATCCACTGTAAGGTGACCTTATGTTGATTGTTAATTTCAGAAAGTAGTGTCCTTAGTACTGGCAATTTCCCAGACAGAAGCGCCTCGAGTACTGGTTTTGCATCTGTCAGTAGCACCACAGGTTGTGTACCATTGCTGGTACCCAGTAATTTCTCTGTTGCTATCTTTATTGTCTCAATTTCAGCATCATAGATATGGCAGTACTTTCCTGTCGGTACTCTGGCTGTGTCCCTAGTATTATTTGGGTATTCTATGTACACTCCCGCTCCTCCATCTCGAACAGCATTTTGTGCTGACCCATCTGTGTGGACTCGGATCTAGAGGTCCTGTGGGTATTCTTCATCAAGGAAATGAGAGTGGCTGTTCTGCGCTGCACACTGTTCTGTTCTTCCTTGTCAAATATTCCTCTCACTTTTGTCTGGATTCGCAGTGATAGTCTATGTTCATCTTTCCATGGAGTTCGCTCCGGAATAGTTGTTAGAGGGATACCAACTGTGGGCAAATCGGTGGTTTCTCTGCAGAGTCGTTTGGCTTGGTGGATAAAACTACTTCTATTCAACCGCCCCATAGCTAGGATATCAAATCTGTTCTTCATAGGGTGGCCTGGCAAGCTGCGGAACTTTTCTGCTTGTATTAGCGTTTTCGTATCTCTGCGCTCTCTCAGTGCTTGTGTCCTCCCCATCTTCTCCATTTCCACCACAGGGGTTGATCTCATCCCTCCTGTGGTGACTCTAAGCGCTTGATTTTGCACCTTGTCCAGCTCTTGTAGTGTGGTGTTTGATGCCTAACACCACGCAGTTGACCCGTATTCCAAGTGTGGTCGTATGCTCTGTTGATAAACTTTGCTAAATATATATATACGTAACGGGACGTAACGGGTCGACTAGGGGGAGTTTACAATATATACATATTTATCTATACCTTCCAGTCCTCCCTGTTTAAGTGAAAACCAAAGACGGCCACTGCAACCAAACCTTCACAAGACGACATTGAATAGTTTTTCATACAGTCCACTTTAATACAACGATTTCGGAAACAAAAGCAGTCGCTCCACAGAAACGTACCTGACAACACACACACTAGTCTAAAAGAGCGGCATAATATTAGCCATGTTCTAGTGACAAGAGACCACGTCCGACGTGGACGCCAGCTCAAGTCTAACTGCCTTTTTCTTGACGTTTTCGTGCTTGCACCAAAACGTCTTGCACATTTTCCATTCTTCTTTAATTAATGCCGTGCAAATTGTGTCTTACAATCTATAGCCTGATCCAGGCATATGGCATTCACCCCCTCCACCTTTCAAAATGTTGAAAACATTTTGTTAGTTTATTCTGTATCTTATACTTTGACAAAAGACGAAAAAAATTGTGCCATCTGTCTATCCTACTTAACTAACATTCATTATCCATCTAATCATTATTTAATATAATAATATAACTAATCAGTACCTAATCATCTAATAATACAATAGTTAAATAACGATATAGTTCATTAGATCAGCAATGTTACAACAGCACAGTAGTTCTCTCTGTGTACACAATGATCAATAGACTAATCGTATTTCTGTAACCATTCTTTTCTGCTCCTTTAAGGATAAATCTAATGCTCTTCATGACCATTACTCCAGCAGGATAAATCTTTTTCTACAATCAACTGTTGTAATATGGTATCATTGCCCAATGCTCACACATGTAGTGACGATAACTCTTAATGCTTTCATCTGTCCATCGGTGCTAGTAAAATGCTGATATAATTATATGACTTAGTATCCATAAATCATCTTTAACTCTCTGACGGTCATATCTCGGTATGATATAGACTGCCTTAGCGCATCAGCTCAAAGAGAGTTTCCCAAACCTCTTAGCCTAATGATGTTGGTTAGTCTACAGTACACCTCCATATTCGTCTAGAGATGTAACGCATATCTTGGTACAATTCTAGTGTACTGTTATATCTGTTTAGGGGAGTTACTTCTATCCCAGCACACCGCACTGCACCCTCACATTATGTGTGGTTTCTCTCTGTACCTTTACTACTTATCGCTGCAATTACCCTTGATAAAAACAAATGGCAAACATTTGCGGATGATCAAGCAGTAATAGCAAAATCAACACTAAATTACAAGACCACATAACTAGTCTAAATGAAATGTGTAGCTGAATATAATAAAAAATTAGCATAAGTAAAATATATAAATACTTTCAAATATCCAAGAAAAATAATATCTGATATCATCTAACGTTATGTTTTTTTAAAAAAATATCTATATGTGATGTAACACAATGATGTAAGACGATCACGTGCTGGTTTCACATGCGAACAATATGAAATTCCTTTATTTGTGATGATGAGGTATGTAATGTATTCTAATATTTATAGTGTTTATATGAATTTGAAATGTTTTCGACGAATTGTTGTAGCATCTCAATTTTACTTTCCTAACACAGTTCTCCGATAATATTTGTATATGTTTTCACTCATCAGTTCGGGCGATCGATTAGCCTTGTTCGAAAAGTTACAGTCTATCCTGAATACGTTGATCGGACTTTCTTCTGGTCTCGACATAATAGACGTAGATTAATAACCATTTGCGGGTTTGGAGATTCCATGTCTTTGCGTAATTCCTCAAAAGTAGTAAGATGTGAGATAATACCCTTAAAGTTGAAAGATGCATTGATATCCTTCAGATTTGTAACCAAAGAAGTTTGTCTTTTGATAATGAATGTTTGATTACTTCGGCCTTGACCAACCAGTAAAATCTGGTCAATTGAATGTAGAATATTATAACTTCAGCACGTTTCGTGTACGCAATTCAGTCTTAAGCGAAATATATATTATAAGATGTTTTATTAACAACCCGTGTATTAGGTTCAGTGTATGTTTCAATAAGTTCTGTTTCTAAAGGTTGATGTAAAAATTGTTCATCACTGTTATGAAACTCGAATTTAGATGCAATCGACTTCTTTCAAGAGATTTCTCAAACCATGAAGAATATTTGAATATTTGAATTTTTTGAGAAACATTGGTTCATGATCTAGAAATAAGATTCAATTGATTTCATCCAAATGTTCGATTATCAACGCTAACGCATCAGTTTGACTTCATCCAAAAAACATATCGTTTCCAAGAATTCAACGTTGATTTATGATAATTTCAAAGTTCAGTGTACTTCGACAAATTTATATGTAATTGATGAAGCTTCACAACTTAAAAGTACTTGATGTTTCATTCAGTTTTGTGTTATCGTATTCCAAAAAATTTCTTTCGAATATTCTCGGTGAATAGCGTATATCGACTTCCTCTGACAACTGTTGGTCCTCTTTCATGACTTATCATTATGTGTAACAACAAACATGTTGGCAATGCAGAATATAGGTTCAAGCTTTCCAATAACAGTAAACGATCAAGCACTTGAGTGAAAAGTGTGAACTGGAGTATACCAAACCCTGACGTGTGGCTCTTACAGTTCAATGCCGTTTTATTAAGCATCTTTTTACGAAGTTACTATCAGATAATCTGTAGTTGCCTCTTTCGGAGTGCCTGTTATACCAGGTCAGCATCCGAACTAAATGAGTACAAACCATACGGATTCAAATGATTAACCTGTAATACTGTTGATCACAGTCATGATTTACGTACACAGTTGATCAACACCTTGAACTCAACCTGTCCGTCTTTCTGTTATTTCTCATGCTCTTTCTTTCCACGTCGTTTGTAACCAAGCTTACAATATATACGTCTAGTTGAAGTGAGTACTTTGTAACAGTGTAATGTCAATGAACGCCATTCTCGGATTTAACACAAATGGAACCACAAAAGTTTATCTGTCAATTGATTTCTCGTTGAACAATATTTGCTGTATCTGTAAAGACGAATAGAAATTGAAGATGTGCACGATCAACATCTCAACTCTTTGTTAATTGTAAGAAAGATGCTGTATCTTCCGAACTGTCGTATGTTTCTATCAGCGAAACTGCATCACTCTTAATCTTGCTAGATAATGTTACGATGTTCGTGTCGTCGGAACATCAAATGTTTATGCAGATCAAGATAATTAATTGTTCGAAAATTTTGTAAATTCTCTGGTAGTGCTGCCAATCTGTTGTTTGTTCGAGCAAATGTATGTAATACACAATATTTCGTTCTTCATACTGCAGACTACAGACTGTTGGATGACTGAATGTTGTTTTTCCGGATGTGTTCTACACAACTAAAATAATGACGTCATGCTTTTGTCCGTATGTTAGAGATTATTCCACAAAATAATTTTTATGTAATGACGTATTTATAAGAATCTTTTCGTGAACTTGGCCTTCACAAGAATTTTGGCTCGGTCCATTATATGAATGTTCAACTGTTACTAATATGTCATAAATTAATAATAAATCACGGATTCGTAATAACCACTGCGAAGAACCCCCATGTCAAGGAGCGACGGGACGTAACGGGTCGACTAGGGGAAGTTTACAATATATACATATTTATCTATACCTTCCAGTCCTCCTTGTTTAAGTGAAAACCAAAGACGGCCACTGCAACCAAACCTTCACAAGACGACATTGAATAGTTTTTCCTACAGTCCACTTTAATACGACGATTTCGGAAACAAAAGCAGTCGCTCCACAGAAACGTACCTGACAACACACACACTAGTCTAAAAGAGCGGCATAGTATTAGCCATGTTCTAGTGACAAGAGACCACGTCCGACGTGGACGCCAGCTCAAGTCTAACTGCCTTTTCTTGATGTTTTCGTGCTTGCACCAAAACGTCTTGCACATTTTCCATTCTTCTTTAACTAATGCCGTGCAAATTGTGTCTACAATCTATAGCCTGATCCAGGCATATGGCAATAATATAAATTTAAATATTGAATTTTAGTAAGTAAATAGCTGATTGTACAGTAACAAACTATGACAGTTGGCTTCTCGGGAATGAAAAGAATACATGTGGAAAATTTCATCTCAGTCCGATGGACCGTTATCGAACGCATCAAATACATCCCTACACACATACATACATCGTCTTATATATATATATATATATATATATATATATATATATATATATATATATATATATATATATATATATATATATATATATATATATACTATCAGCTATTTACTTACTAAAATTTAATATTTAAATTTACATTATCATTTATATATAGCGAGAGGACTTAACTTAAGAAAAGTTATTTCAAGGGGCATAACTTTTAATAGCATTGCTATATATATTATATATAGATTGTTGCATTGTTTTAAAAGATTTATAAACTGTTTGTCTACAGTTATTTACAGGCATATGAGTTATAATAAATAATGATATAATCTTTAAGGCTTCATAAAAATAATGCATCTATTTAAATAGTGAAAATTTCCTAACTCATCTTTTTATTTTTCTTCAACAGCACATTAATTTTTTTAAACATTCTCATATGTATGGCGCGTTACACCCACGTTGTGTATTTATGATGCCCATGTTAAACATTTCCTCAACGAGTTACTTTTCATGAATTTTAATGCTTATTGTTCTTTTGTTGTCAAAGAATTGCTTCATAAGAGATGTTGAATGAAAGAATGTATGAGAGGAAATAGAGAAGAGGGGCAGAATGTAGGACGGGCCTGTGTGCCCAATTCTTAACCCTTTGAAAATAAAGATTTTCGTTCGTTAAAACAAAAAAGTAATTTTTTTGTGAGAGAAAGTTAGTTGTATATCGTTTGCATTACTCTGCAGTCAACCCACCGCCCACCATTTATTGCCTGTTCGTGATATCTTGGTAAGTTTACTTTAGATAGATCTCTTCCAGTCATATTTTCTACTATCAATCTATCTATTCTTCTATTCTATCTATATTTTTAACGGGAACGCGCCGAACATAGACAGACAGACAGACAGACATACAGACGGACGGACGGACGGACGGACAGACAGACAGACAGACAGATAGATAGATAGATAGATAAATAGATAGATAGATAGATAGATCCCCGCCAGGGGCTGGGCGAAGCCGAGCCGAGTCAGCTAGTGTGTGTGTGTGTATATATATATATATGATATATATATATATATATATATATATATATATATATATATATATATATATAATGTCTATTTTGTTTACAGCAACATTTCACAATAAGTAATTATTAATTATTTATAGGTTATTAAGCAGTATAAATAACTAATTATTGCTATTTTATTTTACTTATACACTTATACATTATATTTGACAATATGGACAAAAACTTTTACAAATTTGTTAACAAGATTTTACAACTTGTTATTGTAATAAATATTCTTTATTATCTATCAATGGCTTTAATTTAGACACAAACCGACTACATTGTCACTATCATTGTTAATTTCAAATGAGATATATGTAACTGCTTGCTCTTTTTGAGAATATTCTTGAAATCTGGAGCAAGTTTACTTGTTGAAATTTGCATGACAGCATGCAAGTTGCTGTCCGATCTATTCTTAGATTTGTTGATCTTCAATCAAGATAATGCTTGTTCGCAAATGTATGTTTATCCAAACAATGATAAAAGTTTAGCTGCAAAGTTTTTCAAGTTGGGAAATGATTCTTGTGATAAAGATCCATAGAAATCCAGCAAACCATCTGACTTGAATTTCTCTTTCAGATCATGATCTGCTTGTAAGTCAAGCAGCTCCAACTGTATGTCCTCTGTGGTTGTACCAGCTTCTGCACTAAAAGGGGAACTGAGGATATTGAACCGTGGCTCTAAGTTCTTGAAATCATGGAATCTCCATCCAAATTCTTCAATCAGTGCATCTAATTGGGCTTTGTACTTTTCAGTCATTTCACCAGAAATGGTCTCTTGTTTCAGCAAAGGAAAGTGACAAAATATTTTTTCAGTTGCTTGTCTGGAGAACAGAGAGAGTTATGCCTGAAATGATTTTACATGCACGTACAATTCATGTGCAAATACACCATTGCCCTGAAGTTTGACATTCAGTTCATTTAACTTTTCCATAATTTCAATGGTAAACATGAAGTCTAACTTCCACTTTTTATTGACAATGTTAGTATTAAAGTCACATTCAATGCCCTTCATCTCTGGGAACATCACTATTTCTTCTATGAGTTCCCAAACTCTACTCTACACCTTGCCGAGACTTTGGAATGTTCAGTTTCCAAATCGTCAAGTAATGCCTTGAACTGTCTGCAATTAAGTCATCTTGATCTGATGAGGTTGATGACACTGACAACTGGGTCAATAACATGCTTGATTTTCAAAACAGTTTTACACAGACTTTCTTGATGAATCACGCAGTGAAGTGGTAATAATGTGTGGTCTGGATATTCTGCTTTAAGCTTATCACTTATAAACTTTACCAGACCTACATTTTTTCCAGTCAAAGCACAAGCTCCGTCAATTGTAACACTTGCCATCTTGTTAAAAAAAAAATAAAATAAAAACACCAGTTCTTTCAATACAGTTAGTAACAGCATTGGATATATCATGGCCAGGGGTTGTGTCTTTGAGTGACTCAACACTCAGTAACTCTTCATTGAGTTTGAAAGAAGTGTTTATTCCACGTATAAATATCAATAATTGGACAGTATCATGTACATCGGTACTCTCATCCAATGCAAGAGAGTAGGGGAGACTGGGGAGAAATGGACCAGCAATTTTGTAGTTTTCAATTTTTGCTCATCACCGGAACAGATTTTATCGAAACATAACAAAACCATGACTAAAATGTTGTACATTCATTTATTTTAAAAGGGTAAAACATTTAGCAATCTATTTCTATATGTTTCTTTACAAAATACATTTCAAAAATATATATGAACATGGGGAGAAATTGACCACCATTGGGGTGAAATGGACCAGCACGTGGGGAGCAATGGACCATAGTGGGGGAGAAATGGACCTTTTTTAAAAAGAAGCAGCAACAACTCATCCATATTGCTATAAGAAATAAATAATCATTAAAAGGATATTTGCAGTTTTTTTTATTATTTTAAGCGACAGTAAAAAAGTTTAATATGATATATTAATCTAATGTAAAGTTTTATCGAACATTTATGCATGCAAGACTTTCTTTGAAGACATAGCCATCTTTGGTCCTAGAAGTGGTTCCAGTGATTGTAGATCTAGTAAGCTGTGCTTTAATACATGTAATTGAGACACTGGCGACATCTTCTACCTTAGGCTTAACAAATTTACCAGCAACCTTCTCACTCTTGCGCAAGAACTCTACCTCAACATCATCATCATCATCAATGTCTCCCCTTACAATTCCTACATAGTAAACACAAGTCTTCTTTGTTCCATATTCACATAGCACACACTGGCCTTCAAAAACCTCACGCACACCAGTCAAGCTAACCGTACACTCCTCATTTTCACCAAATGAAACATCAGAATCTGTGTCATCACAAAACGAAATGTCAGTTTCTGGATCTGAATCAACATCAAGTTCTTTCAGCAGCTGTCTCTTTGTTTGTTCATTGCTTTCTAAAGTGGCATTTTCACTGTCCTTGCTGATGGGCCTGTTCGTTATTTCTGAAGGCATAAAATCATCTTCAGTAAAAACATCTTCGTTAAAAGGCCAAATACCTGACACTGCAAAGCCTGATTGAATGTTAATGGGAGTTGCCGCTTTAAGAAAAACGTGGCCTCTTAGATTTGCAACTTGATAGATTGTCAGTGGTGTCCCATTATTTTTCATCATCCATGAATCACACGCATTGTTGTAGACCGACTTCATGGGTCCAAAAACTGAACGGTCCAAGGGCTGAGTTTTAGATGAGGTGTGTGGTGGCAACGTGATCACATGAATGTTGTTTTTCTTGCACAGTTCAAGTGATTCAAATGAAATGTGGGAATCGTGATTGTCCAAGATCAAAATCAAAGGGAAGTCTTTGGAAGGTCTTGAATGCTTAATGAAGTGATTTATAACTTTGACGAAATTATCACGGGTCATCCAACCTGATTCATTCACAAGGCCAAGGGAACCTTCAGGTGCTCCAGCAAGCATAACATTCTTAAAAATATTTCTGGGAAACACAAAAACTGGAGGGATAATGTGACCCGCAGCTGACACAATGCAACAGATTGTGACCAGTTCTCCTCTTTCTCTGGATGTCACCTGGCCTATTTGCTTCACTCCTCGTGGGGCAATTACTTTTGGCACTTTCTGTACAGTGGTCAGACATGACTCATCCAAATTGTAGATTTGAGCTCCACTCACATTTAGTTTTGTAATGGTTTCCTTCACAATATTGAAGAAGGTGCAAATATTATGTTTGTTGAAAGCTGTAGCTCTAGCCAGAGATGTTGCCTCAGGTTGCCTTATGGTCAGCTCGGGATTCCGTCGCAAAAATCCACAAAGCCAGTCATTCCCTGCCATCATTTGCTCATCCCAGGTTAAAGGATGTGCAATGTTATTGACTTTCGCCATCTCGTACGCCAAAATAGGAACGTTTTTAGTTGTGAGTCCATGGAACATTCTTGCACAATCTTTCAAGTAACTAGCAAAATCAGCTTCTTGCTTAGCTGTGAAAACAAGGCTATGCCTATAATTTGGTACGAGTCTAGTAGGCAGACCATTTCCTTCTCTGTCTTTTGTAAGATTGTTATTGAGGGTAGAGCGAGCATTGCCGTACTCCCTTGCAGCTTTCCTCACTTTCATTCCATTTTTCACAGCATTAACAGCTTCTCTCATACGTTCCTCCGTAACGAGACCCTTGTTGGTGTTTCTGATGTACAATCTTGGCATCTGAAACAAAAGAGTGACAGAATTATATAACATTTAGAATGGTAGGCCTATCATTTGCAAAGAAATACTGATCATAGCACGAATGGCGTGCATCTTTAATAAATCACTGAAATCAAATTTGTTAACAGTTTTATTGGTCTAGATTTAGACCCCAGTATTAAAAAGAATCAATAATGCTGATATTCGAATGCAATCTTCAACACTTTTAATAACAACAGACTGTCTTGTCAATTTCTTCTATGGGGAGAAATGAACCATGGGGAGAAATGAACCGGTCCATTTCTCCCCCATCAATGTATTAAACTATTCAGCCATAAAGTCTCTTAAATCTAATATTATATGCTATATTTTTTATATGAACTCTTAAATAACAAGTAAATAAAGATATTAACGTAATTACCGTGTCCTGATTCCTGACTATGCGACTGCTTTACGATGGTGTCTGGAACTGGAAAAAGAAACTTTAGTGCAGAAAATTTTTCAAACTTTGCGTGGGAACGACCTGTGCGGGAAGTCGATGGCAAATGAAAAATTCGGACTATGTTTGATGTGGAAAACAAACTTATTATGGTTTCACTTTCATTGCATCACAGCCAGGGGCCAGAGAGGGGGTGGTCCATTTCTCCCCTATGTCCATTTCTCCCCAGTCTCCCCTACCACAAAAATTGTTTACTTGCATCTTGAAGTTTATGCATCAAATTGTCACTTATCTTGTCAACACGTCTGTCCACAGTTCTCCTTGATAAAGTTATGTTATCAAATCTGTTTTTTGTTTGTTTGTTTGTTTGTTCTGGGCACATAATGTTTGCTGCATCTAGCAAACATTCCTTGATGAACTCGCCATGAGAAAATGGTTTGTTCTATTTATTTTACAATTCTGTGTGATAGCACAAGACTAGCTTCAGTTGCAGCATCTTGAATTGAAGACTGTTTAGTGAAAATAGTTTTCGCTTTCTCCAAATTTTTCACAAACTCAAGGCATTTCCTTTCCCTCCCTTCGGTTGTTAAATTGTATCCGAAATCGGAATGTTTTGTTTGATAATGTCTTTTTAAATTGTACTCCTTGAAGACAGATACTGACTCACGACACAACAAGCAAACTGATTTGCTACCAACTTTTATAAAACAGTTTTAGTTGTCCATTCATCATTTAAAACACGGCATTCATCTCCAATCTTACGTTTTTTATTGACACTCATTGCTTTAATAAAATTCGAACAGGTAGAATTGTAAAAAACTTTAAAACGGAAATGAAACAAAACCTACTTCCGGCTGTGTGTGAAAATAAAATATTCGGAAAACAAATAGTAATCTCAGAATAAATTTCAGAAATATATCACGACTACTACAACAAATAAATTAATTTGAACATTGTAAATGTGGAAATAAATTATAACAGCTAAAAACTTTTAAATTTAATATTTTCTTGCAAAATAAATCATTTTATTCACCGGAGAAATATCTGTTTTTCATAAAATCATCCTGATTAAATGTTTACATGTCAGTAAATATTTCTCTATATAAAAATCGATAAATTCGCATTTTACCATTACATGGTTCCAAATGTTGCTATATGTAGCCAGGGGCCGGGTTGGGGTGAGCGCTCCCATACGAATGCCAAACCTTGCGTAAATACCCTAATGGCTCGTGCATTCATCACCTATGCAGCAAAAGTCCAACTCCTGGCCTTCTCGTGGCGGAATTGTTTTAACTTACAGGAGAAGGGGCGACGGCGAGTCACTGGCGCCGAGAAATATCCAGTACGCTCTAGATGTGTATGCATGTACATGCATACGCAGAAATGTGTGTGCGTGCCTACACGCCTAAACACGAGTAAGACCACGGTCTGCTTTAGCAAAGGAAATGTGCTGAATACGGAGGAAACCCGCCAGGAGGCGCACCACAGTAGTCAGGATGCAACCAATCACGCGTAATGAAATATGTCGACAACTGATAAATGTTACGGTGCTCTCCCTGCTTTGGATCCCCAGGAAGGTGCAGTGCCGGGCCATATGCCTCGAAAGGGCCCAACCACAGCTACTGGAGGTTCTTCTCAGATGTCCTGTGGAGCCAGGGGACCCGAGAATAGAGCGTCTGGCCATAACAAACAAAGACTAAAATTAATGCACTGGAATGTGCAGAGATTCAGCAACAAAACAATAGAACTAGAAAACATCTTGGATCAGGAAAAGGTAAGCGTATGTTGCTTGCAAGAAACTCACCTCACCGATAACGAAATGATGTCTTGGAAATTGCTAGTACTAAGGACACTACTTTCTGAACTTAGCAGCCAGCATAAGGTCACCATACAGTGGATACCATCCCACTGTGGAGTACCCGGAAGCGACAGAACTGATCGATTGGCTAAGGAAGGAGCCTGATGTGCCCGTTACATACTACCAAAAAGAAAAGAATGATCAAATCAGTCAGAAGGCCACCAAAACCTGCTCAAGACGACTACCACATTATGGACAGACCAGAACAGGTCATTATTCTGCGCATCGGAACAGGACACAATAGATTACGCAACCACATGCATACAAGATTCAAGATTGGTGAATCAGCCATTTGCACATGTGGATTATTGTCGCAGACAGCAGAGCACATACTTAAAGACTGCCCAAATTATAACATGTCTAGTCAAACCTTCTGGTCTAGAGAGACGATAGTGGAAGATAAACTCGATGGACTGCTGAGTGAACTAAAAAGGACAGTTAAATTCATACAAGAGGCAACATTACAGTTATAGACATATTTAAGGCGAACGAAAGAAGAAGAAGAAGGATTACAGTAGGAAGGTCAAGGACTTTTTACAAAAATAGATAATTAGAAAGAAATGTTATTAAAAATGTTAAAACAATCATAACGGTACATGAAATTCTTTAAAATTCAACAAAATAACTTAAAAACGAAGTAAAAATTTTTATTCCTAAATGCCTTCGCGGGCCGCATAAAATCAATTGGCGGGCCGCATGCGGCCCGCGGGCCGTAGTTTGTCCACCCCTGGTCTAAACGAAACGTGTAGGGAATGAAAATTAGTACAAGTAAAACAGATGTATTAGTTTAGTTGAGTTTAGTCGATGGATCCACATCACGGCACACGGGTGTAACCCATAAGTGCTCCGTTCTCCTCCTAACTCAAGCCTGAGTCTGGAGAAACTCAGCTCAGTGCACGAACTCCATAGCACCGGCGAGGATCCTGAAATACTTTGGGTAGATTTTTAACTGGAAATTTTGCCCGGGCAGCGCCGTTAGGCTACTCTTTTTCGATTTCCAACTGCCATGGGATTTTTTTACGTGAGCAACAATACATTATGAGAAGATATGAATTGGAGAATTTGGTGACAACTGGTAAGATCGAAGGGAACAGACCAAGAGGAAGGCATAGAAGCAAATACCTGGATGGCTTGGCCTCGTGGCATGGTCGAGACAGGAACACGGAGCTGATCTACGACTCTGGTGATCGAGTGAGATGGCAAAACATGACCGCCCACGCTTACCGGCATGGCACATGATGGATGGATGGAACAATACACACGGGCGTCCGATCTCACTACCCAGAGGCCAGGGGAAATTTTTTTACTAGAAGTCCACGTGAAAAAAGCCCGGCCCTCACCGTGCCTTGAACCCGGGACCTCCAGCACTCGAGGCGGACACAATACCTCGAGACAACGCTGCCCCCTAAAACTATCGATACCTCTGATCTGATCTCTTCTTGATACATTGAGAATTGTTCTCAGGAATCTTATTTCTATTGTTGTGATTTTGTGAAACAGGGGTATTGACTAAAACTAAAGAAGAAAAAACAATAACAATTCACCTAAATGAACATCCCTTGAAACAAGTAAAGAGTTTCAAATACCTAGGAAGTATAATATCATCAAATGGCAAATCAGAAGACGAGATCGAAAATAGATGCAATAAGGCAACCCAACTCATTGGACAAATGGCACCAATAATAAAGAACAAACTTGTATCAATAACTACTAAGAAAGCACTTTACAACACAATCTTCCTACCAATTCTATGTTACCAATGCCAAACCTGGACAATGACAGAAAAAGAAAAAAAAAGAAAAAATCACAACAACAGAAATAAGATTCCTGAGAGGAATACTCAATGTATCAAGAAGAGATAAGATCAGAAATGAAGAAATGAAGACTAAAGTGGGGGTTATAGCTGCACTATATTTTATTAGAAGGCAGCAAGCCAAATGGTTTGGCCATGCAAGTAGGTTACCAACTAACAGTATACCACAACAAGCAGTGATGTACAGGCCAGAGGGAAGCAGAGGAAGAGGCCGACCAGGTAAACGATGGACGCAGGGAATAGCAGAGTCCATGGGAATATCGATACATGAAGCTCATGAGCGGGCACTCTCCCGCTTTTTATACTTCACCTCGACACCGCAAGGTACAAGAGGAACATGATGAGATGAGATGAGAGATGAGATGCATTGATGGCAGAAAATGGGTAGTAGAGGTGTGTCAGTCAAATTTTTTCTTGTTCGCATACCCTTTCACAGGACATCGCTGTCAACAGCAGCATCTTTCAGCTGATTGTTGATTTCTTGGCGAGATTACGCTCAGTAGTTTGCCATTGCTTTCCGAGAGACCGGCTCACATACCCTGTAAGTTACCGACGCGGAGAGAACCGCCACCGATTCTCACGCACGTCACGTTACTCGCGAGAGTATACGGGATTACGGAGAAAGTCGCTAACTCCTAGGAAGGCCGGCCATTAGTCACATTAATGATCTAAAAATGTTTAAAATGGTAGCAAATATATTCTATTATATATCAAATTAATAGCGATTGCACAAAGAACACGTCATTATTGCTACTATTGTTAAAGGGTAGAAATATAATACTGTAATAATGTCAGATTTTGAAAAGAAAATTTTGAAGACAAGGGTGACAATTATTAAAAATGTCCACTTACCAAGTCACTACTTCTCAATCTTTAATGATCATCCAATTAATCTTACTGAATAATGATAAATACACTACTTTTCTTCACTAATATCCAGGCTTGTCCATGGGACATATTTTTCAGTCCCATTACCATCGTATCCTACGGCAGTTTATGCCTGTCCCATCGATCCCATCCCATGGGAATCCCATGATAATACTAATATGGAATACAGTTCAAATAAAATTATGAAATTTATGAAAGTTTAGGGTTAGTGTCTACTAAATAGGACTACATGTACAAAGAGACATGTAAAACAACAGAATTTATTAATTTTAATATTCAAGAGTATTTTATTAAAACAAAGTTTAATCTAAATATGACAATTCAGTGTCATTCTGACACTCTCATTCTGTTTCTGAGTCACTCTGCTCATTCAGCACATTATCAATTTCCTGCTGATCGTCTGTTTCTAATAATTCAGTTAATCCACGTAATCCCTGAACCATTTCCACAATTTTCATCTCACATGCAAATCTGATATACACAGAATTTATAACGAGAGCTGGTAACATCCGTTTTCGTAACTTACTCAACAACAATCCGAACTGCACTAAATAAACACTCTACTGCCGCTGAGGACACTGGTGTGGCTAAAACAATTTTCGTACTTGCTGTTATAGTATGTCCACATTTGTTTGCCTTCATTCACGATCAATTATTTTGAAAACTGTCTGTTGCATCGTTATGAAATTTTTCCAGCCGTCTTATATTTACCCCCACCCAAGGAATATGTCTTTGATAGGTCCAAAAGCAACTTAAATCATTGAAAGCGGCAACATTTCTTTGATGTTTTGGGGGAAATGTAGTGAATTCATGCTAACAAACAAGTCTTACAGTAAACCACGTTATTTCTGGTAAGGACACAAGTACAAGGCGTAGCCAGATTCGTATGGCAGTGGGTGCAATAAAAAAAGTAGCTTAAAGTAGCATTGCACCGGGTTTTTATCCCATATGGCTCAGTCTGTTTCCGCAGGGCGGAAATCGTGGCACAAAGCACGAACTCCGTATCTCCAGCGACGACCCTCTGGAGTCTCCGAAAAAAAAGCACTCGTGAAATAAAGGAATCGAACATACAACCCTCGGAGCCCGAGTCAGACGGCTTGACCACTTCACCACGGAGATTCCCGAGAGGGGTGTAATGTGTAATATTAGTAAAGACAGAGAATGTACAGAGGTATGGGGTAAATAATGTGTAAATTGACAGGAAAGTAGAAGGAATATATTTCTTACCTTATTTTTCATTTCCTTCTTGTTTCTTCAGCTGCTGGTTAATAATTGTACACAAGTATTCATGTTACTAGGATGCATTTAGCTTTTTATATTGAGCTCGTGAAAGCTTCCAAATAGCTGTGCATTAATGTGCGTATGGAGTGACCAGAAATGATACCGCAATTTAGTCATCATGTTTCCATTTTTAAGGATCTGTTCAGCTGTCTGTGTAGTTTGTTCACACGTACACATGGGTGAGAGACCCGCTGTGAGTCTTCGTGACAGACAGACAGACAGACAGACAGACAGACAGACAGACAGACAGACAGACAGACAGACAGACAGATAGACAGACAGACAGACAGATATTATTATATAGTATTCTCGAGCCAATCTCTAAATACATTACCATTAATCTTATTATGATAATCCCTATTGTCTGTATGCTTTGATACGAACACGAGCCCAGCATTCTGTTGCAAGCCATTATGCGTATTACCAGCATGGGCCATGACCAAAAGCTGTCCTATACTACTGGGCACATATCGCTTTATCTGTCCATCCACTGATTGCCATTCCTTATCACTTGTGTGGTGCGCATTGATCCACATTTCATTCAAACACACTATCACGAAGTTCTTTGATGATATGTTTGTGATATTGTCGTTGTCTAGATAACGATATTCCTGGTGTGTCAATTGAGCTCTCTCACTGTCTTACACTATGACCCACCCCCGCAGTGCACATCCACCAGTCATGAAACAAGATTGAGTTGGCGCACATAATCTTTTAATCCAGAAAGAACACGGACAAACGGAACATGTTTATACATCCAGAAAACACAATGTAAATCCACCGAATAAGCATATCCTCCTCACTTAATCCGCGCACATCACTGCCTTCTCAAGGCCTCCTTACTCTCGAATGTACACGACAGGTATCCAGCTACTAGCCCCAGCTGGACCTCACACACGACAACCCACACAATGGGTATAGGCCTACACTCACTATCCACCCCACTCTGGGTTTTAGGCCTGCATTCAAACTCGGAGAACAACACAATCCAGGACGGAGCTCTATCCGTACTACCTCCGCTTCTATCCTTCAACTCCTGACACGTTTGGAGTCAAAACATCCACTCTCTTAAACGACCTGACCCGCAGTCGGTCTCTTCTCTCACTGACTTTCAAGTCTCCTCACTTCACACAACACTTAACTGTCTTTCGCCCCATCCACCCTAGGGGTATCCACTCACACCCGCCCCATTAGTTCTCAGGGCTGGTTGTTTTGTTTTTCTCGTAGTCCCGCTACACAGGTCACTCATCTCAATGTCAATGACCCAGGCATATGTCATTATCAACCCCCCTCCCCCCTTAAAAGAAAACATCGTTTTCAAATGTTGGGAGACTAATACTTATCAAATATGTGACCCAGACATATTGCCTGGGTAGTCGTAAGTATAAATCCCACTTACTCTAGCTACCACACTCAATAATACATCAAATGCTCATAGTACACTCCCCTATTCCCCACACATCAATACATCCAACTTTCTATCTTGTGTACCAATGCATGAACTAATACATCACATAATACTAATACTTCATAGGAAACATCATATCTGTGTATGGGCAGGTCTATTAACATCCTCAAAAAGACACAAGCCATTTGTGTACCGACCCTATATCAGGTGGTTCTTTTCTTGCCTCAAACCTCCACCTATGATTCCTGTCGATGCTGTGTCTACCCTTCATATACTCATGCCTCATGTTTCCTATATCTTTAAAACATCTGTTTGCTAATACTGGTTCAGTGATGTCGTTAACACTCTTTTGAACTGCGTTAACATTGCTATCTGCATATTGTACTGTTACACTGGAGTCTGTGTTTAGTCTGACCTATTTATTAAATCCTGGCCAATATACCTGGCATCCTGCTCTATGCTGCTTCCGCCTTACTCCTATGTGCCCTGCACATGCCCTATCCTGAGCTGTTCTAGTATATCGGTCTCTATGTGTTAACGGTAATACTACTTGCCCACATGCAGTTCCGCCATCTGAAAACCTGCGAGTGAGAACATTATTCTTCCTTCCAAAGCACCATCTACCCTTCTTTGATTGCCTATGTCTGACTTTACCACACCATTGGAAACATTTGTCTGTATTATTATCTTGTCTCTGGGATTCCCTACAGCTAAATTTGAGACCCATTCTCACCTGCTCAGCTGTACTATCCTTGCCCTGAGTTCCTGTGTCTACTTCAGGTGCCTCTTCTTGTTCAGCTATACTCTCTAATTTATGTTTTCTTTTGGTACCTACCTCGCTACTACTTAAATTATGTTTCTGGTCCCAATAAACTACTTCTTCTTCTGTACAATCTTTAGCTCCTGCTACATTTCCTATGATTAAATCCGCCACTGGTGCGTCCAGAACACACGCTGTCACTCTTCCTGTGATATATGGTGTTTTCACTGTTATCACGGCTAATGGGTAGAATTCTACTGTCCCATTAAATGTTATGGATCTAATCTTTTTCCCTGTATAATCCGCGGGATGCACTAAACTCTTTCTAACTCCGATGGACGTACACCCGGAATCCCTAATTGTTAACGCTGGCCTATCATTAACAAATCCATGGTGCATCTTCAGATTTCCTCCTTCATGCACTGCTGATCCTGCTTTCACTGTATGACCACATATTAAGACTGGCTGACCGTCTTTTTCAAAAAGAGGTTTGCACCCACTACAATCTTCATTGTTCAGCGTCTCAATTACTTGCGCTGCATTTGAGTGCTCTTTTTCTCTCATCCTACATTGATGACTGACATGCCCCTTCCTTCCACATTTGAAACAAGTGATCTCCCTTTTACTGTTGTTCGTTGGTCCATCTGATGGTTGTGCATCACAATCTGCCATTTTGTGTCTCCAGCTCCCACAATTCCAGCATCCGGCATAACTATTTGGACGCCTCTGGAAATTTCCCCTTTTGTATGGGTACCGTCCTGCTCTGCCAAAATGGTTGCCACGGAAACCATTATCTTGAGACTCTTGTTGTTCATACTTCTGTGCTGAACCCACACTTTTCGATCTTGGTCTAATAATTGGATTCTGGTCCTGTTTAGTGTACGCTGCACAGACTATTTCCGCACTCATTTCTCTACCAATAGAACTGTTTGGATGTGCCGTCATGTAATTTTGCCCTAACTGTGATATTGTATCTATGTCCTTTGGCTTACGTTCCTCAAAGAAAGCTACCAAGTTTGTATTGCATGCAGATACTACCTTGTCTCTTAACATTAAATCCACTAATTTATTAACATCTTTCCCTACCTCAGCAAGCTCCATCCATTTGTTAAATGTATTCTTTACTGTGTTAACAAAATCTGTGAAATCTTGATTTGTCTCTGGCCCTAACTGTCTAAACTTTGTTCTGTATCCATGCTCAATTAGTTGGAACTTCGTAAGCAGACGTTGACGCAAAATAGTGTAGTTGTTTCTTTCTTCCACAGGTAAATTAAACATTGTATCTAGGGCCTTACCCGAAAGAAACTCGCCAAGTCGCATCGCATACTCTCCCTCTGGAATACCTAACACTTTCGCTGATGCTTCGAATCTTCCCAAATAAGATTCAAGATTGTCCCGGTCTGTAAAATATGGCAGTTTTAATCTCTGTGACGCCTGTGAAGGTCTTCTGCCTTCCTCACTTTGACCTTTTGATGATAGTTCTAATTTTCTGAGAGCAACTTCAGTTTCCATTTGACACTTGAGTTTCTCTTTCTCAATTTCCATTTTCATTTGTGTCTCTTTCTCTTCCTGTAGGCGTTTTGCCTTGCGTTCATTATGCCTCTCCTCTCTTTCAATCTGTTTTTGTTCCTTTGCTTCGGCATACTCCTGTAACTCTTTACCCTTCAGGCCTAACCGTTCACCTGCTTCAATATATTCCATTAAAGTAGGCATCTTGTACTTGTGGACACGTTGCTGTCTGTCAGCCAATTATAAATGTAAAGACTCTGCTACTAGTCTTTGTGCGCCCTCCCTAAGTACACCACCACTCCCTGTGTACGTAAATTCGTAGTGCCAAAATATTACTCTGTACTCACCCAGTCACTCTATAAGCACTAGGAAGGGAAAGGAAATATCACCTATACTCCCTCGCATATATCTATAACAAATAGTTGTATCACATTTCTGGAAATATTGTTAAACATACATATATATATATATATATACATATACAAAACGAATGAATGATAACAGTAAGTGTTGTCTATAAAACGTTAGACTCACAAGCCAAGCACACGGAGACGGTGATCACAAAGAAATAAACCACAGTAACAACCACAAGCTTGTGTAAAACGACCACAGTGCGCGTAATAATATGTAACCGGACACCGACCACTAGACAGTAGAAATGACGAAAGATCACAATAATCACATATATCCGAACACAACAAATATCATATGTAAATATAACGAAAAGAAAGAGAGAAAAAAAAATTATAGCATCAAAATATACACAAATCTGACGTCAGACATTTCGGCTCTAGATATTGGTTAGGACTCCAATGCCACTGCACGACACGCTAACTCATTAGCGTTTTCCATACAAAAATATCGTAAGCACCAGAAAAAAAACCACGCTTTGCAAGGCCTATCCTAATGTAGATAGAGATCGCAAAAAGTGCCTATGCAACAACTACATATAATAAAATATCCATATATATATATATAAGTAGACAAACGATAACGACAGTTAAAACGGTGAGAGCAAAACAAAATGTGCAGATGGTTAGCCGACAAATATGTGCTTCTTAAGCCGTCGCCAAAAGTTCTTATTTAATAATTTCCCACAATCGGCTGGAAATATCTGTGTTAAATTTTTTCGAAATGTCTACAACGCTAGATTTCAAATGACTTACTGTTTTGTCGAGTGGTCCTGAATTTCCCGTGGTGATCACAAGTTCCAACTGTCGACAAAAGTTGAAGATGATAGTGATTATCCAAAGTGTTATTTCGATATGTTGTTAGTTTCCCTGGACGTGATGACAACAAAGTAATAATCCAAACGTTTTTATACCTTCGTAGAGGAGATGGTCTGTAGTTGTATCAATTATGTGATAGATTCACACAGAAAGACAAAGTTCAACATAAAAAATGACAGCAAATGTCCAATACTTCAACTCTGAACAGTCGGTTCTTTTTGGCAACTGTATGCAACCAAGCGTGCGGTGATGATACCTTATCCTTCGTTGAAAAAAATGTTTGCTCATAACAGAGTAATGATCACAAAGGGATTCACAAAGTCGAACACAAAGTCTGGTTTCGTTCATAAACAACTTGTTTATCCAGTTCTCCTCTGGAAAATCTCAGTAACTTTCCACTGTCCCCAACCTTGACCCGCAGGTCAACTTCAGTAATCTTTGTCACAATAATACACACTGTAAACTGACCGGAAACTTTTCCCGTTATCCACAAAGACACCTGTCCTGTCCCACCCAGCTGTGGTAGGGGTACCGTTACTACCCCTGTGGTCCGCTGTCCTCGTAAACAGCGCTGACCCGATTTGCCCGTGGAAACTCACAATTTCCACCATCCTCCCCCGTCGTGTTAGCTGTGGTGAAATTCTTCACCTGTCGACTCGCGACCAACACAGTGCGTTGCCTCAGCACACACAAACACCTGTCAATATCTTTGAATTTTCAATCCTGTCTTCGTCACACACACACACACACACACACACACACACACACACACACACACACACACACACACACACACACACACACACACACCTACCTGTCAGGGTATCATCCAGCCAGTATCATGGCGTCGACTTTTCTGTGCCTTGTCTGCTGGCGCTGTTTGTGACTAATGACTAGTCCGTCACCGTAACTCTCCCTGCGCGTGTCTTCTTAACGCGCGCTGACAGTTTTCCTGATTGCCGTCTTACACACACACGCACAATATTGTCACCACCTTCTGGATTAATCCTGGTTTTCCGTTAACTGTCTGCTAGCAAATTTACCTGTAATGACCTTCTCGTGAACTATGTGCTAGCCAGTTCCCGCACGGAGAAAACCCAGTGTTTATACCGTGGACACGCTCCGCTGTCCACCCCTCTCTCTCTCTCTCTCTCTCTCTCTCTCTCTCTCTCTCTGAGTGAGAAGTGTTATTTTTATCTGGTTTCTTGATCGGAGGGGATCTCAGATAACATCAATATTGCCCGGTGTTTCTTGACCGAATGTAGCTGTCAGAAAATCTTTACTAAGCGACGAGCTCCTAGATATCTCAGAATGACAACAATGTCTATATTGTTCTTGATCGGACGAAGCCTCCCAGATAATATCACGAAGTTCTTTGATGATATGTTTGTGATATTGTCGTTGTCTAGGTAACGATATTCCTGGTGTGTCAATTGAGCTCTCTCACTGTCTTACACTATGACCCACCCCCGCAGTGCACATCCACCAGTCATGAAACAAGATTGAGTTGGCGCACATAATCTTTTAATCCAGAAAGAACACGGACAAACTGAACATGTTTATACATCCAGAAAACACAATGTAAATCCACCGAATAAGTATATCCTCCTCACACTTAATCCGCGCACATCACTGCCTTCTCAAGGCCTCCTTACTCTCGAATGTACACGACAGGTATCCAGCTACTAGCCCCAGCTGGACCTCACACACGACAACCCACACAATGGGTATAGGCCTACACTCACTATCCACCCCACTCTGGGTTTTAGGCCTGCATTCAAACTCGGAGAACAACACAATCCAGGACGGAGCTCTATCCGTCCTACCTCCGCTTCTATCCTTCAACTCCCGACCCGTTCGGAGTCAAAACATCCACTCTCTTAAACGACCTGACCCGCAGTCGGTCTCTTCTCTCACTGACTTTCAAGTCTCCTCACTTCACACAACACTCAACTGTCTTTCGCCCCATCCACCCTAGGGGTATCCACTTACACCCGCCCCATTAGTTCTCAGGGTTGATTGTTTTGTTTTTCTCGTAGTCCCGCTACACAGGTCACTCATCTCAATGTCAATGACTCAGGCATATGTCACACACTATGCCATAATTTTCTTTGCGCATTTCCCTTATTTCACGTAGGTATCTGCTTCTCATGGCTCCTAAATGCGGTTGCTCGCAAAGATTATTTCTACCGCCCTTGTACTTTCAAATAGTGAAGATAATGTCCTTATAATTTTTCACAAAGTTGTTTTGGATAGCTCTATGTTATTGTTCTTTCTGAACCAAACCCTAAGTTTTCTTACAGTCACTGTTTCTTTGGCATCCAGCATTTTTATAATGCTGGATAATCCTGGATATAAAATCCAAAATTTTTATAATTTTAGGAGTCTCTGTGGCGAAGTAGTCAAGCCTTTTGACTCGGGCTCCAAACGTCGTGGGTTCGATTCCAGTTCACGAGTTAAATTTTTCGGAGATAACACCCAAACGGTCATTAGGATTCATTAGACCATCGGCTGACAAACAGACAGCAGGTCACAACCAGAGCACACACAGAGTTCAACTTCATACCTCATATCAGCTAAGAGGGCCTGAATGAACTGTTATTAGTTTGAGACACGGCAGTGGGCTATTCTGAATGTGGCACATACAGATAACGACAGGTAACTTTAGACATTTCAGACTCTAGCCATGTTTGCAGTAGATGTTGTGGGAATGTTGGTGGAATGTCAGTGGTGCGACAGCGCCTGAAGGCAGCATCAATCCAGACATACAACTCCATTATTCATTGCCTGCCAATGATAAATACATATCATTGATCTCTGCACGAGAGCGTCATTGAGTTCTTAAGAATGTTCGACCGTTTTGTTGTCGTATGCATACCTGTATATCTGTGCCCACGGGTAGACGCACAGCGTCTAGCTCACTGGGAACCCTTATAACGAGCTAGTTCATGGAGCGTGTCATGCACTCGCCTTAACGCTTTATGACAGTCGTCGCTAGAGCTGCGGAGTTCGTGCTTTGTGTGATGCTTTCCGCGCTGCGGAAAGAGACCGAACCATATGGGATAGAACCCGGTGCAATGAAGTCGACCCTGTCGTATATCAAGCGACTTTTTAAAGCATTTTTATAATAGCTCGCCTTATGACATCTTTGTCAAAACTGTCTACAATAATCTGTCTACCTACCGTTTGGTTATTGCGTGGTGGTTTAATTCCAGATTCTTGCACCCTTTGACAAAATTCCCGTTTACTCAAGCCCAATGCATGCATTGTTCTTTTTTCGGAATTTGCAATAGTATAAAACAGTTTCTTGCGATCAGCTTATTGACAAAAATATGTGTACAACTTCATAGCGATTCTTTGAAGTGTACAATTTCGCATTAAAGCCCATTGAAAAATATTCACACATTTCAATGTTAGCGATAAGTGATAAGAAAAAAATAACACATTAATCAGGTTTCATGAAATAACCCACATTTTGAGACACCTCTGAACAGTCTTAGTTTGAACAACGCGGGGGGTTGGCAAAAGGCCAATCCTGTGAAAACACGTACAATATTCAAAATTGAGCCCTGATTGTCTGGCTACGCTGTAATACATTTAAAATTATGAATTTCATGTCAGACCCGCAAATTATATATCTCATATAAACAAACTTTGAAATCTGCTGTAAAATCTCCAGAACAACATTTTTTTTGTTGGGTGGACATAATGATAAGGTTATATACTAAATTTCATAATTTTCCCTCAGTTGGTTACTGAGATATTGATGTTTATATTGCGGCAAACAAATGTGGACATACTATAGCACTGGAAACCTATGTTCATTTTTCCAATAATTTAATGGTTGTGAAGTTGGTTGCCGTAATTTTTGAAACATGGTGACTTCATCCTCAAGTCATTTGTTTCTGGGGTCATGAAACTTAAATGTTTTGTTTGGTGGAGGATTAAAAAATAAGTCAAAATCACTTTTCGGCTTTTGTTCTACAATTCCCGCTACTGCACACACGGTAGATGATTCAGAAGAAAGATTTAAATCTTTGATGAATGAAATAACAGTTGGAACAACAGACTTAGAAAAAGCGATCCAATCAATGGCCCATTTATTGGTGTCCACATTCCCTTTCTTCTTAGTAACAACTGACTTGACCATGTCTTCTATTTTGGCTTTAATGTCAACTCCAGTAAGGAATGCTGCAGTAACTGCCAAAGAACTGCCGCAATATGGCCAAAATTTTTCTCCAATAATGTTCTGAAAGTTCTGACAATATATCTTCACCATGCTGCTGGAACTTTCTTCGTCAACATCAACAATAACTTTGTACAACCGGTAGTCTAGGAGGAAGTATAACAGAAAAATTAAATGAGATGTAGCACCATCAATTTCTAGTTTGTCCAAAAAGAAAGTTTTGAATTTCTCATGTATGTACAGCATTCCTTTAATCTGAACAATATTCGGAATGTGGTTTAAGAATTCTTTATCATCTTCATTAAAGTAGTGCGAGTAATTTTTTAAAATTAGCATTGAAACGTTGGTAATATGATTGCATGCGCGCATTTATTAATTTGTCCGGTGTCCCACCACGAGATAAAGAATTGATACAAGTATATAAAGAAAAAGGAAGGATAAAAGGCTTTAAAAAGGTTTTTTAAAAAGTTGCTTTGACATGGCTACTGTCCCACGTGTCCCATGGGAAATACAAATATTTGCTGTCCCGTCACATCCCATCCCATGGGACGTTTCCCATGGGAATCTCAATGCCATAGACAAGCCTGCTAATATCACAAGAACTGCTCCGTAACACCACCAAAACACAAGTAAAACATCATAGATTGAAGCACAACATTTTCATACAAATAGGAAAAGTCAGGAAAACACGAGGCAGATTTGTACCGATTACAATATATACACTATTTTCTATTTAGTTATAAATATTCTTTTTAATTAAATTATTTATATACTCCTAAGCTTATTTGTGATAGGCAACGCAAACTTAGGGACACAAGTGTGGCCCATTAGAGCAAGCATAATTCGACATGTGCCATCACATGATGACAAACTTTAACTGTTAGGTTTGTTTCTAAAATAATAAAAACAAACCACTTCTACAAGCTATTTTTCTCAAAACACGATTACTCCGCACGTCTTGTCTGATATTGTTCGAAAGGCATATCATTTTGGGGTGTATATTTTCGTTTACCAGGCACTAACATTGCGGAAGGTACAGGAAATGAAACAAATAAGGCACTTGAATAACGAAGACAAACAATAGATTGCACGATTTATAGCCTGTCATATTTCCCGGCATCTCGTCAAGGTAGGCTACATACTGACACAAATAACGCACTGTTAACATTGAGCCGATTAATTGGCTTTTGACAGGTTAGAGTAGTTCCAGTGAGCCGTTTAATTGGCTCTTGGCAGTGAATCAGTAATCTAAGCCAGGGATGGACCCTAATATAACTTTTCTTCTGAGGTTGAACGGGGAAGGGATCATGTCATGATCGAATCGAATCACTCCATAAGCCGTTGCCCTCTTTGGACAATCACTTTCAAATTAATATCAGAATTGTGACTAGCTCGATCACATTATTATTAATCAGAGCTAATGGTGGACTCTAATGCAACGTCTCTGATGAGGTTGAATGAGGTAGGAGTAATGATATAATCGAATTGAAACGAATCACTCCATCTTTTACATGGTCTTGTCCTTCCTCTGTATCCATTCGTTATCACAGTCATAACCAGTATTCTTATTATATTATGTGAAATGTGTTCTTTATGGTGCAAAATCATGTTCAGAGTATTAAATGCCTCTATATTCTAACCGGGATCGCGCCACGCTGGTAACTTACGGGGGTGCCATAGATCAGTTGATACCGGTCTGATCATGGCATGAGATGTGATAAGCGCGGTCGACAAAAGGGAGACCGTGCGACGTGACCAACGACGACATTGGTAAAAAACCACGTGAAAAGTAGGCTGGACGTTTTGGGCTAGAACAAAACGTCACTTTAGAGTCAGTCAGACTTGGACTTCGTTCGGTGTTGGACGTTGTCCTCGTCAACAGAGCTACGGCTATAAACTACGCCGCTCTGGTAGAAGTGTGATGTTCGATATTGTTTGTACATTATTTGTACATTTGTGAATTCGTTATGGACCAAAAGATGATGTTCTTGGCAGTGTCTAATGTATTGTGTGAGTAAAATAGACTGTGCAAAAACTACACCGGTGTCCTGCTCCGCAAGCTATGGTGAGCCAGTGATCTTAACGCATACGGCCTATGAAATCTGTGCTGTACAATCACGCCGTGTGTACATCACCCAGGTATTGTCTACCATCAATTATCAAAAGTAAAGAATGGAAAACCAACTGGTGTTTCTTGCCATCAATTATTAAAGTTAAAGAATGCCACGGGGTTGCTGTAACAACCAAGAGCCGAGAGTAGCGGTATCTAGCTAGCCATGCAGCTCTTTATCAGCTATCAAACAGTCTCTATCAGCACTCAACCTGATAGTCAGAAACATCAGTCAGAAACCCAGAAACTCCATGGAATAAATTACATGGCAGGGGGTATGTGAGCCGGTAGTTCAGAAAGCAATGGAAAACTACTGAACGTAAATCTTGCCTAGTACATCAACATCAGCTGAAAAATGCTGGTGTTGACTGCAACGTCCTGTAAGGCATATGCAACATTTAAAAAAAAATGCTTATAGTTATAAAGTAGAGTGATATAAAGTTAGTTAGTTAGTAAGCTAGCTAGTTAGTTAGCTCGTTAATTAATTAGTTAGCTAGTTCGTTCGTTCGTTCGTTCGTTCGTTCGTTCGTTCGTTCGTTCATGTACTCTTCATATTATTCATTTCTGTTTCTATTTCTTTTCTCAGTGTGTTTTAGAATTTCCTCTGTTTATTTTGCCCTGCAGATTCAAGTCAAAGGCCTTTCTAGTTATGTTCTCGGGTTTCCTCAATGTATGTATATCCTATTATAGTATGTCCAATAATAGTGGCAGGTCTTAGTCAGATATGACTGAGCTACCGTATAACAGTAGATGGTACTACCTGCTTTCTGTTAGCGCCAAACGTTGGGCGGCGCTTACCAAACCCGACACCCCACATTGTGACAGCGGCTTCGGCGTAAGAGCGCAATTGGGAGGGTACAAACCTTATCCTGGTTCGAGGAAATGAAACCTAAAGACAAAATGTCATGGCAGGGCAGACCAGGCCCTAAGCCTTGGTTGGCGTCTGGTATAGGATTGAAGCTCCGTCAGGCGGACAGTTAGAGCATTGCTTTGCTGATCCGGCAGCTTCTGCAGCTTGTCTTGTTCCAGATGTAGAGGTGTTACCTTTCCTCTGGAGTGAACTAGGCAGGCCAAGAGAGAGGGATCATGATGCATGGGCATCACATGTTCTCTATATTTTAGCCCAGGCTTTGTGCTATGGAGAGGCAATAACTCCATCCCTGGTCTTAACCGGTCTCAGAATCAAAGCTAGAGGCAACTGTTACGGGTTATAAGTCCCTCTCAATTGGCGCAGACATGGGGTGCCATGCGTTGCCTCTGACGGTGGGAGACACCTACAGGTGTCACCTACCGCCCGCCCTCAAGCTGGGCAGCCCCCGGCCAATTAGGTGCTGATCCGCCACAGCCTGCCTGCTTCAATGGGTGCTTGGGGCTAGGACAAAATCTGAATCGCAGGCTGTAAAACCAATGCACCAGGTACTAATAAAAAGTAAAATAGAAACCTCAAGTTACGGCTTGCAACCCGGAATGTGAGAACCACGTGTCCATGATTTTCCACCGACTTGACCAATATTGACGATGTGAGGAGAAAAACGGCTGTGATTGATGCCGAACTCAATCCTCCAAACATTGATATTGCTGGCCTGCAGGAGACTCGCATCGCCGAGGAAGGGTCACTCAGGGAAAACAATTACACTTTTTTTGGAAGGGTAGAGGGCATGCAGAAAAAAAGGCAACATGGTGCGGGCTTTGCAGTGAAGAGTTCGCTACTGGGAATTATTGAAATTCCAGCAGGAGGAAATGAAAGACAAAAAAGAAAGACATCCCTGCGCTTGGCAACCTTTTGTGGTTTTGCCACCATTATTACTGCATATGACCCACACTCGATTCCTCTGATGATGTGAAGGATTCGTTCTATGAGGGGTTAGACTCCGAGATCAAGGCAGTTCCAAAATCTGACTACATTTATATGCTCGGTGATTTCAATGTTCGTGTGGGCAAGGACTCGAGTTCATGGCCAGTGTGCCTTGGAAAATACAACATCGGTCGCATGAATGAAAATGAGCAAAGGCTGCTGGAGCATTGCACCAGAAATAACCTATGTATTACAAACTTCTTTTTTAAAATAAAAGAGCTGCATAAGGTCACATGGAAACATCAAAGATCCTGCCATTGACACCAGCTGGACTTCATCATCACACGGAGACAACATCTGAACCATATATCATTGACTCGAAGTTACCACAGTGCTGACTGTGATACGGATCGTTCCTTGGTTGTTGCAAGGGTTAGACTGAGACCAAAGAGAATCTACACAGCTAAACACAAATCTAGCCCCAGGATTAATATTATTAACACTCACGATCCTGAAAAGTGCTTTCAGTTTCAACAGCAACTTGAAGACGCTTTCACTGATACACCAGAAAATTGTACAGTAAATGAAAAGTGGTGTCAACTTAAGGAAACTCTTTATAAAACTGCCGTAGGAGTTTTACGGCTCTGTGGATCATCTGAGGCAGTCCTGGTTTGCGGCAAACAGTCAGACTCTACAGCCCTTGATTGATAGGAAGAAGATTGCTCTCTTAAGAAACGAAAGACCAACGCGTAACACTCTGAGTGAACTAAAGCAAGCTAGGAAGGATGTGCAAAAGGCTGCCACTCAGTTTGCAAATGATTATTGGATCAAGTTATGTGAGTCCATTCAAATCGCAAATGATAAGGGAAACATCAGAAGCATGTATGCAGGAATAAAGAAAGCCTGTGGTCCAATGATCAAAAGAAGTACACCATTGAAAACCTTGACTGGAGAAATCATAAATGATAAGACACAGCAGATGAATAGATGAGTAGAGCACTATTTGGAGCTTTACTCAAGTGAGACCAAACCAGCGGATGATGCCCTCAACGCCATAGAGGCTCTACCAACTCTTGACCACCTGTACACAATTCCCACCATAACAGAAGTTAAGTGTGTTATAAATAAACTTGCACCTGGCAAGACTCCAGGTAAGGATGGGATTCCAATAGAGGTTATCAGGAGTGGGCAAGACACACTCGCTCTACAGATCCACCAGCTAATAGAGATATGCTGACGAGAAGGACGAGTCCCACAGGATTTAAAAGATTCAAGCATCATAACACTGTACAAAAATAAGGGCGATCGGAGCGACTGCAACAACTATAGGGGTATCTCACTTCTGTGTATTGTTGGAAAAGTATTTGCCAGAATTGTTCTGTGCAGACTTCAAGTCCTAGGAGATCAAGTCTACCCCGAATCACAGTGTGGCTTTCGACAGAACCAGTCTACCATTGATATGATATTCTCATTGCGACAAATGCAAGAAAAATGCAGTGAACATAATCAACCACTGTTTATTGCCTTCATCGACCTCACAAAGGCATTTGATTTGGTCAGTCGTGAGAGTCTGTTCAAGGCACTAAAGAAGATTGGCTGCCCACCAACTCTTCTGTCCATTGTGGAATCGTTCCACACAGGCATGAAGGGTATAATCAAGTTTGATGGTGCAACCTCAGAAGAGTTTGAAATCAAGAGTGGAGTTAAGCAAGGTTGTGTACTAGCTCCCACCCTCTTTGGAATATACTTTTCACTTCTACTGAAATATGCCTTTCATGATCAGGATGGTGGTATATACATTCACTCACGCTCAGATGGCGGCCTCTAATATGCTCAGAGATTGAAGGCCAAGACCAAAATTAGGAGGGTACTGATCAGAGAGTTGCTTTTTGCAGATGATGCTGCAGTTACGACCCACTATTAGCAAGTAACTCAGTAAAGTGGCAAGACAAAATCACAAATACTGAAGAATTGGAAAGATCAGGTTGTGTGACGGTTTGTTCCATGTTCAGTCTTCGTAGACTTAGATGGATAGGACATGTTAGGAGGATGGATGATGGTAGATTACCAAAGGACATCTTTTTTGGTGAATTACAGATGGGTAAGAGATCTCAGGGTCGGCCTCTACTACGATACAAAGATGTGTGTAAGCGGGACATGATTTATACAGGCATTAATACCACTACTTTTATCGTTTCTTTACTTATTCAGTCTCTCGGTAGAGATTTGTTCGCAGCAGACGAGCAAATCTCCGGCGGGCCTATTCTCGCTGGTCGCGAGATCCGCACAGTGGAAGTATGGGAGATTTGCTTGCAAATAGACAGGCAATATCTCCTGCGGTAGCTATGGCGGACCTATTCCCGCTGGTCGCGGGGACCGCTATAAGTCAGGTGGGGAGTCTGACGTTAGTGCACGCTTTACACAGGTCCGGACACTTGTGATTGACAGATGTGCGCGCCCTCATGGTCCGGGCTCGTACGAGGCCCTCACCTGTGGGACATGGCTGAACGTCTCTAAGCCGTGTCCCTTGGGTGTCAGGGTCTGGCCATAACTCGCCACTGGCTCGTGGTGGTGAGGTCTCGGTGGATTGACGCTGAGCCGCCAGCGTCTGCAGCCTACCTTGTGCCAGACGTATTGGTTACCCATTCCTCTGGAATACACAAGACTAGGCCGAGGGAGGGGTCATGTCGTTTGGGCATCACATGATCTCTGAAGCTCTGCCCAGACATTGTGATGGAATATTGGCCATATTCCACTCACATACTTTAGTCTGTCAAGACTGCAAGGTGTCTACGAATAGTGCACATTGGGATCAAGTCGCCGCTGAATGTGTTGCATTTAGGGCAAACATCAGAAATGGAATAAAGACAAAAGAGAAAATAATTGCAGATAAGTAATACACCGAACGTGTGAGACGTAAGATGGTGCATGATGGTGGAAATAACCATGTGTTCACATGCACCCACTGTAAACGAACATTTACAGCGCGAATTGGCCTTACCAGTCACATTCGCTACCGCCATGGGTAAAAGTTATTATGTCTTTTTGAAGCACAAACTATCGTCTGTCAAGACGGCCAGGTGCCAATGTGTGTGTATGTCCAATAATGTTCTCAGAATTCCTCAATGTATGTATATCCTATTATAGTATGTCCTATTATGTTCCCAGGTTTCCTCAATATATGTATGTCCTATTATAGTATGTCCTATTATGTTCCCGTCAAGCTGAAAAACATCTGATGGCTGCAGAAATGTGGTTTCTGAGGAAAATGCAAAGAATACCATGGACAGATAGAAAAACCAATGACCAAGTACTACAAGAGACAAATGAAAATCGTAGATTGATTAGAGAAATTAGACGTAGACAGTCAAAATTTTTTGGACATGTTATGAGAAGAAATGGACTAGAGAACTTGGTGACAGCTGGCAAGATCGAGGGGAACAGACCAAGAGGAAGACCGAGAGGAAAATACCTGGATGGCTTGGCCACATGGCATGGACGAGACAGGAACACTGAGCTGATCCACGACTCTGGTGATCGAGTGAAATGGCGAATCATGACCGCCCACGCTTTCCGGCATGGCACATGATTGATTGATTGATTATGTTCCCAGGTTTCCTCAATATATGTATGTCCTATTATAGTATGTCCTATTATGTTCCCAGGTTTTTCCTCAATATATGTATGTCCTATTATAGTATGTCCTATTATGTTCCCAGGTTTTTCCTCAATATATGTATGTCCTATTATAGTATGTCCTATTATGTTCCCAGGTTTCCTCAATATTTGTATGTCCTATTATAGTATGTCCTATTATGTTCCCAGGTTTCCTCAATATATGTATGTCCTATTATAGTATGTCCTATTATGTTCCCAGGTTTTTCCTCAATATATGTATGTCCTATTATAGTATGTCCTATTATGTTCCCAGGTTTTTCCTCAATATATGTATGTTCTAATATAGTATGTTCTATTATGTTCTCAAATTTCCTCAATGTATGTATGTCCTATTTTAGGATGTCCTATTATGTTGTCAAATTTCCTCAATGCATGCATGTCCTGATTTGCATGTACCCGCATGTATGGGTGATTTTAACGCAAAAATAGGACAGCAAGGCGATGGATGCAGTGTAGGCAACCATGGTTTGGGAGAGAGAAATGAAAGAGGATACAGACTTGTAGAATGGGCAAAAGAACAAGAAATGGTTGTAGAAAACACCTGGTTTAAACAGCATCCTAGAAGATTATGGACATGGAGGAGTCCAGACAGCAGGATTAAAAACCAGATAGATTACATCCTGATTAGCAAAAGGTTTCGAAATGCGTTAACAGTCGTAAAAACAGTTCCAAATGCAGACTGTTACAGTGATCACAGATTAATTACAGGCACATTGAGGGTAAAGTTAAAGAAAGTCAAGTATACAGCAGGAAACCCTAAATATGACTTGTGCAAATTGAAAACTGACAAAGAAATACAAGATAATTTTAACATAGAAGTAAAGAACAAATTTGATATATTGTCTGATCTAGAGATCCTGTCTCAAGATGTAGATGATCAATGGGAAACGATGAAGAATTCAATCAGTTGCGCAGCAGAAAAAACTATTCCAAAAGTAAAGAAAGTGGGCCGTAAGACATGGATGACTGAAGAAATTTTACAACTAATGGAAACAAGAAGACAGAACAAAAATAATCCTGCCAAATATGAAGAAATTCACAGAAAAGTGAGAACTTTATGTAAGGAGGCAAAAGAAACATGGCTTAGAAAAATTGCAGAGAAATTGAAAAACAACACAACAGTAACAATGCGAAACTAATGCACAAAAGAATTCAGGAGCTTACTAATCAAAGAACAAGTACATCAGCAGGCTGCCTAAAGACAAAAGATGGAAGAGTCATAATAGAAAAAGATCAGATATTACATGAATGGTCAGATTATGTGAAAAACCTGTATGACGATAACAGAGACGAACAGTATGATGTTCAAAATAATAATGAAGGACCAGCAATTTTGAAGATGGAGGTTCAGAATGCTCTTAACCATATGAAATCTGGCAAGACCCATGGTTCAGACAGCGTCACAACAGAAATGATTAATGCTTTAGAAGAATATGGAATAGATCAAGTTACCAGTCTGCTTAATACAATATATGATACTGGAAATATACCTCAGGAGTTATGTAATTCTGTATTTATTGCAATCCCAAAGAAATCAGGAGCCTTGGAATGTGATCAACATCGAACAATTAGTATAATGAGTCACATCACGAAGATTTTGCTAAGAATTATCATGCAAAGAGTTAGGAGGAAAATACAACCTGAAATAGGAGAGGAACAATGTGGGTTTGTAGAAGACAAGGGTACAGTAAATGCTGTGTATATACTAAGAACAGTAATTGAAAGTCCTATAGAAGTAAATAAAGACCTTTGCTATATTGACTACACAAAGGCTTTCGATAAAGATTAAAGTGAGACATGTCGACATGATAAGGATGCTTGAAGATCTACAAATTGATGCAAAAGACCTTTGACTTGTGAAAAACATATATTGGAAACAACAAGCTGCCATAAGAATTGATAATGAAGTAGGTCAATATCAGCCTATTAACAGAGGTGTAAGACAGGGATGTGTAATGTCTCCAGATCTTTGTCCATGTACAGTGAAAATATTTTCAATAAAATAGAAGATATGGAAGGAATTAACATTGGGGGAACGATACATCAATAACATAAGACATGCAGATGATACAGTCTTGATTTCAGACAATGAACAGGACCTGCAACATTTAGTAGATGCGGTTGTTGCACACGGTGAACAACTAGGGTTAGAATTAAATTGTAAAAAGACACAGATTATGGTCGTCACTAGGAAGGACGAAATACCACAATGTAATATACAAGTAAATGGGAATATTCTTCAACAAGTGAGCAGGTACAATTATCTCGGAACAGTAATAACATCTGATGGGAGATGCCTTGAAGAGATTAGAACAAGAATCGCCATGGCAAAAGTAGCCTTTAGCAAGATGAAAAACATATTGACCAATAAAAAGATGTCAATTGAAACGAGAAAAAGAGTGCTGAGATGCTACATTGAACCTGTACTTTTGTATGGATGTGAAGCGTGGACAATGAGCAGTCAGGCTGAAAAACATTTGATGGCTGTAGAGATGTGGTTTCTGAGGAAAATGCAAAGAATACCAAGGACAGCCAGAAAGACCAATGAACAAGTCCTTCAAGAAACAAATGAAGATCGTAAATTGATTAGAGAAATTAGACATAGACAGTCACAGTTTTTTGGGCATGTTATGAGAAGAAATGGATTGGAGAATTTGGTGACAACTGGTAAGATCGAGGGGAACAGACCAAGGGGAAGACCTAGAAGCAAGTACCTGGATGGCTTGGCCTTGTGGCATGGTCGAGATAGAAACACGGAGCTGATCCACGACTCTGGTGATCGAGTGAGATGGCAGAACATGACCGCCCACGCTTACCGGCATGGCACATGATGGATGGATGGATGTATGTCCTATTATAGTATGTCCTATTATGTTCTCAAATTTCCTCAGTGTATGTCAGTGGCGTCACTGGGGTTGGTGTCACCCAGTGCGGTAAAATCTTGGTGTCACCCCTCTAGACTTTCACCATGGTCTTCTTCCGAGTGTTCCTGTACCATATATAATCGCATATAGTAATGTTTGTAAAATAAGTCAAAAAGTTAATAAGGACATAAGAAAGAAAACAAATTGAACAATATAACTTCAATACTTCAGGTAAAACATAAATAAAGAACTTCGACAAACTCGGACAAAGTTAAATTTTTGATATTTAACATTAAAATTTCTAAAATTAACAATGAACGGTTATGAAACCCGACTAGACAGAGCTATGTCTGCTTTGTTAAATTTGCAATTTTTTTATTTTGGTGTCACCCCTTGATGGTGTCACCCGGTGCGGCCCGCACCCCCCACACCCCCCTAGTGACGCCCCTGGTGTATGTATGTCCTATTTTAGTATGTCCTACTATGTTCTCAAATTTCCTTAATGTATGTATGTCCTATTCATCTCTTGGTTCACTGGTATTTGTCTAGTTCTCCCCATGGTGATTCTGTCATACCATTCTATTACTTCTGTTATGCGCAGTCACCAGTTATTGAATGTTTGTAGATTATGTGTAATCTTTTTCATTATTCTTCATATTTCTAGTCCAAACAGTAGTACTGATTTAACGTTAGAGTTGAATGTTCTAAGTTTTGTGCTACGTTTAATTTCTTTTGACTTCCTGTAATGTCATAGTGCTACAAAAGCCTCCTTTCCCTTTGAACTCCTATTCTGATATCTGTATCTGTTCCACCCCCTTTGTCTGCATTCCTACCTAGATATGTGTATGATTCCGTCTTTTGAAGTGAGGTTTCACCAAGGGAGATCAGGTTATCACCGTCAAGATTTATTCTCATGATTCTTTGTCTTTCCCCCCGTGATTTTGTAAACCTATTTGTTGTGATCTCCCAATCCAATGCTTTTAGTGTGTCCTGCATCTGATTTTGTGACAATGTCGTCAGCAAAATCCATTAGCATAACGTAAGCTATTTATCATCATCACCAACAACGATCGCTGGCAAATTTTCTTCAGATCTCATTATATTCTCTCGTATTTATTTCATGACCACCAACAGCGACCCTTGGCATAGTTTCTACAGATCTCATTTTATTATCTCGTATTTATATCACGACCACCAACAGCGATATATGGCATATTTTCTACATACCTCTTCCTTCTTCAGTTTTTACGAAGGAAAAAGAAAAAAAATTTCGGCCTCGTTGAACCTGCTTCCCCAGCGTTGGTTATAATTGAGATTCGTGTTTTTGTGTTTTTGAGTTTTGATCTTCCTTCTGTTTTTGCACATTCGAGTTTGTCTTAAACAGGACTGGTTATATTTTCCCGCCGTACTCGCCGGGAACCTCTGGGTCATACAGGGCTCACAATGATTGGTATTTCCTTTATTGCGTTTTGTTTGTCCTGATGAGGGCGGTCCTGAGAAGGACCTGCCAGATTTAGTTGACTTCTCTACTGCTAGTCAATCTACTACGACTGGTCCATCTACTTCTGCTGGTCCATCTACTACGACTGGTCCATCTACTACTGCTGGTACATCTACTACTGCTGGTCCATCTACTACTGCTGGTCCATCTACTACTGCTGGTCCATCTACTACTGCTGGTCCATCTACTACTGCTGGTCCATCTACTTCTGCTGGTCCATCTACTACTGCTGGTCCATCTACTACTGCTGGTCCATCTACTACTGCTGGCCCATCCACTACTGCTGGTCCATGTACTACTGCTGATCCATCTACTATGCTTATCTATCTACTACTGCTGATCCACTGTTTATGTTTACAACTTTCATTTATCAATGGTTTTTTTCCCCCATGTGAATGTACCATGCGTAATATGCATTGTTTATGCTTTCAAAATCAATTTGACAATGTTTTTTTCCCTATGTAAATGTAACATGCACATTTGATGAATGAAAGATGACTGATCGAACGGGCCGAGTGTAAGACAGGCCTGCGTGCCCAATTTGTTACCCTTGTAAAATAAAGTTCGTTCGTTCGTTCGTTCGTTCGATCCATCTACTACTGCTGGTCCATCTACTACAGCTTCATCTACAACTGCTGGTCTATCTACTATTGCTGGTCCATCTACTACTGCTGATCCATCTATTACTGCTGGTCCATCTACTCCTCATGAGCCATCTACTAATGCTGGTCCATTTACTACTGCTGGTCCATTTACTACTGCTGGTCCATTTACTACTGCTGGTCCATTTACTACTGCTGGTCCATCTACTACTGCTGATCCATCTACTACTGCTGGTCCATCTACTACTGCTGGTCGATCTACTACTGCTGGTCCATCTACTACTGCTGGTCCATCTACTACTGCTGATCCATCTACTACTGTTGATCCATCTACTACTGCTGGTCCATCTACTACTGCTGATCCATCTACTACTGCTGGTCCATCTACTACTGCTGGTCCATCTACTACTGCTGGTCCATCTACTACTGCTGGTCCACGTACTACTGCTGGTCCATGTACTACTGCTGGTCCATCTACTACTGCTGGTCCATCTACTACTGCTGGTCCATTTACTACTGCTGGTCCATTTACTACTGCTGGTCCATGTACTACTGCTGGTCCATTTACTACTGCTGGTCCATTTACTACTGCTGGTCCATTTACTACTGCTGGTCCATCTACTACTGCTGATCCATCTACTACTGCTGGTCCATCTACTACTGCTGGTCCATCTACTACTGCTGGTCCATCTACTACTGCTGGTCCATCTACTACTGCTGATCCATTTACTACTGTTGATCCATTTACTACTGCTGGTCCATGTACTACTGCTGGTCCATTTACTACTGCTGGTCCATTTACTACTGCTGGTCCATTTACTACTGCTGGTCCATGTACTACTGCTGGTCCATTTACTACTGCTGGTCCATTTACTACTGCTGGTCCATCTACTACTGCTGGTCCATGTACTACTGCTGGTCCATTTACTACTGCTGGTCCATTTACTACTGCTGGTCCATGTACTACTGCTGGACCATCTACTACTGCTGGACCATCTACTACTGCTGGTCCATCTACTACTGCTGGTCCATCTACTACTGCTGGTCCATTTACTACTGCTGGTCCATGTACTACTGCTGGTCCATCTACTACTGCTGGTCCATCTACTACTGCTGGTCCATCTACTACTGCTGGTCCATCTACTACTGCTGGTCCATCTACTACTGCTGGTCCATCTACTACTGCTGGTCCATCTACTACTGCTGGTCCATCTACTACTGCTGGTCCATCTACTACTGCTGGTCCATCTACTACTGCTGGCCCATTTACTACTGCTGGTCCATGTACTACTGCTGGTCCATTTACTACTGCTGGTCCATTTACTACTGCTGGTCCATTTACTACTGCTGGTCCATCTACTACTGCTGGTCCATCTACTACTGCTGGTCCATCTACTACTGCTGGTCCATCTACTACTGCTGGTCCATCCACTACTGCTGGTCCATCTACTACTGCTGGTCCATCTACTACTGCTGGTCCATCTACTACTGCTGGTCCATCTACTACTGCTGGTCCATCTACAACTGCTGGTCCATCTACTACTGCTGGCCCATCCACTACTGCTGGTCCATGTACTACTGCTGGTCCATGTACTACTGCTGGTCCATGTACTACTGCTGGTCCATCTACTACTGCTGGTCCATCTACTACTGCTGGTCCATCTACTACTGCTGGTCCATCTACTACTGCTGGCCCATCCACTACTGCTGGTCCATCCACTACTGCTGGCCCATCCACTACTGCTGGCCCATCCACTACTGCTGGCCCATCCACTACTGCTGGCCCATCCACTACTGCTGGTCCATCCACTACTGCTGGCCCATCCACTACTGCTGGTCCATCTACTACTGCTGGCCCATCCACTACTGCTGGTCCATCTACTACTGCTGGTCCATCTACTACTGCTGGTCCATCTACTACTGCTGGTCCATCTACTACTGCTGGCCCATCCACTACTGCTGGTCCATGTACTACTGCTGGTCCATCTACTACTGCTGGTCCATGTACTACTGCTGGTCCATCTACTACTGCTGGTCCATCTACTACTGCTGGTCCATGTACTACTGCTGGTCCATCCACTACTGCTGGTCCATGTACTACTGCTGGTCCATCTACTACTGCTGGTCCATCTACTACTGCTGGTCCATCTACTACTGCTGGTCCATCTACTACTGCTGGTCCATGTACTACTGCTGGTCCATCTACTACTGCTGGTCCATCTACTACTGCTGGTCCATCTACTACTGCTGGTCCATCTACTACTGCTGGTCCATCTACTACTGCTGGTCCATCTACTACTGCTGGTCCATCTACTACTGCTGGTCCATCTACTACTGCTGGTCCATCTACTACTGCTGGCCCATCCACTACTGCTGGTCCATGTACTACTGCTGGTCCATCTACTACTGCTGGTCCATCTACTACTGCTGGTCCATGTACTACTGCTGGTCCATCCACTACTGCTGGTCCATCTACTACTGCTGGTCCATCTAACACTGGTCCATCTAACACTGGTCCATCTAACACTGGTCCATCTAACACTGGTCCATCTAACACTGGTCCATCTAACACTGGTCCATCTACAACTGCTGGTCCATCCACTACTGCTGGTCCATCTAACACTGGTTCATCTAACACTGGTCCATCTAACACTGGTCCATCTAACACTGGTCCATCTAACACTGGTCCATCTAACACTGGTCCATCTAACACTGGTCCATCTAACACTGGTCCCTCTAACACTGGTCCATCTAACACTGGTCCCTCTAACACTGGTCCATCTAACACTAGTCCATCTAACACTGGTCCATCGAACGCTGGTCCATCTAACACTGGTCCATCGAACACTGGTCCATCTAACACTGGTCCATCGAACACTGGTCCATCGAACACTGGTCCATCGAACACTGGTCCATTTAACACTGGTCCATCTAACACTGGTCCATCGAACACTGGTCCATCTAACACTGGTCCATCGAACACTGGTCCATCTACAACTGCTGGTCTATCTACAACTGCTGGTCTATCTACAACTGCTGGTCTATCTACAACTGCTGGTCTATCCACTACTGCTGGTCTATCTACAACTGCTGGTCTATCTACAACTGCTGGTTCATCTACAACTGCTGGTCTATCTACTACTGCTGGTCCATCTGCTGGACTGCTGGACCAGGGATAGAGCTATACCTCTCCATAGCACAAAGCCGGAGCTGAATTGTAGAAACCATGTGTTGCCCATGCAGCATGACTCTCGGTCTGCCTAGTTCACTCCAGAGGAAAGGTATAACCAATATATCTGGAACAAGACAAGCTGCAGAAGCTGCCGGATCAGCAAACTGTCCGCCTGTCGGAGCTTCGATTCTAGACCAGTTGCCAACTAAGGCCTAGGGTCTGGTCTGCACTGTCATGACATTTAGCCTTGAGGTTGCATTTCCTCGCACTAGGATAAGAAGTGTACCCTCCCAGTTGCGTTCCTCCGCCGAAGACTTTGGCATAATGTGGGGTGTCGGGTTTGGTAAGTTAGTTAGTTAGTTAGTCGACAGATCATCCTCGCTGCACATCGAACCATTCAGTCCATAAGTGCTCGGATCCCCTCCTCAGCAAATCCCGCAGCGTGTAGCGGCTAACGACGCCAGTTCTGTGTTGGTTTATCAATCTTCTTTGGCTTCCTGCGTAGTGTTCTTGTTTGGCCACACCTCTTTTAATTTGATGCTCTAGCAGTCTGGCCATTGTAGTAGATTCACAGTCATCACTTGGTTCTCTCAAAAGTCTCACATCACGTAGAGCATTCAGAATGTCAGCCTGGTCCATGGCGCGTCCGCCCTCCACAGTAGCCTCACCTGCGAGCTTGTCAGCCCGCTCATTTCCTTGTACTCCCGCATGCCCTGGCACGAAGATGAAACTAATCTTTGCCAGCCGAGACCGCTTCAGAGGCAGCAACCATTCTCTTCGGATCGACCCCTCCTCTATCCTCTTGATCATGTTCATTGAGTCGCTAAGGAAACAAGCCCTGGTGAATGTCTGTGTCTCGAGCCATGTTATTGCTTTACTTACTGCCATGACTTCCATGGTCAGGCTACTTGTGGTTTCAGTGAAAGCACCAGAGTCCTCCTTCACAATTCTCCCTCCGGCCCGAGCTGTAAAGGCCCATGAGCTTCTCACATGTCGGACGACCGACCCATCTGTGTAGATGACCGCGTCACCGTCTAGCGAATTCTCGAAAATCAACGCTTGTACTTCAGCCTCAACAGCAGCCGGATTTTCTTGTCTGCATTTTCTATCTAGTTGGATGCAAACTGAAAAGGATGTGCAGAAGTCTGTTGGCACTTGCATCCACTCCTCGCCAGGTTCTAAGTCCTCAAGTGAACACACCTGTTGAAGAATGTCTTCGGCTTGACCCATCCACGACCGTCCTCTTTTTAACCTGCTGCCCTTCACCTTCCTAATTTCACTATGCAGTGGATGTTGTGTGTTTGCGTTAATTCTGAGGTAGGCGCGTGCCCTGCAAACTTGTATTCTCTCTTCAATGGTTGGAAAATCAAGAAGGTAGCGCATCGCCCTGCATGCTGTATCTCTTGTACATCCAAGAATAATGCGCATAGCTTCATTCTGTATCCTTTCCATCCTTTCTATCTGCTTATGGCTGAGAGTCAAGATTGCCATTGCATACTCCAAAACAGACATGACCAGCCCCTCGTACAGAAGACATAGATGGCGCTGCTCACAGTTTGCTGCCGCCATCACCCGCATCGCTGCCAAACCCCGCTTGGCCTTTGTTATCACCTGGTCTATGTGCACATTATAAGCAAGGCTTCGATCAAACCGTATCCCCAGGTAATTCATTGCCTGCGTTCTTTCCACCGTCTCTGAACACAGCATTACAGTTGGTGTTGGATTGTTGACAATATGATTATTCAACGAGAACCAAGTCACTGTTGCCTTTGTTGGGTTGACCATTGCTCCAGCTTCATCACACCAAGTACTTATGCGATTGAGTTCGGTTTGTAGTTCCCCAGCAACCTCCTCTCTATCCTTACCCTGACGATACACTAAAACATCATCGGCATATGACAATGTCCTGCCAGGTCCAGTGATCTGCTCACTGGTGATTCTCACTGTGTAGGCGTTGAACAGTACCGGAGATAATGGTGATCCCTGTGGTAGGCCAGGATATATTGTTGTTGGTTCCGAAGTCCAACTGCCACATCTAAAAACTACTTTCCGTTGGAAGAGGGCTGCAGCGATCCAACTAAGGAGGAATGGACTTACGTTTAGTTCAAGAAGCTGAAACATTAAAAAATCCAGTGGTACTCTGTTGTATGCGTCCTCAAGATCAATCGCTGCAGCAACGGTTTCAGTGCCTGAGTGGAAACCTTCATAGACATCCTGGGCAAAGACTGCTGCATTGGTCCAGGTTTCTCTTTTTGGACGGTACCCACCCAGGGTAGGTGGGAAAACACCTTGCCTCTCTAGTTGGCTTGATATTTTCCTGGCAATTACCTTCTCCAGCAGCTTGCCTATTGTATTCTGCATGGTTATAATTCGATATCCCTGAATTTTTTTTGTGGTCTTTGTCAGGCTTCGGCAAGGGAATCAGATAGCTGTGTAACCATTCCTCCTTGATGCTAGCACTCCCTATACTGTTGTTGTACATGTCTGCTAGTTTCTCTAGCTCATTGTCGGTACACCTATTTATGTCGTCGTATCTTATGCCATCAGGACCTGGAGCACTGTTTTTTGATCGTCGAAGCACAGCCTTGATTTCTTTCACTGTCACTGTGTCTTCATCCGAAGTGTTCTGGGCCTTGCATCTGTCTGAGGTGACCTCCTTGGCCAGATTTCGACCTCCCATGTCTGTCTGGTTGCTCTGCTCAAGGTAGCGTTCAAAGAGGGCTTTGCCCTTGTCCTCGTCAGTCCTCTGCCAGATGAGGTCAGCACCTTGGAAGTCAGAAATGCTCTTATTCTTGACTACACCACTCATGCTTTTATGTAGTCGCCAGAACAATTTCAGTGACTTGTCTGTGCTTACCCTTTGACACACCTCTGCCCATTTTTCCCTTTTAACCACCGTGACCAGTTTTTTGAAATAGCTTACTTTTGTGTGCATCTCTCTTTCTAAGTGCAAGCAGGGACTAGGATGACCAGCTCTGTTCTTCTTGGCATTTTGCCATCTCCTTACAGCACTACGCTTATCCACCCAAGCCTTATCCACCTCGAAACTCCACCACGGTGGCTGCTCCCAGCTTTTTTTCCTGCCCTGAAACGTTCTGCGCTTGTCACGTCTTATTTTACTCACCACATCTTGCCCTGTACTGTCATACTGGAACGTCTTTACCTTTAGCTTGTGCTGCCTGGTTCTGCCTTTCTCCACCAATATGCTGCAAGGGTGGTGGTCGCTGCCATGGTGTCCTAGGACACCCCATCTACACACTGTAGTGAGTAAAGGTGAAACTAGCGCCAGATCAATAGCACTGTCCTCATCGCCTGGACGGCTTGCTGTCCTGGTGACACAGCCACTGTTGATACAAACCAGGTCGATGGTTTCCAGTGCAGTCTCGAGCTCCTCCCCTTGTGTATTGGAGGAAGTGTTTCCCCATGATCTGCCTTTAGCGTTGAAGTCACCACAGAAAATAACATTCCTCTCGTGGCCTAATATGCCACTTAAGCACTGCCACTTCTGTGCGTCCACACTCGCATTGCGGGCATAAACATTGACCAACACGAATGGTATACTGGAATGAACTCTCACCGCCTGTATTTGTATATCGTCACTGTCCCAACTGGACATGTCTAGCTCTGACGCCACCATGCTGTCGCGAACGAGAATCGCCGTTCCCAGATGTCGTCTGTTGTAGAAACATTTGAAGCCGGCAATTCGGAGTGGCTGATCGCCCAGTCTCGTCTCCTGGAGTGCTACAATGTCGTTCCTGTAAACTAGGGTTTCTAAAATAGAGCCCCGTTGTTTTACACTGGCACAGTTCCAATATAGAATACGGATGTTCCTGAGTCCTAGACGGTGACACTTGAGTCTAAAACGCCTCAAACCACCGCGCTTACCTTGTTTCTTCCTCCCTGCGCGGCTACCACGCCGCTTCGTTATGTTGACTGCTGAACCCTCGGAAAACACACGTTGTTCCGCCATGTTGAAAAAACGTAAACACAGACTGCTGAGAACCACACACGCTGCTGAAGATTCACTCAAGGAAGGCTTCGCTCGATGCACGAACTCCGTAGCACCCGCGCAGATCTTGAGTATAAACTCCTGGTTTTACATCCTGGCACACCAATTACACGCAAGAGATGAATAAATCCATCCCCTACGCGAAAAAGTTAACGAACACCAAACAACACGACCGTCCGTCGCCATCTTGAAACTGGAAGTCCGGGTTTGGTAAGCGCGGCCCAACATTCGGCGCTAACAGAAAGCAGGTAGTACCGTCTACTGTCATACGGTAGATCAGTCATGTCTGACTAAGACATGGCACTTTCCATCTACAGCTGGTCTATCTACTACTGCTCCATCTACTACTGTTCCATCTACGACTGCTCCATCCTTTGCTGCCCCATTTACTACTGCTTCATCTTTTGCCGCTCCGTCTACTACTGGTCCATCTACTACTGCTGGTTCATCTACAACTGCTGGTCCATCTACTACTGTTGGTCCCTTCTAATACTGGTCCATCTAATTCTGGTCCATCTAATTCTGGTCCATCTAATACAGGTCCATCTAATACTGGTCCATCTATTACTGAGCCATCTACTACTGCTGGTCCATTTACTACTGCTGGTCCATATAATACTGCTGTTCCATCTACTACTGCTCTATCTACTACTGCTCCATCTACTACTGCTTCATCTACTTCTGCTCCATCTACTACTGCTCCGTCCACAACCGGTCCATCTACTACTGCTCCATCCATTGCCGGTCCATCTACTGCTGCTCCATCTACTGATGGTCCATCTACTGCTGCTCCATCCATTGCCGGTCCATCTACTGCTGCTACATCTACTGCTGCTCCATCTACTGATGGTCCATCTACTACTGCTCCATCCATTGCCGGTCCATCTACTGCTGCTCCATTCATTGCCGGTCCATCTACTACTGCTCCACCTACTGATGGTCCATCTACTGCTGCTCCATTCATTGCCGGTCCATCTACTACTGCTCCATGCACTACCGGTCCATCTACTACTGCTCCATGCATTGCCGGTCCATCTACTGCTGCTCCATTTACTGATGGTCCATCTACTGCTGCTCCATCTACTGATGGTCCATCTACTGATGGTCCATCTACTGATGGTCCATCTACTGATGGTCCATCTACTGATGGTCCATCTACTGATGGTCCATCTACTATTGCTCCATCTACTGATGGTCCATCTACTGCTGCTCCATCTACTGCTGATCCATCTACAGCTGCTCCATCTACTGATGGTCCATCTACTGCTGCTCCATTCATTGCCGGTCCATCTACTACTGCTCCATGCACTACCGGTCCATCTACTACTGCTCCATGCACTACCGGTCCATATACTGCTGCTCCATTCATTGCCGGTCCATCTACTGCTGCTCCATCTACTGATGGTCCATCTACTACTGCTCCATTCATTGCCGGTCCATCTACTACTGCTCCATGCACTACCGGTCCATCTACTACTGCTCCATCCACTAATGGTCCATCTACTACTGCTCCATTCATTGCCGGTCCATCTACTGCTGCTCCATTCATTGCCGGTCCATCTACTACTGCTCCATCTACTAATGGTCCATCTACTGCTGCTCCATCTACTGATGGTCCATCTACTACTGCTCCATCTACTAATGGTCCATCTACTACTGCTCCATTCATTGCCGGTCCATCTACTGCTGCTCCATTCATTGCCGGTCCATCTACTACTGCTCCATCTACTAATGGTCCATCTACTACTGCTCCATTCATTGCCGGTCCATCTACTGCTGCTCCATCTACTGATGGTCCATCTACTGCTGCTCCATCTACTGATGGTCCATCTACTGCTGCTCCATCTACTGATGGTCCATCTACTACTGCTCCATTCGTTGCCGGTCCATCTACTGCTGCTCCATTCGTTGCCGGTCCATCTACTGCTGCTTCATTCATTGCCGGTCCATCTACTGCTGCTCCATCTACTAATGGTCCATCTACTACTGCTCCATCTACTGATGGTCCATCTACTGCTGCTACATCTACTGATGGTCCATCTACTGCTGCTCCATCTACTGCTGCTCCATCTACTGATGGTCCATCTACTACTGCTCCATTCATTGCCGGTCCATCTACTGCTGCTTCATTCATTGCCGGTCCATCTACTACTGCTCCATTCATTGCCGGTCCATCTACTACTGCTCCATCTACTAATGGTCCATCTACAGCTGCTCCATCTACTGATGGTCCATCTACTGCTGCTCCATTCATTGCCGGTCCATCTACTACTGCTCCATGCACTACCGGTCCATCTACTACTGCTCCATCCACTAATGGTCCATCTACTACTGCTCCATTCATTGCCGGTCCATCTACTGCTGCTCCATTCATTGCCGGTCCATCTACTACTGCTCCATCTACTAATGGTCCATCTACTGCTGCTCCATCTACTGATGGTCCATCTACTACTGCTCCATCTACTAATGGTCCATCTACTACTGCTCCATTCATTGCCGGTCCATCTACTGCTGCTCCATTCATTGCCGGTCCATCTACTGCTGCTCCATTCATTGCCGGTCCATCTACTACTGCTCCATCTACTGATGGTCCATCTACTGCTGCTCCATCTACTGATGGTCCATCTACTGCTGCTCTATCTACTGATGGTCCATCTACTACTGCTCCATTCATTGCCGGTCCATCTACTGCTGCTCCATCTACTGATGGTCCATCTACTGCTGCTCCATCTACTGATGGTCCATCTACTGCTGCTCTATCTACTGATGGTCCATCTACTACTGCTCCATTCGTTGCCGGTCCATCTACTGCTGCTCCATTCGTTGCCGGTCCATCTACTGCTGCTTCATTCATTGCCGGTCCATCTACTGCTGCTCCATCTACTAATGGTCCATCTACTACTGCTCCATCTACTGATGGTCCATCTACTGCTGCTACATCTACTGATGGTCCATCTACTGCTGCTCCATCTACTGCTGCTCCATCTACTGATGGTCCATCTACTACTGCTCCATTCATTGCCGGTCCATCTACTGCTGCTTCATTCATTGCCGGTCCATCTACTACTGCTCCATTCATTGCCGGTCCATCTACTGCTGCTCCATCTACTAATGATCCATCTACTACTGCTCCATCTACTGATGGTCCATGTACTGCTGCTACATCTACTGATAGTCCATGTACTGCTGCTCCATCTACTGCTGCTCCATCTACTGATGGTCCATCTACTACTGCTCCATTCATTGCTGGTCCATCTACTGCTGCTTCATTCATTGCCGGTCCATCTACTACTGCTCCATTCATTGCCGGTCCATCTACTACTGCTCCATTCGTTGCCGGTCGATCTACTGCTGCTCCATTCGTTGCCGGTCCATCTACTGCTGCTTCATTAATTGCCGGTCCATCTACTGCTGCTCCATCTACTAATGGTCCATCTACTACTGCTCCATCTACTGATGGTCCATCTACTGCTGCTACATCTACTGATGGTCCATCTACTGCTGCTCCATCTACTGCTGCTCCATCTACTGATGGTCCATCTACTACTGCTCCATTCATTGCCGGTCCATCTACTGCTGCTCCATTCATTGCCGGTCCATCTACTGCTGCTTCATTCATTGCCGGTCCATCTACTGCTGCTTCATTCATTGCCGGTCCATCTACTGCTGCTCCATCTACTGATGGTCCATCTACTACTGCTCCATGCACTACCGGTCCATATACTGCTGCTCCATCTACTGATGCTGCATCTACTGCTGCTCCATCTATTGATGGTCCATCTACTGCTGCTCCGTCTACTGATGGTCCATCTACTACTGCTCCATCTACTGATGCTGCATCTACTGCTGCTCCATCTATTGATGGTCCATCTACTACTGCTCCATCTATTGATGGTCCATCTACTACTGCTCCATCTACTGATGGTCCATCTACTACTGCTCCATCTACTGCTGGTCCATCTACTGCTGCTACATCTACTGCTGCTCCATCTATTGATGGTCCATCTACTACTGCTCCATCTACTGATGGTGCATCTACTGCTGCTCCATCTACTGCTGATCCATCTACTGCTGCTCCATCTACTGCTGGTCCATCTACAGCTGCTCCATCTACTGATGGTCCATCTACTACTGCTCCATCTACTGCTGCTACATCTACTGCTGCTCCATCTATTGCTGATCCATCTACTGCTGCTCCATCTACTGATGGTGCATCTACTACTGCTCCATCTACTGCTGCTCCATCTACTGCTGCTCCATCTACTGCTGCTCCATCTACAGCTGCTCCATCTATTGATGGTCCATCTACTACTGCTCCATCTACTGATGGTCCATCTACTGCTGCTCCATCTACTGATGGTCCATCTACTACTGCTCCATTCGTTGCCGGTCCATCTACTGCTGCTCCATTCGTTGCCGGTCCATCTACTGCTGCTTCATTCATTGCCGGTCCATCTACTGCTGCTCCATCTACTAATGGTCCATCTACTACTGCTCCATCTACTGATGGTCCATCTACTGCTGCTACATCTACTGATGGTCCATCTACTGCTGCTCCATCTACTGCTGCTCCATCTACTGATGGTCCATCTACTACTGCTCCATTCATTGCCGGTCCATCTACTGCTGCTTCATTCATTGCCGGTCCATCTACTACTGCTCCATTCATTGCCGGTCCATCTACTACTGCTCCATCTACTAATGGTCCATCTACAGCTGCTCCATCTACTGATGGTCCATCTACTGCTGCTCCATTCATTGCCGGTCCATCTACTACTGCTCCATGCACTACCGGTCCATCTACTACTGCTCCATCCACTAATGGTCCATCTACTACTGCTCCATTCATTGCCGGTCCATCTACTGCTGCTCCATTCATTGCCGGTCCATCTACTACTGCTCCATCTACTAATGGTCCATCTACTGCTGCTCCATCTACTGATGGTCCATCTACTACTGCTCCATCTACTAATGGTCCATCTACTACTGCTCCATTCATTGCCGGTCCATCTACTGCTGCTCCATTCATTGCCGGTCCATCTACTGCTGCTCCATTCATTGCCGGTCCATCTACTACTGCTCCATCTACTGATGGTCCATCTACTGCTGCTCCATCTACTGATGGTCCATCTACTGCTGCTCTATCTACTGATGGTCCATCTACTACTGCTCCATTCATTGCCGGTCCATCTACTGCTGCTCCATCTACTGATGGTCCATCTACTGCTGCTCCATCTACTGATGGTCCATCTACTGCTGCTCTATCTACTGATGGTCCATCTACTACTGCTCCATTCGTTGCCGGTCCATCTACTGCTGCTCCATTCGTTGCCGGTCCATCTACTGCTGCTTCATTCATTGCCGGTCCATCTACTGCTGCTCCATCTACTAATGGTCCATCTACTACTGCTCCATCTACTGATGGTCCATCTACTGCTGCTACATCTACTGATGGTCCATCTACTGCTGCTCCATCTACTGCTGCTCCATCTACTGATGGTCCATCTACTACTGCTCCATTCATTGCCGGTCCATCTACTGCTGCTTCATTCATTGCCGGTCCATCTACTACTGCTCCATTCATTGCCGGTCCATCTACTGCTGCTCCATCTACTAATGATCCATCTACTACTGCTCCATCTACTGATGGTCCATGTACTGCTGCTACATCTACTGATAGTCCATGTACTGCTGCTCCATCTACTGCTGCTCCATCTACTGATGGTCCATCTACTACTGCTCCATTCATTGCTGGTCCATCTACTGCTGCTTCATTCATTGCCGGTCCATCTACTACTGCTCCATTCATTGCCGGTCCATCTACTACTGCTCCATTCGTTGCCGGTCGATCTACTGCTGCTCCATTCGTTGCCGGTCCATCTACTGCTGCTTCATTAATTGCCGGTCCATCTACTGCTGCTCCATCTACTAATGGTCCATCTACTACTGCTCCATCTACTGATGGTCCATCTACTGCTGCTACATCTACTGATGGTCCATCTACTGCTGCTCCATCTACTGCTGCTCCATCTACTGATGGTCCATCTACTACTGCTCCATTCATTGCCGGTCCATCTACTGCTGCTCCATTCATTGCCGGTCCATCTACTGCTGCTTCATTCATTGCCGGTCCATCTACTGCTGCTTCATTCATTGCCGGTCCATCTACTGCTGCTCCATCTACTGATGGTCCATCTACTACTGCTCCATGCACTACCGGTCCATATACTGCTGCTCCATCTACTGATGCTGCATCTACTGCTGCTCCATCTATTGATGGTCCATCTACTGCTGCTCCGTCTACTGATGGTCCATCTACTACTGCTCCATCTACTGATGCTGCATCTACTGCTGCTCCATCTATTGATGGTCCATCTACTACTGCTCCATCTATTGATGGTCCATCTACTACTGCTCCATCTACTGATGGTCCATCTACTACTGCTCCATCTACTGCTGGTCCATCTACTGCTGCTACATCTACTGCTGCTCCATCTATTGATGGTCCATCTACTACTGCTCCATCTACTGATGGTGCATCTACTGCTGCTCCATCTACTGCTGATCCATCTACTGCTGCTCCATCTACTGCTGGTCCATCTACAGCTGCTCCATCTACTGATGGTCCATCTACTACTGCTCCATCTACTGCTGCTACATCTACTGCTGCTCCATCTATTGCTGATCCATCTACTGCTGCTCCATCTACTGATGGTGCATCTACTACTGCTCCATCTACTGCTGCTCCATCTACTGCTGCTCCATCTACTGCTGCTCCATCTACAGCTGCTCCATCTATTGATGGTCCATCTACTACTGCTCCATCTACTGATGGTGCATCTACTGCTGCTACATCTACTGCTGCTCCATCTACTAATGGTCCATCTACTACTGCTCCATCTACTGATGGTCCATCTACTACTGCTCCATCTACTGCTGCTCCATCTACTGCTGCTCCATCTACTGCTGCTCCATCTACAGCTGCTCCATCTATTGATGGTCCATCTACTACTGCTCCATCTACTGATGGTGCATCTACTGCTGCTACATCTACTGCTGCTCCATCTACTAATGGTCCATCTACTACTGCTCCATCTACTGATGGTGCATCTACTGCTGCTCCATCTACAGCTGCTCCATCTACAGCTGCTCCATCTACAGCTGCTCCATCTACAGCTGCTCCATCTACAGCTGCTCCATCTACTGCTGGTCCATCTACTGCTGCTACATCAACTACTGCTACATCTGGTGCTGCTCCATCAAATATGCTCCATCTATTACTTCTGTCGAAATTTACCACGACCGGTGCATGGTAATAAGACTACGGGAAATAAACAGATGAACATGATAGAAACATGCTTTACCACCATCATCATCAGCATGTAGTTGCGTCTATGTAGAATATCTCGATCATCACGCCCCACCGGAATGACTAGATCCTTTGGCAGTATTTCTGCTTCGTATATTTTCAAGGTGTCTTTAATGTCCTTTCCCCACTTTATTGCTACTTGATCAATGTCCCTTGTTCACGGAATCCTGTCTCCCTTTATTGTTCTTTCTAAACCATATATATCAAAAGTTACCCAATTTCATGATGACGTTTATGGGCCAGTTGGCTTTGGTGTTAAGATCCTGTGGAAAAGTTTGTTTCTTCTTTCTAGGTCCTACTGAAGAAGAAGACGAAGAAGAAGAAGAAGAAGAAGAAGAAGAAGAAGAAGAAGAAGAAGAAGAAGAAGAAGAAGAAGAAGAAGAAGAAGAAGAAGAAGAAGAGGAAGAAGCAGACGCAGAAGTAGAAGCAGAAGCAGCAGCAGCCGCCGCTTACGCTGCCGCCGCCGCCGCCGTCGCAGCCGCAGCACAGGGGCAACCACAGAATAATAATAATAATAATAATAATAATAATAATAATAATAATAATAATAATAATACGATTGTGTTGGTTCTTGACTTAACTCAAATCATAGATTGCGATTTAAGTATAAGAGTTGGTGGTATCAGATTCCCTGTGGAAGACTGTTGCACACTCGAGCAGTGGACACGATTCTAGGTACCCACGTCGGGGAGAGGAGACAAATTGTTGCAAACTTGAGTAGTGGACAGGATTCTTGATAGACTGGCGTCGGGGAGGGGAGACAGATTGTTGCACAATTGAGCAGTGGACAGGATTCTATGTAGACTGGCGTCGGTGAGGGGAGACAGATTGTTGCAGACTTGAGCAATGGACAGGATTCTAGGTAGACGCGTTGGGAAGAAGAGATAGAATGTTGCACACTTGAGCAATGGACAGGATTCTAGGTAGACTGGCGTCGGGGAGAGGAAACAAATTGTTGCACACTTGAGAAGTAGAGAAGATTTTAGGTAGACTGACGTCGGACGGTAGGGAGGAGGCGGGGGGGGGGGGAGAAGAGACAGATTGTTGTTACCCACTCGAGCAGTGGAGAAGATTCTAGGTAGTCAGGCGTTGGGGGAGGGGATACATATTAACATTTGAGGTATAATAACGGAGAAAAATGGCTACGGAGATGTGCCCCGACACAACAAGATACTTTATGATGATAATGATATGGTTATGGAAAACAACAAAATATTAGGAGGACAAGGAAAGATCTAAAGATGACGGATGACAGACGAATGACAGACGAATGAATAATAATAATAATAATAATAATAATAATAATAATAATAATAATAATAATAATAATAATAACACACATTAACAACAGCAACATATATTTTATCCCAGGAACTCGCAAATCAGCTTGTTTGGAAAATCGATGTTGTTTAAATTAAAACGTAGTCTTGCAAATATGGCGTCAAATAAGCTAAATAGTGTGCAGATAAAAGCCAACCATTGTTTCCAAGAGACCTCATTCAAACACAGAATAGAAGGGGCATTAAATCGAGAAAAATATCGCAATCGCCAAAAGGAATAGGGATACACAATGAATGTTTTGTAAACACCTTTCCCGCATCATTGTGGGTGATGTTTTATTTTTCTTGTTTATTTCAGTTATCAAGTTAATTTGCCGAAAGAGGTTTATTATTCGCGTGACGGGGGCTCGTGCAAAGAATGTCACGTTTTTTGGGATTAACCGTTCTAATGACGATAATGGACGACGATAAAGCCCTAAAGGAAAATGCGAATAAATAGGAGACAGTTTTTAGAGACGCCAACGTCGGTTAAATGGGGATTTTGTTAAAATTGTAGGGATGGGGAGATGTTGGGATGTTTGTAGGAAATGTAAGTTTGGAGCTAAATGGAAAATTTATCTGGGGAAATGATGTGGTGGTGTGGGTTTGGGGTTTATGGGGTTCCGGGACAGATGTTTGTGAATGGTTGTCGGGGAATTTTCGGAACTGGGCTGAGTGCTTTGTTTGTACGGGTTGTTAGACAGGTGTGTGTGTGTGGGGGGGGGGGGGGGGGAGAGAGAGAGAGAGAGAGAGAGAGAGAGAGAGAGAGAGAGAGAGAGATGGTTAGCTGGTTAAATAATAAATAATATGAGAGAATAGGTGCAGACATGTCGTGATTGTAGCGGACTCACAGAACATTCTAAGAAGGGTGACGACAGACATGATTTGTGTAAAGTGGCGTGCTTCAGTTAAAAAACAAAAAACAAAATAGGGGACATCTGTGGGGTATTTCCCCCCAGAACATGCTGGCGTATTGGGAAACGAGCAGATGGACAGATTGGCTGGGTCTGCCGCGGTGTGGGGTATTGTTGCACGATAAGATAGATGTAGTCAGTGTCCTTTAGGATTATGGGATTATTGTGGAGGAACAGATAATTCGTTGTGACCTGGAGAGGATGATGAGGTAGAGAGTAGCTAGAGGATCCATCGATGGTTTTGCAACTATTTGCATGTTGTTGTTATTGTTTGCGCTCTCGTGCTTTGAACTCAAGCGTAGTCCCTACACGTGCTACTACTTCAGTATCACTGGACTGATTTTTGCGTGTGGATTAGCTTTCCTTATCACCGGTGTCTTTCGCCATCAGGCGAACCCACTCCGACTTCTGATGTACTTGTAATTTACGTCCCCAAGACAAGTTCACGAAGTCAAAATGTTAGTCCAGCTGACCGATGTAGGGGCTGAACCAGCTACTTCGGCATCAGCACACCGGATGTTTAAGAATGTGCGTTCTTATCCTTTCGGCCATGGTGACATAATTTGCACTTTTGAAGTCAGCAGTGTCGTTAGCTGTTTTCTGTTCCTATCACCTCCCTCCACACACACACGCACGCACGCACGCACACACACACACACACACACACACACACACACATCCATCACATTTGTGACCGCACATCCCTAATGTGGACGATATAAGCTTCCACTGTGGTTATACAAGTGTGTTTCACATTTAGTGGTTATCAGATAAGTATCACCTTTTCATGTGTTCACTATTCCATTCTATTTTCATGCCTTAATGTTGTCAAATGTAGTGTCATCTGCGTGATTTGGGTGTTGTTGTATTGTCTTTTGTTTGTGTGCTGACAAAGGTCTTTGCCATTTGAAAGAGCATATGATGATGATGTGGTGACAGCAACGTTACCCTGCTACATGACGATAAACTTTAAGAGTTAGAGTAACAACTGATAGACAGTGAAAGAGTTAAAACATCAACTTTGCCCGGTGTAGTTAAAGAACAGCTAACAGCGCTAGCATGTATTATTATAAATACTAGAGCTGAGAGGGTTAATGGAACAACCTCTTATAGCAGAAGCAGTTAAGCAGACAGGCCAGCTTCATGGATTTGAACCGAATGATTGGGAAGATCACTGCCACAACGCTATCAGACATGCCCTCCAGATGACATGATAATTGCCAGGCGCTATACTGAAATCCGTGCACTTAATTCCAACAAGATTTATCTTTCCTGTCTCCAGGGACGCCAAGATTATATTAATAACACCAATTAAATTCAATAACACGGGCTCAATGAATGGACGCAAGGATATGTGGAGGCTTTTGTTTGTTCTTGATGTCAAAAACAATTATTTATGACTGGCTTTCAACACCGGAGTTTCGCTACTCGCCCTTTGTGGTTCAAGTATGTTTGTGGACCTCGTTTGGGTACCGGAAGAAGAAATAAGAAGGACGTCCCAAAGAAACGGAATACAAATAATGTCTCAACAACTGGGAAACGAGTCAAATTAAGGCAGACAGACAGACACGCGTATACACGGACAAAAGGACTGCCTTCCAGGTCGGCAAGAAGGGAGACGTGAGGTTGGCATATAGATATTTGTACTTGGAGAGAAGTAGCATAGGGTTATGTTTGTTAGTAGCAGTGATTCCGGAATTATTCTATCTATCTATCTAACAATCTATCTAACAATCTATCTATCTATCTATCTATCTATCTATCTATCTATCTATCTATCTATCTATCTATCTATCTATCTATCTATCTATCTATCTATCTATCTATCTATCTATCTATCTATCCATCTATCTATCTGTCTGTCTGTCTGTCTGTCTGGCTGGCTGGCTGGCTGGCTGGCTGGCTGGCTGGTTGGCTGGCTGGCTGGCTGGCTGGCTGGCTGCCCGTCCGCCCGTGCCTCACTCCCTCTCTCCCCTCTCTGTCCATCCGTGCACCTCTTCCTCCCTCCGTCCGCCCGTCCGTTCGTTCATTCGTTTACTTATCTATCTCTGCCTGTCTGTCTGCCTGTCTACTTCTGTCTGCCTATCTGTCAGTTATTCAGTCTGTCTATCTGTTTGTCAGTCAGTCTGTCTATCAGGCTGTCTATCTTTCTGTCTTTTGCCCATCTTCCGTCCGTCCTTCCGCGCTCGTCCATCGACCGACCGACCTGTCTGTCTGTCTATCTATCAGCATTGCATGCGCATTCATTTGTTTGTCTATCCGTTCGATCATTCATCCACACTTTTCTCTCTAAGTGCCAGTCTATCTGTGTATCTGTCCTTACATCCATTCATTCATCGGTCTGTAGGGCGTCCATCTACCTGACTGTCCCTTCATCAGTTACTCAGCCCTCCAGCTGTTCTGTCGTCGTTTTCTTCTTCCCAGCTCATCATGGACACAGTATTGGTTAGGCCTATGTGCTCACAGCCGGCTTCGTGGCCTAGAAGTTAGCGACTTTCCTCCGTAATCTCGTATACTCTCGTAAGTAACGTGACGACGGTGAGCATCAGCAGTGGTTCGAATCGCGTCGGTAACTTACGGGGTATGTGAACCAGTCGCTCAGAAAGCAATGGCAAACTACTGAGCGTAATCTTGCCAAGAAATCAACAATTAGCTGAAAGAAGCTGATGTTGACAGCGATGTCATGTAAACAAATGTGCTCACAATATGTATTATCCTGCGACAATCGGCTAGTAACTCCTGCTTTAGCACATTTTATAACCTTGCTTCTCTCCCCTATTCTACACATAAATTACTCGTGAGCACGGCTTCCAGGTTTGTTTTTTTTTTTTTTTGCATTTTACTAGGGCGGCTGCTCTCACGGCCTACTCTTTAATACAATTAATTTTCAGAGGGTTGTGTATGTGTATGTGTGCGTGTTGTTTGCGGCAGCATAGTGGTTAGTGTGCTGCCAGGAAAGAGGTAAGGGTTCAATCCTCAGTAGAGACAGAATCCTTTGTTCTAAAGAGTACGGGCAGACGTCATCATCACCATCATCAAGTGGCCTGCCAGCTGGTGTAGGCGTTCATGGCTCTCCACTGATCTAGGATATTGACATTCTGGATCCACTCTGCTGATGCTCCATGTCACCGTCTCAATCCATCCAGCATTATTTTCTCTTGGTCGGCCTCTGCCTTTCTTCCCCTTGATCTTTCCAGTTGTCACACTGTTCTCCAATTTCTCTCTTATAATCACATGACCAAAGAAAGCTGTTTGTCTTTCTTATTTTATAACGTTACAGTTTCATTAGCCTCTTTCAGGCAATCGTTGTTAGTTACTTTGGCAGTCCAAGGAATCCGCAACATTCGCCTCAGGACTCACACCTATGTTGCTAACAAGTTCTTCCTAATGTGTTCATTTACATTCTAAGATTCACTGCCATACAGCTATAGAGTTTCTATATATCACTTCAGCACTCTCTTTCTTACATTCAATGATAATGACTTATTGCATAAGATACTTTTCATCTTCTGAAATGCATCTTTTGCTTGCCCTATGCTGTTTTTAATATCTGTTGTGCATCTTCCATCTGATGTTATAAATGCCTCTAGGTGTTCAAAATTATCCACTGAGTTTCAATTTCACATTTTGGTGTCACCTTTTTCTTTGATATCACCATTGTTACTGTTTTCTTAATATTCAAGGGGGGGGGGGGGATGGATCTTTCTTTGCATTTCCTATTACTACAATGTCCAACAATTGTTGTAGGTCTGTTGAATTACCTGCCACCAATACTGTGTCATCTGCATATCGTATATCATTTATATTATAACATCCAATTAGCATTCCTGGCTTCTCTTTGATCTCTTTCGTTATTATTTCGCTGTAGAAGGAGAAGAGATCCGGTGACAAAGCACACCCCTGTCGTCCTCCTAGCTCTATTTGTTCATAATTGCCTTCTTATTTCCAATTTTAATTGCTGTTATTTGGTTCCAGTAAATATTCTGTATTATTCTGAGATCTTTCCCATCAGTGTTGATATCTTCCAACATGTTCATCAGTTAAGATGCGTACCAAACAATTTTAGGAATTTCCCTCGAAGACAAGGCGACGAGGCAGGGAACTGAGCACCCATCTTGTATGTCGTGGCCTAGAATATGTGAACGTCTAACACGATTACAGGTACACTAGATAATTCATTGTTGAACGCGTGAAATATAATACAAACATTCCATGTCCTGTCTACAACGTTGTATCAGCCTTAATACCATGTTCATTTTCTAGGCAATTTTACATTCAGTAGTTTGCCATTGCTTTTTTTTTGGGGGGGGGGGGGAGAGAAGTGGCAGGGAGGGCGGGGGCCTCACTCACTCTGACCTTAAGCGTAGGCCATATATGTGCTATAACTATTCCAAAATTAAAGAAAGTGGGTCGTCAGACACGGATGACTGAAAGACATAAAGATGGAAAAATCATAATAGAAAAAAAATATATCTGATTTTACATGTATGGTCAGATTATGTGAAAACATGTGAGAAGCTCATGGACATGTGAGAAGCTCATGGGCCTTTACAGCTCGGGCCGGAGGGAGAATTGTGAAGGATGACTCTGGTGCTTTCACTGAAACCACAAGTAGCCTGACCATGGAAGTCATGGCAGTAAGTAAAGCAATAACATGGCTCGAGACACAGACATTCACCAGGGCTTGTTTCCTTAGCGACTCAATGAACATGATCAAGAGGATAGAGGAGGGGTCGATCCGAAGAGAATGGTTGCTGCCTCTGAAGCGGTCTCGGCTGGCAAAGATTAGTTTCATCTTCGTGCCAGGGCATGCGGGAGTACAAGGAAATGAGCGGGCTGACAAGCTCGCAGGTGAGGCTACTGTGGAGGGCGGACGCGCCATGGACCAGGCTGACATTCTGAATGCTCTACGTGATGTGAGACTTTTGCGAGAACCAAGTGATGACTGTGAATCTACAACAATGGCCAGACTTCTAGAGCATCAAATTAAAAGAGGTGTGGCCAAACAAGAACACTACGCAGGAAGCCAAAGAAGATTGATAAACCAACACAGAACTGGCGTCGTTAGCCGCTACACGCTGCGGGATTTGCTGAGGAGGGGATCCGAGCACTTATGGACTGAATGGTTCGATGTGCAGCGAGGATGATCTGTCGACTAACTAACTAACTAACATTATGTGAAAAACCTTTATGATGATAACAGGGAAGAACAGTATGATATTCAAAATAATAATGAAGAACCATCAATATTGAAGATGGAGGTTCAGAATGCTCTTAACCATATGAAAACTTGCAAGACCCCCGGTTCAGACAGCATCACAACAGAAATAATTAATGCTTTAGAAGAATACGGAATAGATCAAGTTACCAGACTCCTGAATACAATATATGATACTGGAGAAATACCTTCTGAATTATGTAATTCTGTATTTATTGCAATCCCAACGAAATCAGGAGCCTTGAAATGTGATCAACATCGAACAATTAGTATAATGAGTCACATCACGAAGATTTTGCTAAGAATTATCATGCAAAGAGTTGGGAAGAAAATACAACCTGAAATAGGAGAGGAACAATGTGGGTTTGTAGAAGACAAGGGTACAGTAAATGCTGTGTATATACTAAGAACAGTAATTGAAAGTCCTATAGAAGTAAATAAAGACCTTTGCTATATTGACTACACAAAGGCTTTCGATAAAGATTAAAGTGAGACATGTCGACATGATAAGGATGCTTGAAGATCTACAAATTGATGCAAAAGACCTTTGACTTGTGAAAAACATATATTGGAAACAACAAGCTGCCATAAGAATTGATAATGAAGTAGGTCAATATCAGCCTATTAACAGAGGTGTAAGACAGGGATGTGTAATGTCTCCAGATCTTTGTCCATGTACAGTGAAAATATTTTCAATAAAATAGAAGATATGGAAGGAATTAACATTGGGGGAACGATACATCAATAACATAAGACATGCAGATGATACAGTCTTGATTTCAGACAATGAACAGGACCTGCAACATTTAGTAGATGCGGTTGTTGCACACGGTGAACAACTCGGGTTAGAATTGAATTGTAAAAAGACACAGGTTATGGTCGTCACTAGGAAGGAAGAAATACCATATTGCAATATACAAGTAAATGGGCATATTCTTAAACAAGTGAATCGGTACTGCTATCTCGGAACAGTCATAACATCTGATGGGAGATGCCTTGAAGAGATTAGAACAAGAATTGCCATTGCGAAAGTAGCCTTTTGCAAGATGAAAAACATATTGACCAATAAAAATATATCAACTGAAACGAGAAAAAGAGTGTTGAAGTGCTACATAGAACCTGCACTTTCATATATATTTAAATATTGAGCACAATCCACTACTGGCAACGCCGATCGCATTCTGGTATGAACCTAAGGCCCCACGAAATAACCACATAATTAATTGATTATTGCTCACTGGATTTAGGAGGCCTGGTGTTCCTTGCCAGTGAGAAGTCCTGATCGTTCGGGTCCCATCGATTGACGGACGTCGGTCGCGGCGATTGGGCAATCTTGAGCATAGCCTACGATGGGTAGCGTTGTGATGTTCTGTTGTGATAATTTGGTGTGTCCAGTGTGTGCCGCGTGGTTACACACCCGCTTCACACGCGTGATCCGGGACTGTTTCCGGATCCGGTCAGGGATATGCACTACTGACGAGCTCAAATGAGGGCGAAACTCGAGTATAGTGCTTCCATATTGACGTGGATAGGCCTTAGGTTCATACCAGAATGCGATCGGCGTTGCCAGTAGTGGGTTGTGCTCAATATTTAAATTTCAAATCCCGAAATAACCACATAATCAATTTCATATATATGTGAAGCGTGGACAATGAGCAGACAATCTGAAAAAACATCTCATGGCTGTGGAAATGTCGTTTCTGAGGAAAATACCATGGACAGACAGACAAAGCACTGAACAAGTCTTACAAGAAACAAATGAAGATCGTAAACTGATTAGAGACATTAGAAGTAGACAGTCACAATTTTTTTTGGCATGTTATGAAAAGAAATGAATTAGAGAAATTGGTGACAACTGGCAAGATCGAAGGGAAGAGACCAAGGGAAAGACCAAGAAGTAAATACCTGGATGGCTTGGCCACGTGGCATGGTCGAGACAGAAACACGCAGCTGATCCACGACTCTGGTGATGGAGTGAGATGGCAAAATATGACCGCCCACGCTTAGCGGCATGGCTCATGATGGTTGTATGGATATATGTGCTACTACTTCTAGTGCGCTGGGCTGATTATTGCGCTTGGATTAGCTCTCCCTGTTTATTACTAGTGTCCCTCGCCATCAGGCTGACCCACTCTGATTGCAGGGGTACTTGTAAGTTACGTTGATAAGTCAAAATTTAGTCTAGCTGGTCGGTGTAGGGTTTGAACCCGCTACCTCGTCATCAACACACCGGATCTTCTAGAACGAGCGTTCTTATCCACTCGACCATGCTCACCTCGCCACTGCTTTATGAACGAGAAGTCGTTGTTGAAATCCAAGTGACTGGTTTAGCGAATGAACCCTCAGCCCCGCAGACCTCTGTTGGCGCAAAACATAAGAACTAACATGGCACGACAGTGTATGGAGCTCGTGGAGAGAACTAGATACACATCATGGAGATAACTAGACAAACATCACGGAAATAACTAGACTATCATCACGGAAATAACTAGACAAACATCATGGAGATAACTAGGCAAACATCACGGAAATAACTAGACAAACATCACGGAAATAACTAGACAAACATCATGGAGATAACTAGGCAAACATCACGGAAATAACTAGACAAACATCACGGAAATAACTAGACAAACATCACGGAAATAACTAGACAAACATCACGGAAATAACTAGACAAACATCACGGAAATAACTAGACACACATCATGGAGTTAGTTAGTTAGTTAGTTAGTCGACAGATCATCCTCATTGCACATCGAACCTTTCAGTCCATAAGTGCTCGGATCCCCTCCTCAGCAAATCCCGCAACGTGTAGCGGCTAACGACGCCAGTTCTGTGTTGGTTTATAAATCTTCTTTGGCTTCCTGCGTAGTGTTCTTGTTTGGCCACCCCTCTTTTAATTTGCTGCTCTCGCAGTCTGGCCATTGTTGTAGATTCACAGTCATCACTTGGTTCTCGCAAAAGTCTTACTTCTCGTAGAGCATTCAGAATGTCGGCCTGGTCCATGGCGCGTCCGCCCTCCACAGTAGCCTCACCTGCGAGCTTGTCAGCCCGCTCATTTCCTTGTACTCCCGCATGCCCTGGCACGAAGATGAAACTAATCTTTGCCAGTCGAGACCGCGCCAGAGGCAGCAACCATTCTCTTCGGATCGATCCCTCCTCTATCCTCTTGATCATGTTCATTGAGTCGCTAAGGAAACAAGCCCTAGTGAATGTCTGTGTCTCGAGCCATGTTATTGCTTTACTTACTGCCATGACTTCCATGGTCAGGCTACTTGTGGTTTCAGTGAAAGCACCAGAGTCCTCCTTCACAATTCTCCCTCCGGCCCGAGCTGTAAAGGCCCATGAGCTTCTCACATGTCGGACGACCGACCCATCTGTGTAGATGACCGCGTCACCGTCTAGCGAATTCTCGAAAATCAACGCTTGTACTTCAGCCTCAACAGCAGCCGGATTTTCTTGTCTGCATTTTCTATCAAGTTGGATGCAAACTGAAAAGGATGTGCAGAAGTCTGTTGGCACTTGCACCCACTCCTCGCCAGGTTCTAAGTCCTCAAGTGAACACACCTGTTGAAGAATGTCTTCGGCTTGACCCATCCACGACCGTCCTCTTTTTAACCTGCTGCCCTTCACCTTCCTAATTTCACTATGCAGTGGATGTTGTGTGTTTGTGTTAATTCTGAGGTAGGCGCGTGCCCTGCAACCTTGTATTCTCTCTTCAATGGTTGGAAACCCAAGAAGGTAGCGCATCGCCCTGCATGCTGTATCTCTTGTACATCCAAGAATAATGCGCATAGCTTCATTCTGTATCCTTTCCATCCTTTCTATCTGCTTATGGCTGACAGTCAGGATTGCCATTGCATACTCCAAACTAGACATGACCAACCCCTCGTACAGAAGACATAGATGGCGCTGCTCACAGTTTACTGCCGCCATCACCCGCATCGCTGCCAAACCCCGCTTGGCCTTTGTTATCACCTGGTCTATGTGCACATTATAAGCAAGGCTTCGATCAAACCGTATCCCCAGGTAATTCATTGCCTGCGTTCTTTCCACCGTCTCTGAACACAGCATTACAGTTGGTGTTGGAGTGTTGACAATATGATTATTCAACAAGAACCAAGTCACTGTTGCCTTTGTTGGGTTGACCATTGCCCCAGCGTCATCACACCAAGTGGAGATAACTAGACACACATTAGAGAGATAACTAGATACACATCAGAGAGATAACTAGACAAACATCATAGAGATAACTAGACAAACATCACTGAGATAACTAGACACACATCATGGAGATAACTCGACACACATCATAGAGATAACTAGACAAACATCACTGAGATAACTAGACAAACATCACTGAGATAACTAGACAAACATCACTGAGATAACTAGACACACATCACGGAGATAACTAGACACACATCACTGAGATAACTAGACACACATCACGGAAATAACTAGACAAACATCGTAGAGATAACTAGACAAACATCACTGAGATAACTAGACACACATCACGGAGATAACTAGACACACATCATAGAGATAACGAGACAAACATCACTGAGATAACTAGACAAACATCACTGAGATAACTATACAAACGTCATGGAGATAACTAGACAACATCACTGAGATAACTATACAAACATCACTGAGATAACTAGACAAACATCACGGAGATAACTAGACAAACATCACGGAGATAACTAGACAAACATCACGGAGATAACTAGACAAACATCATGGGATAACTATACAAACATCACGGAGATAACTAGACAAACATCATGGAGATAACTATACAAACATCACGGAGATAACTAGACAAACATCATGGAGATAACTAGACAAACATCATAGAGATAACGAGACAAACATCACTGAGATAACTAGACAAACATCACTGAGATAACTATACAAACGTCATGGAGATAACTAGACAAACATCACTGAGATAACTATACAAACATCACTGAGATAACTAGACAAACATCACGGAGATAACTAGACAAACATCACGGAGATAACTAGACAAACATCACGGAGATAACTAGACAAACATCATGGAGATAACTATACAAACATCACGGAGATAACTAGACAAACATCACGGAGATAACTAGACAAACATCACGGAGATAACTAGACAAACATCACGGAGATAACTAGACAAACATCACGGAGATAACTAGACAAACATCATGGAGATAACTATACAAACATCACGGAGATAACTAGACAAACATCATGGAGATAACCAGACAAACATCAAGGAGATAACTAGACAAACAACAGTAAACCAAGAGGTGAACAAAAGACGCCGGCGCTAGATAGGACAGACACTGAGAACACGTGAGAATAGAATCATTAGAAAGTCCTTTAGTTGGGATCCACGGAATAGAAGGAATAGAGGAAGACCTAATTTGAACACGATTAGCAGTGACAGAAATGTACAACATGGAGAGGGACGTGGACGGGGCTTTTTGGGATAGTTAAGGATAGGACAGCTTGGAGTGATTTGGTTCGGGGTCTATGCTCCAGTAGAGGACAAAGAGAGAGAGAGAGAGAGAGGAAGAGAGAGAGAGAGAGAGAGGGAGAGAGAGAGAGAGAGAGAGAGAGAGAGAGAGAGAGAGAGAGAGAGAGAGAGAGAGAGAGAAGGGAGCCAACTATTGTGTATTTGCTATGTGGGTAATATGGTATACATATCAATATGGCGGCCCATACAAATAAAAATACAAGTTACTGTAACAAGAAAAATCGCACAAGCATGATTAATGAATCCCAGCGACATAACAAGATGCCCTAGGAATGTCACAGTTTTAGAATCCCTGGCATAACGGAGCCGTATCACAGAGTGAAAGAGGCGCGTCTGAGAGGGACTTAGACCAGGACCTCAAAACGTTTTGGAAACACAATTTACCGTAACACCCTGTGTGGTCCTGGCTATGATGTTTGTCGGCTACATCCGAGTTTCCTGGAGTTTCCTTCTGGATTTCTCAGTTTGGATACTATTTATTTATGTCGTTTTCATGGCTTCATATTTGAGTAGTAGTAGTAGTAGTAGTAGTAGTAGTAGTAGTAGTAGTAGTAGTAGTAGTAGTAGTAGTAGTAGTAGTAGTAGTAGTAGTAGTAGTAGTAGTGGTAGTGGTAGTAGTAGTAGTAGTAGTAGTAGTAGTAGTAGTAGTAGTAGTAGTAGTAGTAGTAGTAGTAGTAGTAGTAGTAGTAGTAGTAGTAATGGGAGAGGAAGAAATACTAGTATTTGTAGGTGTATTAGAAAGAAACGGAGGAGAACACTGGATGATGTGATAGTTATAGAGTTGCGTGTGTTCGGGCCTCAATCATGACATCTTGGCGTGTTCGGCAAGGTGATCCGTGTTTTACATTCAAGTGTGTTCGTGTAACATCAACACCAATCGTGATCATTATTTGTCAATAATAATAGTATGTGCCGCGCTCCGATGCTGCAGCTGCTACTGATGATACTGCTTCCACTGATTCTGCTGTTGTTGCTACAACAACAAGAACAACAACAATAACTACTACTACTACTACTACTACTACTACTACTACTACTACTACTACTACTACTACTACTACTACTACTACTACTACTACTACTACTACTACTACTACTACTACTACTACTACCACCACTACTACTACTACTACTACTACTACTACTACTACTACTACTACTACTACTACTACCACTACTACTACCACTACTACTACTACTACTACTACTACTACTACTACTACGACGACGACGACTACTACTACTACTACTACTACTACTACTACTACTACTACTACTACTACTACTACTACTACTACTACTACTACTACTACTACTACTACTACTACTACGACGACGACGACGACGACTACTACTACTACTACTACTACTACTACTACTTCTACTACTACTACTACTACTACTACTACTACTACTACTACTACTACTACTACTACTACTACTACTACTACTACTACTACTACAGCTACTACCACTACTACTACTACTACTACTACTACTACTACTACTACTACTACTACTACTACTACCACCACCACCACCACTACTACTACTACTACTACTACTACTACTACTACTACTACTACTACTACTACTACTACTACTACTACTACTACAGCTACTACCACCACTACTACTACTACTACTACTACTACTACTACTACTACTACTACTACTACTACTACTACTACTACCACCACCACCACTACTACTACTACTACTACTACTACTACTACTACTACTACTACTACTACTACCACCACCACCACTACTACTACTACTACTACTACTACTACTACTACTACTACTACTACTACTACTACTACTACTACTACTACTACTACTACTACTACGACGACTACTACTACTAATACTACTACTACTACTACTACTACTACTACTACTACTACTACTACTACTACTACTATTACTACTACTACTACTACTATTACTACTACTACTACTACTACTACTATTACTACTACTACTACTCTTCCTCCATTTACCCCCGTGAAATGTTGGGAGGAGATGTACATATATTTTATTCGATCTTTCTAATTCTCTATGTAAGTTGCTATTCATTTCTCTAAGGTTGTTCTTGCTACCATCACTTCATCTTTGACGTGGTCTCCCCCTTGTTATGTATTCATTGTATTTATATAAATGCATCTCTTTGTGGCAGATGGTACCAGGGCATTCTTGTGAGTTACCCAAACAATTTAATCTGTTGTTCTTTAATGACGTGAATTACTGGTTCTGATGAATAATCTCGCAGAACTTCTAAGTCACTACTGCTGCTGCTGCTGCTGCTGTTGTTGCTGCTGTTACTACTATTGCTGGTCCTACTGTGCCTATTACTATTAATACCCATATTACTGCTGCTCCTACTACCGCCACACTACCACCACCACTAGTACTCTTACTATTACTCACACTTCTATCTCCAACTACATGTTTAGATGCTTGCCTTCCTGCCGAGTGCTCATGGGTTTGAGTCCTCAAAACAGCGCACATTTACAACTGACTTGGACTCCGAGCTCGACTCACCCTTAAATAGTTACCAGGAAATGTATTGGGAAGTAAAGACGGCCGGTGTGACATGAATACATCACCCATTGATTGCCAGTATGTCTATACAAATATGAGGCTGGCACCATAATGGAAGGCCCCGCTATACGTCGCTTTGGTTTACGTCGTTCGCTATAACGTCGTTGTCACATAGGGGACTAACTTCACTTTACGTCGCTACATTTCGCCATAACGCCGGTTTGAAGTTGGCGATCGGGCTGTTCATATCGGTAAAGTCCATGGTTTACCTCCAACCACGGTAAGGAGAATTCATGCAGGTGATGACAAAATCCAAAAGGGTGCTAAAAACGTAACCCCTTTGAGTGCTTCCACGATCACGCGTACCAGAAGTACTCTTATGGAGAACGCGGAAGCACTATTTGTTGTCTGGATTGAAGACCAGAACCAACGGAATATGCATGTGAGCAAGATGGTTATCCAAGAAAAAGCAAAGACTCTCTATGAAGATCTAGCTAAGATAGCGGGTGAGAGCAATACTAGTAATGCTGATGATAGTTTTGGAGCGAGTCGTGGTTGGTTTGAGCGCTATAAGAAACGTTCACACCTCTCACAACATTCAGACGACAGGTGAAGCGGCGAGTACTGAAACTGCAGCTGCAGAGCGTTTCCCTGCAGAGTTAAAGGCCATGATTGAGGAGGGTGGTTAATGTGCAGCAAACGTTTGAAAAAAAAAAAAATTTTTTTTTTTTTTTTGGGGGGGGGGGGTGGGGGGTGGAGGGGTGGGGTTAAAGCAGAGAAGAGCCAGGAAAAGAAGCAGGAAGAGGTTACAGTTTAATCCTCAAATGAAGAGGCAGAATGTAATGCCTCTACGTCCCAATAACTCTACCATTTGCCCTCCAACCCACCTCTATTTAGCCAATAAATCTCAACAACCATCAAAATAAACATTACATAATACACTGTATTTCATTTAATTATATGGGAAATAGTGTTTCGCTATACGTCGTTTCACTTAAAGTCGCTTTCCAAGAACATATTCCCAACGTTAACCGGGGCCTTCCATTATGCCGATCGCACCTAAAGAAGTGTAAGAAGGTCCTTTGTTTGTACTTTGCTGCTACTGCTGTCACTTCTGCTACTGCTCATGTTACAGGTAACTACAATTTCTTGTTTGATGTCGTCGTCGTCATCACCATCATCATCTTCCTCTTCTTCTGCGATCAACGTGTGTCATTCATCTGTTCTCTTATCTATAATCTAGCTACCGTGACTCTTGTATATATGTCCCGCGGAGTACTAAATCTGTCAGATTACACTGAGTGCCGATGCATCCATCATGTACCCATGATTGGGTTGCGGGGTTATTTAATTTTTTTTTTTTTAAGCTGTGATTCAGTGTCGAAGGATTGTATAGGGTGTATTTTAATGGCTGTACAGTATTTGAACATATTGCCGTTCCAAGTTTTGTATTTACCTATTCTGTTGCATGGAACTCCACAGAGGGCGAATACAAAACTTGGAAAGGCAGTATTTTCAAACACTGCACAATCATTTAAAATATATCTCCAAATGCGACCCCCATATATATATATATATATATATATATATATATATATATATATATATATATATATATATATATATATATATATATATATATATATATCGTCATCAGTTATCAGTTATCAGTTGGGTATCTTCATTGCACTCCGGACAGGTCCATAGGTGCTCAGATCCTCCCCCCAGCATATGCATCAGCGTCCGGTGGTTAATAGTGCCAGTTCTGTGTTGGTTGACGAGACGTCTCGTTTTCCCGATGTACCTCTCGTGTCTGGCCGTGCCAATTCTTACTCCCAAGTCTGTCATCCTGGACAGCGATGTATAATATATCGTCATACTAGAGTTATCGTGTTATTTGCTTTGTTTCTACTATCCTCCGCCATATGAATGCCCATTGAACGGAGATTTACATAATAAATGTTCATTTGATTGTGTGCCTTGTTTGGTCCAAACCAACTTTTTGTTTGACACTGAATAAGTTAATAAACGCCAATGGTAAATGTTGTAAACCGCTAGATTGAGTCTGCATATCATCACTAACAGGTCTCCGCATTTCTTGGCAATGCCTCAGTTGATTTGTCCGCCTGTTCCTTGTTAGCCTATGATTTTGTCTTGTGCGACTTTCATGAATATACCGTACTGTCAAAGAAATGTGAATAAGACTGTTACACGCCCAACCGCGCTGGCACTGCCCTTTAGGAGCTATTTTTTTGGTGTAGATTTGGTCGAGGACTTCTTTCGTTGGATATGGAGATCCCCATAAGTGCTCCAATCTCCTCCCATAGGTCACACGAGAAGTTCAGCACTGTGCACAAATTCTGTAGGACCGGCGAGGATCCAAATGTGTATAAACGAGAATCAAACATGATGTATTCTTTTCATAGATTAAAAAGTTAGACGAATGTCCTTTACATGAAGTCGCAATCAACCTTCCACATTAAAAAAATGTTTATGATTTACTAAGTAAGAATGTGTGAATATTGTTGAATGGAATTGAATGTGAAAATGTTTACACTTCAAAGCAACGCTGTGAAGTTGTACACATATTTTTGTCAAGGAGCTCATCGCAGGAAACTGTTTCATACTATTATTAATCCCGAGAAAAGAACAGTGTATGCATTGGGTTTGAGTAAACGGTCATTTCGTCGATGGGTGCAAGAATCAGGAATGAAACCACCAAGCAATAAGCAAACGGTTGGTAGAAAGGCAATTGTAGACAGCTTTGACAAGGATGTCATAAGGCAAGCTATTATGCAAATGCTGGATGCCAAAGAAACACTGACTGTAAGAAAATTTAGGGTTTGATTGAGAAAGATCAATGACGAAGAGCTATTCAAAACAACTTTGTGGAAAATTATAAGGACATTAGGCTTCACGTTTTGAAAGTACAAGAGAGGAAGAAATATCATTTGCGAGCAACTGCATTTAGGAGCCACGAGAAGCAAATACCTACGTGAAATAAGGGAAACGTGAAAAGAAAATTATGACATAGTGTATGTGGATGAAACTGGATCAATGCGCACCATACAAGTGAAAAGGAATGGCAATCAGGGGATGGAAAAATAAAGCGATATGTGTCCAGTAGTAAAGGACAACGTTTGGTCATAGCCCATGCTGGTAGCACTCATAATGGCTTACTACAGAATGCTGGCTCGTGTTCGTATCAAAGCATACAGACAATAGGGATTATCATAATGAGATGAATGGTAATATATTTAGAGATTGGCTCGAGAATACAGTGTTTTCATCCCTTGATAGACCGTCTTGTCTAATCATGGACAATGCATCATATCACAATGTTGTTACCGAAAAAGACAAAATACCTACGGCATCGAGCACAAAGGAAGCAATAAATATATGGCTCCGAAGGAAAAATATACAATTTCCAGAAACATATTTCAAGCTACAGTTGTTGTCCCTTGTAAAACAGGCGCAAAAAAAGCAAGAAATATCAAATCGACAAGTTGATAGAAGAGCATGACCACAGCTGAACAGATCCTTAAAAATGGACACATGATGACTAAATTGCTGTATCATCTATGGTCACTCCATACGCACATTAACGCACAGCTGTTTGGAAGCCATCACGAACTCCATATAAAAAGCTAAACGCATCATATTAACATGACTCCTTGTGTACACATTATTAACCAGAAGCTAAAGATACAGATGGAAATAAGATATAAGGTAAGAAATATATTCCTTCTACTTTCCTGTCCAATTCCATTTCGGTTCCACATTATTTACCACATGCCTCTGTAAATTCTGGCTTTACTTATATTGCATGCACATTGCACCCACTCCCTTAAGAATCTGGATACGCCTTGTGTCGTCGCCCGAACTGAGGTGCTTTACTGTACTACAAGTTTGTTAGCGTGAATTCACTAGTTTTTCGCCAAAACATCAAATAAATGTCGCCGCTTTCCATGATTTAAGTTGACCTATCAAAGGCATTTTCCTTTGATGGGGGTAAATATAAGACGGCAGGAAAAATTTCATAACGATTCAACAATTTTCAAAATAATTGATCGTAACTGAAGGCATTCATTTTTTTAACAGACTATAGTATTACAACTACTACTACTACTACTACTACTACTACTACTACTACTACTACTACTACTACTACTACTACTACTACTACTACTACTACTACTACTACTACTACTACTACTACTACTGCTACTACTACTACTACTACTACTACTACTGCTGCTGCTGCTGCTGCTGCTGCTGCTGCTGCTGCTGCTGCTGCTGCTGCTGCTGCTGCTGCTGCTGCTGCTAATACTACCACTTCTACTACTACTACTACTACCACTTCTACTACTACTACTACTACTACTACTACTACTACTACTACTACTACTACTACTACTACTACTACTACTACTACTACTACTACTACTACTACTACTACTACTATTGCCGCCACTACTACTACTACTACTACTACTACTACTACTACTACTACTACTACTACTACTACTACTGCCGCCACTACTACTACTGCTGCTGCTGCTACTACTACTACTACTACTACTACTACTACTACTACTGCTACTACTACTACTACTGCGACTACTGCTACTAATACTACCACTTCTACTACTACTACTACTACTACTACTACTACTACTACTACTACTACTACTACTACTACTACTGCCGCCACTACTACTACTACTACTACTACTACTACTACTACTACTACTACTACTACTACTACTACTACTACTACTACTACTACTACTACTACTACTACTACTACTGACACTACTAGAATCAATTATGAAAAGATATTGTAGACAAAACGATCGACTCCATTGCACCAGGTTTGCACCAGATTGATAACACCATTCTGTTTGGAGTGCATAGAATGACTCCAGCGACCGACAGCCATTCGCTGCATATTGCTTCACGGTGGACTGTGCAGAAGAGTTTTGATGACGTCATGTACTTCATTTTTTTCAAATTTGTTCCTCAATAAAAAGTTTGTGAGACTTTACAAACATTCTGAGTGTGTGTGCGTGCGCGTGCGTGCGTGCGAGTGTGCGCGCGTGTGTGTGCGTGTGCGCGCACGTGTGTGTGTGTTTCCTTGTTGTGGGCTTTCCTCCACTCCTCTGGTATATCCTTCTTTGGATGCCCTTGACAGTTCAGATAGTGGAGACCCAATGATATCTTGCTGAGTAATGAAATATCTAGGATTGCTTTGATTGTTTCAGTCATGCGAGGGCCTATGCAATCATTCTGGCTAATTCAAACTTGCAGCATCGTAACATATTTCGTAACAATTTAACCCATATTGTACTGAACAATGTAATAACACCATCCACATTATATTATACTACTACCACTGCAACAACCACCACCACGACCACAAATACTACTACTACTATTACTACTACTACTACTACTACTACTACTACTACTACTACTACTACTACTACTACTACTACTACTACTACTACTACTACTACTACTACTACTACTACTACTACTACTACTACTACTACTACTACTACTTCTACTACTACTACTATATTACTACTCCTGCTACTACTACTGCTGCTGCTGCCACTACTACTACTACTACTACTACTACTACTACTACTACTACTACTACTACTACTACTACTACTACTACTACTACTACTACAACAACTACTACTACTACTACTACTACTACTACTACTGCTGCTGCTGCTGCTTCTACTACTACTAATGCTGCTGCGGCCGCTGCCGCTACCACTACTATTACTACTACGATTACTACTACTACTACTACTACTATTACTACTACTACTACTACTACTACTACTACTACTACTACTACTACTACTACTACTACTACTACCACTTCTTCTTATTCTTCTACTACCACCACCACCACTACTACTACTACTACTACTACTACTACTACTACTACTACTACTACTACTACTACTACTACTACTACTACTACTACTACTACTACTACTACTACTACTACTACTACTACTACTACTACTACTAATGCTGCTGCTACTGCCACTACTAGTATCAATTATGAAAATAGATTGCAGACAAGAGGATCGACTCCATTGCACCAGGTTTACCCACATACCTCGGTATCTCTGTATTCCCATATGCACCGTGTGAGCTACGGTGGCTCAGTGGCTGACACGCTTGCCTGTCGTCCCAGAGATGTTTGTTATAATTTAATGTGGCTGGCAGGTCGAGCCGGCCTACAATGGGAAGCAGGAAGTGTTGTGGGATGTAAAAGCGGCCGGCACGATGCTGACCACATCACCTACCCAGTGGCAATTGGTGTGTACAAGAATGGTTCTAGCATCACATTCTCAGTGCACCTTAAGGCGTGTTAAAGGGTCATTTCTTCTTCTTCTTCAGGGTTCCGAGCCATTGAGGTTCTTTGCTGCAGATACAATCCGTTTCCATTCGTCTCTCTGGTTGGCCTTCTCTTGCCAGTCGTTGATTCCAAGTGCTTGTAGGTCTGTATATATATATATATATATATATTATCTCTCCACCGTCTTCTTGGTCTACCTCGGGGTCTACGGTAATCTATTTCCTGAGTGTAAGCGAGTTTTGTTTCCCTATTATCTTCCATTCTTTCTATATGCCCCAGCCATTGTAGTCTATTAGCCTTCATGATACCAGTGATTAGCGGGGACTTAAACAGATCATAAATGTCTTTGTTACTTCTTCTTTTCCACTCTCCACTTTGTGTATCTCTAATGGGTCCAAAGATGGGTCCTTTACTCAACAAAATTAAAATACCTTGTTCCTCAGGATAGAAGAGGAAGTTAGTTAGTTAGTTTGCCGACAGATCATCCTCATTGCACATCGAACCATTCAGTCCATAAGTGCTCGGATCCCCTCCTCAGCAAATTCCGCAGCGTGTAGCGGCTAACAACACCAGTTCTGTGTTGGTTTATCAATCTTCTTTGGCTTCCAGCGTATTGTTCTTGTTTCGCCACACCTCTTTTAATTTGCTGTTCTCGCAGTCTGGCCATGGTTGTAGATTCACAGTCATCACTTGGTTCTCGCAAATGTCTTTCTTCTCGTAGAGCATTCAGAATGTCAGCCTGGTCCATGGCGCGTCCGCCCTCCACAGTAGCCTTACCTGCGAGCTTGTCAGCCCGCTCATTTCAGAAGAGGAAGTATTCAACAAGATTATAATAACTAATTCGCCATATTAGAAAAGGAAAGAATCAACAAAATTAAAATATCATTTTCAACAGGAGAGAAAAGGGAGTATTTCTATTTTACCATTACCCCTACCCGCTTCAACTTCAAGGAGAAGTTATAGTCAGGGTCCATCACCGGGTCAGAATGATAATCCTGTGATTGGGTCAGCCGCAAAAGCAGCTGCCCACGGTTTTACCCTCACACTCCTATTAAACTGAAAGTGATTGTTGTCCATATGGGTAATGAAAGTATTCAACAAGATTATAATATCTAATTCGCCATATTAGAAAAGGAAAGAATCAACAAAATTTAAATACCTTATTCCCCATAGTAGAAAAGAAAAGAATCACGGAGATTAAAATACCTTATTCCCCAGGGTAGAAGAGGAAAGGCTCAGCAAGGTTAAATTATCCCACCCCCAACCCACAAGGATATATGGAAAACTCAAGAAGATTAAATTACCTTACCTAAGCGTGTTCGTTTGCTTTCCGTTGTTTTTTTTTTTTTTTTAATCGAAATGTTATAGGTGCCGATCGTTCAAAAAGCAAAAGCAAACTACTGGACGTAAACCTGCCAAGAAATCACAACAACAAACAATTCTGGTGTTGACTGCGACGTCCTGTAAGTGATATGCATCTAACTTTAACCTAAGCGTGACCGAAATGTTTAGAACACTTACTTATAAACTTCTTATGTGCTCGTGGCGGGGTAATGGGTTAATCCCCTACACCGGTCAGTTGAACTTAAACGTTGAATTTTCATTCAGAAAGCAGTGGCAAACTAATGAACGTAAAGTTTTCTAGACAATCATCCTGGGATTCAGCGTATCATCCTGAAGGGCATGCACATTTTAAACTGGCCATGCTAGAAGAGGGAAGACACAACCAGAGTAAAATACCTGAATGTCTGGGGTAGAAGAGGGAAGACTCAACCAGAGTAAAATACCTGAATATCTGGGGTAGAAGAGGGAAGACTCAACCAGAGTAAATTACCTGAATGTCTAAGGTTGAAGAGGGAACACTCAACCAGAGTAAAATACCTGAATGTCTAAGGTAGAAGAGGGAAGACTCAATCAGAGTAAAATACATGAATGTCTAAGGTAGAAGAGGGAAGACTCAACCAGAGTAAAATACATGAATGTCTAAGGTAGAAGAGGGAAGACTCAATCAGAGTAAAATACATGAATGTCTAAGGTAGAAGAGGGAAGACTCAACCAGAGTAAAATACCTGAATGTCTTGGGTAGAAGAGGGAAGACTCAACCAGAGTATATACCTGATTGTCAAAAGTGGAAAAGGGAAGACTCAACCAGAGTAAAATACCTGAATGTCTGGGGTAGAAGAGGGAAGACTCAACCAGAGTAAAATACATGAATGTCTAAGGTAGAAGAGGGAAGACTCAACCAGAGTAAAATACATGAATGTCTAAGGTAGAAGAGGGAAGACTCAACCAGAGTACAATACATGAATGTCTAAGGTAAAAGAGGGAAGACTCAACCAGAGTAAAATACCTGAATGTCTTGGGTAGAAGAGGGAAGACTCAACCAGAGTATATACCTGATTGTCAAAGGTGGAAAAGGGAAGACTCAACCAGAGTAAAATACCTGAATGTCTGGGGTAGAAGAGGGAAGGCTCAACCAGAGTAAAATACATGAATGTCTGGGGTAGAAGAGGGAAGACTCAACCAGAGTAAAATACCTGAATGTCTGGGGTAGAAGAGGGAAGACTCAACCAGAGTAAAATACTTGAATTTCTGGGGTAGAAGAATGAAGACTTAACCAGAATAAAATACCTGAACGTCTAGGGTAGAAGAGGGAAGACTCAACGGGAGTAAAATTCCTGAATGTCTAGGGTATAAGAGTGAAGACTCAACCAGAGTAATGTACCTGAATGTCTAGGGTAGAAGAGGGAAGACTCAACCAGAGTAATGTACCTGAATGTCTAGGGTAGAAGAGGGAAGACTCAACGGGAGTAAAATTCCTGAATGTCTAGGGTAGAAGAGAGAAGACTCAACCGGAGGAAAATACATGAATGTCTACCGCTAGAAGAAGGAAGACTCAACCAGAGTAAAATATATGCACACACACACACACCCGCGCGCGCTCTCGCCCGCGCTCGCACGCACACACACACACACACACAAGCACACACACAAGCACACACACACACATATACCACTGGGAAGTAGGAAGTGTTCTAGGATGTAAAAGCGGCCGGCATGATGCTGACCACATCTGCCATTACCACTACCACTACTACTACCACTGCCACTGCCACTACTACTACTACCAGTGCCACTAATACTACCACTGCCACTACTACTAATACTACTGCCACTACTACTACTGCCACTACTACTACTACTGGCACTACTACTACTACTACTGCCACTACTACTACTACTCCTACTACTACTGCCACTACTACTACTACTGCCACTAATACTACTACTACTACTACTGCCACTACTACTACTACTCCTACTACTACTGCCACTACTACTACTACTGCCACTAATACTACTACTACTGCCACTAATACTACTACTACTACTCCTACTACTACTGCCATTACTACTACTACTACTACTACTGCCACTACTACTACTACTGCCGGCATATGGCGGTGGACTTGACACCTGCGTCATGGAATTCACGTGTATGACGGTGAGAAGGTGTCTAGAAAGACAAACCCTGCAATATGCTGTGACAAACGGCAAGATTTGTGGAAAGAGAGATAGTGGAAGACAGCGAAATGACATTCTGGACAGTCTTTTGTTATGGAACGGAAGGGAGTCATTGCATAAACTGATCCATGCCCTCGGTTAAGAGTGATCACCCACGCCAGTCGGCAACGACTTGATGATGATGATGATGATGATGATGATGATGATGTTGATGGTGATGATGATGATGATGATGATATTTTGTTGGTGTCATCATTGAGTTAGTGGTTTACCTGTATCAGTAGTCTACCAAACAAGAAGGCGGTGGAGAGATAATACATATACAGACCTACAAGCACTTGGAATCAACGACTGGCAAGAGAAGGTCCACCAGAGAGACGAATGGAGACGGATTGTATCTGCAGCAAAGAACCTCAATGGCTCGGAACGCTGAAGAAGAAGAAGAAGAAGTAGTCTACCAAAAGAAGGTACCAAACATTATCGCAAACTGGCAGTCTCCCGCTGCTTGTGCTGCCTTTACCTCGACACCGCACGCTACAAGAGGAATAAGATGAAATGATGGGCGGGCAGTCTCCCGCTGTTTATATCTCACCCCGACTCCGCAAGCTACAAGAGGAACATGATGAGATGATGGATGGACACTCTCCCGCTGTTTATGCCTCAACTCGACAGCGCAATCTACAAGAGGAACATGATGAGATGATGGGCGGGCAGTCTCCCGCTGTTTATATCTTACCTCGACTCCGCAAGCTACATGAGGAACACGATGAGATGCGATGATAAAACATGATCAGTTGTTATTTAACCAAACCTAATTGGCTTTCCTGCCAGGTCGCAGAGGCTAGACGCTTGTCTACCGGCCCATTGGTTACTGGTTCGAATCCGCATCGGGTGCAATTTGTTAAATGGACCTGGCTCCCAGGTTGACCCAGCCTAAAATGTGCACCAGACAACGGCTTGAGAAGTAAAGGCGGTCGGGGTGATACCGACCAGGTCCCCCAGCCAGTGCTGGTTGGTCTATAACAATATGGGTTTAGCACCATATGCCCAGGACACCTTATCGTCCTTATCAGACGTCCCGTGGAGCTAAGTGACACGAGAAGAGAAACACTACGTGAACCAAAAGACAGTGAAGTATATACAAGAGACAACATTGCAGATTCATTCATTCAGTAGCGTGTCCTTTGCCATAACAACCCTCCGGAAAACTTCTCTGTCATAAGCAAGATGTCCCGCGTCTGACACACTCATCTGGAGATCATCCGCCACATCCTACGCCCATCTTCTCTTTGGTCTATCTCTTCCTCTCTTCTCGGGCATATACCACTCAATAATTTTTCTCTCCAAACTATCATGACGTTTCAAGTGACCAAAATATTTCAATTTTCTTTGTTTTATCGTCTTTAATAGCCAACTTTCTTCAACATTCAACTCTTGAAGTATGGATGCATTTGTTCTTTTATTTATCCAAGATATTCTTATAACTCGCCTATAACGTTTATATTCAAGGCATTTATACGCTGTTTAGCTTGTTTAGTGAGTGGAGATTGCAGATACAGACAATAAATTTACACCAACTATTTGCTTTCTTAACTCTCTTAGTTCAACGTGTTTTCATCATCATCACCATCATCATCATCATCATCATCATCACCATCACCATGTTGCAGAACGTCGCTCTCATCGCGTCCCGACTGAAAGGTTCTTGATTTTTAGCCAGTTCTCCCATCTCATGAATGTCCATGCCCAAAGTGGAGGTCAGCTTGAATTCAGCCGAATGAATAAGAGCGCTAGCTTTTAAACTTCCGGTGTATTGATGCTGAGATAGCGGGTTCAATCCATAAACTGGTCAGCTGAACTAAAATGTTGAATTCTCGTCAGTGACTCGGGGACGTAAATTACAAGTACCTCAGAAGTCTGAGTGGGTTCGCCTGATGTCGAGGGACACTGGTAATAGGGAAAACTTATTCACCCGCAAAAATCAATCCAGCGCAGTAGTAGCACGTGTATGGACTATACTTGAGTTAAAAAAAAAAAAAAAAAAAAATCCAGTTTACTTCAAAGTCCCAAATGAACAAATAACTAGTTAAAGTTTGTTGCATATTCTTTACAGAACGTCGCAGCCAACCTCAAAATTATTTGGCTGTTTGTAATTTCTTGGCAAGTTTACGTTTAGTAGTTTGCCAATGCTTTCTGAACGACTGGCACTTATGCCATTTTATGAAAACCAACTCATGGCGGTCTACTGCCATATCGCCCACAGTTGTGTTTCGAACGCGGCATGTGGGATTACGAAATGCGTTCTTGGCTCCTTCGCCACAGAGTGAGTTAAATAAGTAGACTTTATATAAAACAAAATATCCTCGTATGACTTTCAATAAGGCAACCGCTATCATCATGACCGTCATGCGCCGTGCAGATAAACGTGGCTGGTCATCGTTTGTGATCTCATCGATCTTGCATCAGGTTGTGTTCTTGTTCCAGTTATGCCCCGTGGCCTAACCATCTGTATTTGTAACTCTCTGGCTTTCCCATACTCTATTCCTTTCAATATTTTCAAAGTTTTGACATTTATTTCTTTTCTTAAGTTGCTTAAAGATGTCGGAACTATGTCTAATTTCTCTAATAATTTTCCCATTTTCCGTGTTTTTAAAGGCATTCATTCGTTTTTCTGACCGTCCATATAATTTTCACATCTTCCAGAAAAACCACTTTTCCTAAGCCATTACAAGTTTCTCAGCTTGTCTGCTTATTGTTAACGTTTCACATACATGCATACAACAGTATATGTTCTTGCTAGCACTTCACGCACCACAGCTGATTCCTGCAATGGGAGTTGTTTGTATACACTTTGCATAAAACATATACCTTTTTGCACATTACAACAGATAGCCAGATTTCTCTAGTATGCTCGGACTAAACATAAAAATTATATATAATAACACAGTATGCGTTGTGTGGTATATATGAGCAGTAGCTGATCACACATGATGCGTTGTATGGTATATACGGGTAGTAGCTGATCACATATGATGTGTTGTGTGGTATATACGGGTAGTAGCTGATCACATATGATGTGTTGTATAGTATATACGGGTAGTAGCTGATCACATATGATGCGTTGTATGGTATATACGGATAGTAGCTGATCACATATGATGTGTTGTATGGTATATACGGGTAGTAGCTGATCACATATGATGCGTTGTATGGTATATACGGATAGTAGCTGATCACACATGATGCGTTGTATGGTATATACGGGTAGTAGCTGATCACACATGATGCGTTGTATGGTATATACGGGTAGTAGCTGATCACACATGATGCGTTGTATGGTATATACGGGTAGTAGCTGATCACACATGATGCGTTGTATGGTATATACGGGTAGTAGCTGATCACACATGATGCGTTGTATGGTATATACGGGTAGTAGCTGATCACACATGATGCGTTGTATGGTATATACGGATAGTAGCTGATCACACATGATGCGTTGTATGGTATATACGGATAGTAGCTGATCACACATGATGCGTTGTATGGTATATACGGGTAGTAGCTGATCACACATGATGCGTTGCTTGGTACATAAAGATCTAACTCGCGCAGTTGAACGCATCTGTTAATTTTAAACACTCCCTGTCGTTGCTACTTGAAGGGATTCGTTCTAGTTGTTACTTTAACCCATTTAGCTGCAGATAGAAAAGGATGTCTGTGCTGACGAAGGATTTGACTACAACGTCCATCCTGTTACTTGTGATCGTGCTCTATTAAAGCTGATGGTCTACTTCTAGTTTTTGTTTTTTGTTTTGTTTTGGTTATTTGGGTGATTCGATTAGCCGCAGATGGTATGCTTTAACACGTTCCGATCTAATGATAGTGTACTTTAACGCGTTCTGATCTAATAATATGTTTTAACGCGTTCTGATCTACTAATATAATTTAACGCTTTGTGATCTAATGGTAGTATACTTTAACGCGTTCCGAGTTAATGATAGTATACTTTTGACGCATTCTAATCTAATAATATATTTTACCTCTTTCTGATTTAATTTGTATTATACTTTAACACGTTCTGCACTAAAGATAGCATACTTTAATACGTTCTAATCTAATGGTAGTAAACTTAAGCGCGTTCTGATCTAATGATAGCATACTTTAACGCGTTATGATCTAAGGATAATATACTTTAATGCTTATCGAGTTAATGATAGTATACTTTAACGCTTTCTGATCTGAAGATAGCTTAATGTAACGCGTTCTGATCTAATGGTAACATACATTAACGCGTTCTATTAGCGACTTTCTCCGTAATCTCGTTTATCCACGTGAGCAAACGCAGCTGCGCGAGAATCGGTAGCAGTTTTTGCCGCACCAGTTACTTACGGGATATGTGAGCCGGCCGCTCAGAAAGCAATGCCAAGAAATCAACAACAGTGGTAAAATGCTGGTGTTGACAGTGATGTCCTGTAATAGGATATGCGGGGGGTGGGGGATCTAATAATACTGTACTTTAACGCGTTGTTAGCTAATGATAGTATACTTTGACGCATTCTAATCTAATAATAATATACTTTAACACGTTGCGAGCTAATGATAGTATACTTTAACGCGTTTTTATCTAATGGTAGCACACTTTAACCCGGTCTAATATAAGATAGCATTTCGCGTTCTGATCTCATGTTTAAATGAGTACTAGGAAGCCCGACCAAAGGGAAAAGACACATACACAGGCCAACATTTCTACCACAATTGTTATCAACCTACAAGAAAAACAATACAATTAAAACTGACAAAACACAAGAATACTTAACTGGAGATTTGGAGAAGGTAATCCAACCCGTGTGTGTGTGTGTGTATGTGTGTGTGTTTCCTTTCGTCGACTTCCTAATTATGTTTTGTGTTATTTGGATCCCAGAATCAGGTCGCAGCAGTTCATTCCTTTTTTCCATACCAGTCTAGTCTAATATGTTATTTCTAAACAATGTATTGGGTCAACAAGAGTTAATTGCTTAATCACGAGACGTTGTAGGTATTACTTAGTATACACATAATGAGAGGGAGGGCGAAGTGGCTATTAATGACTTCATCACTGCGAGTGCAGTGTCGGATACTAACCCCCCAAAAGAGTCAAACCATAAATGCTGGAGATCCATCTCAGACATTCCTTGGTGCTAAGGGACACGAGAAGAGAACCACTAAGTAAACGTAAACGACAGTGAAGTGTATACAAGAGACAACATTGCAGATACAGATAATACATTTCAAGCGAACGAAGACACTTCAGAAATCTCCAATTTACAATGTATATGCGTTGTAAATCAACTTGGACCGTCAACCGTTATAAATGAATGTATACCTGAACACGGTATTATAATTCACATATGTAAGTTGATGCCATAATTGGGCATGGCTCATTAAAATTCAGAATGCGACAGGTTCCGACACCTGGAAGTTCCCGCCATCTGCTGGCGAAAGAATACAAAAGCGACTGGACGTCTGCAGAACCTCGCAGCGCCATATTGAACTCCAGTGTCTGGTTAGATTCCCGACTTGTAGGCTCCGTGAGTCCTCTCCAGAACGTAATCCGACACACGTACACGGCGTTCACCAATAGTTATGGAAATTAATCAAGAAAAGAAAACAAACGAACATTTCTTCACCCGAATTTAGTGGAAATTAGTGTTGTCATAGATCAACGACGTCCGATAGCTTCGTCTTGTTCTAGAAGGTTCCATTTCTGTCTACTCTACACGAGAAGTTGGCATCAACAAAGAAATTCACTGCTATTTGAATTACTTTGTGTGTGAAATTACTGCACATTTTGTTGGTAAGTCTGGGCACTTATGTCATTAACTTTGATAATTTTTCTGGCGTTTCTTCACTTATATTTAATCGCTGTTTCTATATTTTACTATTATTGTTTAAAATAACAAATAACATTTTGGCTTTGGGGGAAAAGGGGTGGGGGTGGGGGGGGGGGTGGAATCTACAATTGGCAAAAGAAAGAAACACATAAATATGTGCTATGAATGTTCGCAAACATTAGAATAATGTGAATTTATATAAGCTAGATGGTTTTGCTATTTGAGAAAATCTGGAATGAACCTCATTTTCGTGTCATCTTGGCATATTGGAGAGATGATTCTTTGTCTATATTTTATTGATCAGTCGACACTGGATACTGATGTTATCAGTATCACACTAACAGACTGTTTTCTTGTATACTTTGATGAAACTGGGTCGATTCCTGATTTGTTCATTTACATTCCAAGATTCACTGCCATACAGCAAAACAGGTTCCATATAGCACTTTTGAACTCTCTTTCTAACATTAAATGATAGTGGCTTATTACATAAGATACTTTTCATTTTCTGAAATGCAGCTTTTGCTTGCTTCTTAATCTCTGTTGTGCACCTTCCGTCTGATGTTAAAATGCCTCTGGGTATTTAAAATTATCCACTTGGTTAAGAATTGTCGCTTCTATTTCCATTTTACATTTGGTGTCACCTTTTTATTTGATATCACCATTGTTACCCGAAAGAGGCTAATGAAGATAGAACATTATATACAATAAGAAAAAGATAAACAGCTTTCTTGTGTCATGTGATGAGAAGAGAGGTATTGGAGAACATTGTGACAACTGGAAAGGTCAGTGGGGAAGAGAGGCAGAAGCCGACCAAGAGAAATGATGCCGGATGGACTGAGACGGTGGCATGGAGGAATATCATTAGCAGAGTTGATCCAGCACACACAAAAAACCCAGATCTGTGGAGAGACATGAACGCTTACGCCATCTGGCAGGCCACTTGATGATGATGACGGGTCGATTCCAAAGCTGTGTGGGTACTAAAAGATCCCATCCCTTGGAAGTTTGAACCCTCAACACGCAGATAAGCAGCCGGGTACCTTGGCCTCTTGACACCTGGTCCTTTCAGTGGAATCAGGATTCCAGTTTGGCACAAGCAGGAAAGATTGTGTTAGAGGACGGATTAGATGGAAGCGTAATCATCTGACCACTGGAACTATAAACACCCATACTCTTTAACATTTTCTGAGGGAGACGAAGGACATTTTCGCATGCAACTTGTGCCGTGTTGGATGACATATTATTAGGTTCCATTGATATTGTTGCTGAGGTAGATATTTGTATTTACTTAACATTTATACACATCTTCTTTCTTTGTCTTCTTCTTCTGCCTTTGACTTCTAGTAGACTATAGCCCATAACTACGCATACCAACCCTTTTTATAGGCCAGTTCATGGACAGTTAGATGTCGGCTAATTTATTTTTCTTAATGCAGTATGAGATAGCCAAACTCGGACCAACCTTTTTAATCGCCTGTTGCGACATGCTCAGGAGGTCTACATTGCTATTATTACTTACATCCACTTTGGGGCCCCGATAACACACAGGTGTTAGTCCTGTCTACCAGCTCCAGATGTAAAGTCATTGTAATTGTCGGTCTTTTAGAGGGAAATATGTAATTAATTTTAAGAAACTAAAGTAAATTGCTGAAGACAATGAAAATGTGGTGTTTTGCAAATGCTAAAAATAGAAAACTTGCTATTCTGCGGTGTATACAGTGTAGTGTTATAGTGGTGAAGAGACATGTGTGTTCTAATGACCTCAAGAGCTGTGCCGACGGTAACGCAGTTACTGGTAATGTCTCCCATATAGGACAGGTCTAGGGGCAAGGACCAGAGGAAGCGACACCAAAATTTTCTGCCTTGTAGGCATACTGGGGACTCGAAGTCTAGAGAATACAAACCCTAAAAAGTGCTTGTCGAAGTAGGATTTACTGAGCCACAACATAGCGCATTTGATGATGATAAATATATGTACTAGAAAGTAAACAAATTATGAGGCGCTGAGAGCTATAGTTTGTTACTAGATCTCTCATCATAATTGTAGGGAAAAGAGACGAATAAAATATGCTTGGCATATCAAGAGAAGAGGTGGAATACTAAGTAACCTTCTGGCCTAGAGAAACAACAGTGGAAGATAAACTCTATGGACCGCTGAATGAACTAAAAAAGACTGTTAGATTCATACAAGAGACAACATTGCAGTTATAAACATATTTCAGGCGAACGAAAGAAGAAGAAGAAGTAAGAGGTCAGGGGAAGACAGAGAAGGGTGTATGTAAACTGCTTAAACAATTATACATAATATAATCAACATCAATTTCATTAAAATAGCAGATGATAGAAGTGGGGAATTATGGTCGTCAATGTCGTGTGCAGAACACGCACCTGAAGAAGAAGAAGAAGAAGAAGAAGAAGAAGAAGAAGAAGAAGAAGAAGAAGAAGAAGAAGAAGAAGAAGAAGAAGAAGAAGAAGAAGAAGAAGAAGAAGAAGAAGAAGGAGGAGGAGGAGGAGGAGAAGAAGAAGAAGAAGAAGATAAATAAGATGAAGAGGAAGAAGAAGAAGAAGAAGAAGAAGAAGAAGAAGAAGAAGAAGAAGAAGAAGAAGAAGAAGAAGAAGAAGAAGCAGAAGAAGAAGAAGAAGAAGAATGGAGGGGTGGCAGCAACGGAAGAACAACAACAACAATAGGAAGAAGAGGAAGAAATCGAAGGAGGAAGATGTGGAGGAAATTAAGATGAACAGAAAGAAAAAGAGAAGGAAAGGGAAGATGAAGATGGAGATGATAATATTGGTTCTTAAATGCGGGGATTCCAGTATGTAGACTAGAATGCCGGATTCCCTTCGGGAGACTCGACTTCGAATCCTCGGTAAGGTGTGGATTTATTTCTGTCGGGGGCCAAAATGAAACCCTAACCTGCACAGTTCGCGGCGACTGCACTTGCAAGGCGGTCTTAATTCCACAGGTACAGGACACCCCCCCCCCCCCAACCCCCAACCATACACCGCAAAGTACTATATAGGCAGTTAATTCGTTTTTTTTTTTAAACTTCTAAAAATCAACCATTTGTGACCGTTTACTAAACTTTTTTTTATACCTCCATTACAGGTTTTAAATATTCCCATTGTAACCACGTAACCATGCATAAAACTCATCATCATCATCATCATCATCATCATCATCTCATCATCATCATCATCATCATCATCACCAGGTGCCATGTCACTGTGAAGCAGAGCTGTAATGATTGTTAATGCCCTCATGCAGACTTATTCTTTTCTAGCTGGTGGTGTTATCCAACCACATGCAACATGCTACTACTTTTAGAGCACTGGACTGATTTTTGCATGTGGATTAGTTTTCCTTATTCCCAGTGTCCCTCGGCATCAGGCGAATCCACCCCGACTTCTGAAGTACTTGTAATTTAAGTCCCCAAGTCATGGACGAGAAGTCAACATTTTAGTCCCAATGACCGGAGTAGGGGTTGAACCCGTTGCCTCAGTATTAGCTGAGTTTACAATCGAGCGCTATTGTCCATTCAGCCAGGGTGACCCTCATCTTCTGCGGCCCTTATCTTCCATTTCCCGCAACCAACTCATCTCAAGCCCTTATGTCGTTCGCTATCTCCTACAGCTCCCTTCGTACACTCCCAATATAATTCACCGTTGTTTTTAGTTCTTGTCTCCGCGCGTTGACCCATGAAGGCTAACCCGGTCAACAAACTCCCGCAGCAGCGGGATGTGTCGGCCTAAAGGCGCAAGAACGCAGCTCTGCTGTAAAAAGGCACAAAGCAACTACGTCAGAGTAAGAGTCGAATGTCCTTCGAAACACCCGGGAAGGCTAACCCGTTCAACAAACGCCCGCAGAAGTCGGATGTGTCGGCCGAAAGGCACAAGTATCACAGCTCTGCTGTAAACTGGCACAACGCAATCACGTCCGAAAAAATTCCCCGGATGAACGCAACAGAAGAAGAAGTCTTCACGCGTTGTTAGATAGCCTTCTATTTCGTTTGCCCTGTGTGTTTCAGAAGGAGGGTTTTCTTGTGATACTATTATCAGGTTTTCTCAATGTGTGTTTTATCCTGCGCCGGCCTCTTCTCCCCACCTCTTGATTGTCTGGAATGTGATTTTGTCATACCATTGTAATCCTTGTATTTTGCTCAGACACAAATTAATGAATGTTTGTAGTGGGTTATTAATTGACCTCGACGCTCTCCGTGTTTATGATCCATACAGCAGACACGTCTGTTCCTGACCTTTTGGTTCACTGGACTCTGTCTGGTTCTCTCCTTCAATCAATGAGGTGCCTTCTCAACAATGAAGGTGGTCTGAAATGGATCTTCAACACTGCTACCCTCGACCTGACTGTAGATTTTGTTAGATTGCTGCTCGTCCATCTCTAGATGTTATCTTCCCACTTGTATCGTTGTCTACCTCATGCTCGCTTGCCTTCAACCTCATAAGATTGTTATATCTTTTAATGTGGCCGAAATATTTCACTTTCTACTAAACTATACAGCAGTGATTTTGCCATACCATGTTAGTCCCAGGATTCTATACAGACAGCAATTAATGAATGTTGGTAGTTTATGTGTACTTGTTTCTTTCTTTCTCCATGTTTCTGTTCCACACGGCTGTACTGATTTAACAGAGGTAGATATTCTCAGATTGTAGGTTTAAGTTCTTTTGACATGCACAACTTTTCTAATGTTCTGAGAGTTGATCTTGCCTTGTTTATTCTTCTTCTTCTTTTTTTTTTAAAAAAATATCTGTATCTGTTCTAACAGCATAGTCATTATCAATAAACAGTTTCCTTATATGGTCGGCTGGAAGATCTTAATTATCTTGCCCGGATTTCACCCAGGTATTGCTTTTTTGTTTTTTTGTTTCTTTCAAATGCAGTAGTTGTTGTTATTGTTGTTGTTGTTGTTGTTGTTGTTGTTGTTGTTGTTGTTGTTGTTGTTGATCTTCTTCTTCTTCTTCTTCTTCTTCTTCTTCTTCTTCTTCTTCTTCTTCTTCTTCTTCTTCTTCTTCTTCTTCTGCTTCTCCTCCTCCTTCTCCTCCTCCTCCTTCTCTTTCTCCTCTCCCCGCCCTCTCCCCTTTAATCACCCACTATGTCATAAGCTCTCAACTAAACCTCCCCAGCCGCTCCATCGCTTGCTGTTTCCTTCAACTCCATGTCCTCCCAGTATTATTCACCTCTGCAATTCTCTTCTCCGTGTATTTTAGTTCTCACGCTATTTTGTTTGCCTTCCGGAACAGAGTGTCTGGTTATATTTCCCCCAAGTTTTTTCCCCCCAGTGTGTGTCTTATCCAACTGCAGCGTCTTTTCCTGGGATCTGTATAGTTCTCTTCATGAGCTCTACATTTGTGATTCTGCCATACCATTTTATTCCACTGTTCTGCGCAGATACTAGTAGTGAATATTTGTAATTTATTACTAATTCCTTTAGTTTTTCTTCATGCTTCTGACCCATACAGTGGTACCAATTTAACATTGAAATTTAAAATTCTAAATTTAGTGCTAAGTTTAACTTTCTTTGTAAGTGGCACCTTGCCGTCTTTACAGACGAAAATATGTGGATTGGAACTAGAGCTAGAATTCCGTCGTACAATACCTGGGCATAGATTCAGAGAACATGTGTTGCCCATGCAGCATGTTCCCTCTCTCGGCTTTGCCTTGTTTTCTCCAGAGGAAAGGATAGCCAGTACGTCTGGAACAAGGTAGGCTGCAGATGCTGGCGGCTCAGCATCAAACCTCCACCAGCAGTAGGTGAGTATCAGCCAGGTCCTCACATCTGAGGGATTTGACTTAGAGGCGTTCAGCCATATCAGCATGTGCCTAACTCAGAGTCAATGCAAACACACAACATCCACGGCATAGTGAAATTAAGAAGTTAAAGGGCAGCAGGTTAAAAAGAGGAAGGTCGTGGATGGGTCAAGCCGAAGACATTCTTCAGCAGGTGTGTTCACTTGAGGCCTTAGAACCTGGCGAGGAGTGGGTACAAGTGCCAACAGATTTATGTACGTCCTTTTCAGTCTGTATCCAACTAGACAGAAAATGCAGACCAGAAAATCCGACTGCTGAGGTGGCGGAAGTACAGGCATTGATCTTCGTGAGTTCGTTAGTGGGTGATGTTGTCATTTACACAGATAAGCCGGCGTTCGACGAAAGAGAAGTTCATGGGCCTTTACGGCTCAGACCGAAGGGAGAATTGTGAAGGAAGATTCTGGTGCTTTTGCTTTGATCACAAGTAGCCTGACTATGGAAGTCATGGCAGTAAGTAAAGCAATAACATGGCTCGAGACACAGACATTCAGTAGGGCTTGTTTCCTTAGCGACCCAATGATCATGCTCAAGAAGATAGAGAAGGGGTGGATCCGAAGAGAATGGTTGCTGTCTCTGGAGCGGTCTCAGCTAACAAAGATTAGTTTAATTTTCGGTGCCAGGTCATACGGGTGTACAAAAATCACCGGGCTGAAAAGCTCGCAGGTAATGCTACTGTGGAAGGCGGACGCGTCATGGACCAGGCTGACATTCTGAATGCTTTACGAGAAGTACGTCGTTCGCAAGAACCAAGTGATGAATGTGAATCTACCATGGTCAGGATGCAGTAACAGCAAAATAAAAGAGGTGTGCCCAAAGAAGAAAACTACGCAGGAAGCCAAAGTAGGTTAATAAACCAACACAGAACTGGTGTCGTTAGCCGCTACAAGCTGCGGGATTTACCGAGTAGGGGATCCGAGCACTTATGGATTAAATTGTTCCATGTGCAATGAGGATGATCTGTTGACTAACTAACTAACTAACTGACTGACTGACTGACTGACTGACTGACTGACTGACTGACTGACTGACTGACTGATAACTAACTAAGCCATATCCCTCAGCTGAGTGTCTCAAATCAAATATCTGGACCTGTATGAGCGTGTCCATGTCATTCGTAAGTGTCTGGACCTATGTAAGCGTGTACTGCCGTCAGACTCCCCGTCTGACACTGTCAACAGTGCGGATCCCGCGACCAGCGAGATTTGGCCCGCTGTTGCGAACAAATCTCCACGCTTGGCTGAAAGAAACGATAAAAGTAGTAATATTTCAATTGCGCTTGCGCTCTCACCTGTGCTACACCCTTCATGTCTCTTCACAAAGTCGGTCTAAAGTTATCTGTCAAAACTGTCTTTTACTGCCAATATAGTACCTTGCGGTGTATAGCAGGGGGGTCTTTGAGCCTGAGGAATTAAGGCCGCCTGGCTAGTGCAGTCGCCGCGAACTGTGCAGATTAGGATTTTCTGTTTGCCACCTGACAGAAAAAAATTCCCACACCTTACCGAGGACTTCTTTGACTTCCACACATTTTCTAGTGCTTGTGGTATGTAGATTTAGAAAAGGGAGAAAGATATCCCAATTAATTGAGACCGACTACTACAGAAAACCAGAAATGGCTCGTAGAGGTAAGGTTTCCTAATAGAGGGCCAGGAGAGCACAGAAAAGCTCAGGAGAAATCTCACGCTGGATAACCTTGCACGTGTTGTCTCCCTGCCACACTCTGCTCCCCTGATATTTTGTTAAATGTTGAAGTATTATTACCTTTAACTCACAAAGTTAGACAAAAGTCCACAAGAAAATGAAACAATACCTTGTTATAAATTATAATATTGTAATTGGAAAAACATGATGGGGAAGGATTATACTCAATAGACATCACACTTATAAACAACAAAAATCACACAAAAAATAAGTAGTTATACTTCTTCTTCTGCTTTCATCCGGAGGTGTTTTTTTTTCCGGACGTGATTGCGTTGTGCCTGTTTACAGCAGAGCTGCGTTCTTGAGCCATTAAGCCATCATATCCGACTTCAGCGGGCATTTGTTGACCGGGATAACCTTCCCGGGAGCTTCTTAGGACGTTTGACTCTTACTGTTGTGGTGTTATCCCCAATTTAGATCAGCCGAAGACACCATGGTCAGTCCTCAAGGGAAGGCAGGGGCAGACCATGGGCATTCTCCGCCATCCAAGGAGGCTTCCATAATTGCAGAGCCGACACATAGCGCTCTGGTACTGGGCTCACCCAAGGAATCGTCACGTCCTGCACATGGCTGCTTAGCCTCACTTCCGTATATTGGGTCTTCCAGTCACCACAGGCTGTTCCTCTGGAAACCAGAAGAATGCAGTCTGCAGGTGACATCCATACAGTGAGCTTTCGTTTCGGATTTTCCATATTATGGATTTGCTATCCAAGCAATATTCCATTTCGTGTCACTAGGACACTTTTTTCCACCTTTGATGACGCCCACACAGTGAGCTTTTGGTTCGGACTTTCCACGTAATGGATTTGCTAGCCAAGCAATATTCCATTTCATGCCTCTGGGATGCGTTTGCTGTCGACATACCTGTGGCATGAAGTGTGGCAGTCTAAGTAATTCTTCATGCACCTTAAGATGTCAAGCTGAATGTAGTTCAAGTAAGCTGCGGTCACCTTGAGCTTGTTGATATTTTCGTAGATCCTGTCCTCAAATGAAGCAGGCATGGGCCAAAATATCTTTCTCTGTTCTGCATATATTGGGCACTCTTGCAGCAAATGTTTAGCTGTCGTTTTATCAGTTTCACAATTACATGCATCTGTATCTCCTATCTTTAGTTTATTGAACAAGTGGTATTTCTGCCTGTTATGTCTTGTGCGGAGTCTGAAGATTGCCACTTGCTTACTTCGGTCAAGTTTGTAATATGCATCATCTTTCTGGTGGCCTGGGTGCTCTGATTCCTATTTGACTCTATAAGTGCTTTTTATAAACCTTTTTGCCTCATTATAAGTTATGTCTATGTCAGGCTGTGGTAGTCGTCCGCCCTCTTTTACTAGTCTGTCAGCCTCTTCATTTCCAGGTATACTGCAATGTGATGGGATCCACCGTATAACAACTTTTTTGGTTTTCTGACATAGTCCATGGAGTGCTGCTCTTAGGTATGCTAGTTCTGTGCTGTTTTTGCTCTTAAGTATTGAGACAGCTGACTTTGCATCTGTGAAGATAGCTATTTGCTTCTCTTTATTTTCCTCCACCAAGAGCATTTCTGCTGCAGTTTTAAAAGCCTCTAACTCAGCTTTGAAGTTACTTGAAAATTTTCCAGTTGCCACTGACTGTGTTTTTTTCACTCCATTTTTTTTTTTGTACAACAGAGATTAAGAGCAGAATAGGGCAAGCAAAAGCCGCATTTCAGAAAATGAAGAGTATCTTGTGCAATAAGTCACTATCACTGAGTGTAAGAAAGAGAGTGCTGAAATGCTATGTAGAACCAGATTTGCTATATGGCTGTGAATCTTGGAATGTAAATGAACAAATTAAGAAGAAATTAGAAGCAACAGAGATGTGGTTCCTGAGACGAATGTTGCGAATTCCTTGGACTGCCGAGTAACTAACAACGACTGTCTGAAACAGGCTAATGAAACTAGAACACTATATACAACAATAAGAAAGAGACAAACAGCTTTCTTTGGTCATGTAATGAGAAGAGAGGCATTGGAGAACATCATGACAACTGGAAAGATCGAGGGGAAGAGAGGCAGAGGCTGACCAAGAGAAATGATGCTGGATGGATTGAGACTGTGGCACGGAGGAATATCAGCAGCAGAGTTGATCCAGAAAACCAAAGACCGAGATCTGTGGAGAGCCATGAACGCCTACGCCAGCTGGCAGGGCACTTGATGATGATTATATTTTTTTTATTTAGGAGAATTCCCCCTCCTCCATTTTGTAATTAATCTTTGGCTGATCCATCTGTATATGCGTGGGTCCAATTGCTACTTGGGTAATGTTCTTTTATGTGTTAGGGCTATTTTTCTTCTTTCTGTTTCATTCTGAGTGTTCTTTTTCTCAATACCAGGAATGTTTTCTATCATCTCAGGCAGTTGCTGCTGTCTCCAAGCTGGGAACTTGTGTGCATTGTAAATGGCTTTGACTGTTGATATGTTAAGTATAGGATCTGCCCTAATCTTTCGTTTTGCGGTTTCTACAAAGTTGCTACGCTTCAGTCTTCCCTTTCCAAAACCATTAAACTTTTTATACATAGGGTGGTCTGTCAATCTTCTAAATTTTCTGCTTGTTGTTGGACTCTGCTATCTCTTCTATCCTGCATTGGTTGTAAACAAGTGATCTTTTCTAGTTTGTTAAAAGGCATTGTCTTCAGGCTTCCAGTTATGATCCGCATTCCTTGATTTTGGACTCTACTTATTTTGTTGAAGTTTGACTTAGCTGCTGTTGCCCAAGCTGCAATGCCATATTCCAGTATTGGCCTCACCCGTCCGGTATATAACTTCTTGAGAACTTTCTCATCTGCTCTCCACGTTGTACCAGCAAGCTTTTTCATGATTGCCATTCTTTGCCTTACTCTTGTTCGACTTTTCTCAATCTGTGTCTTCCATGTCAGGTGACGATCAATGGTAACTCCTAGATAGTTTGGATTTTCTTCATGGCGCAATATTTTTCCATTCAATACCAGCTTAGGCTGCTGAGTTTTATTTGAGAGGGAGAACACTGTGCATGATGTTTTCTCCTCACTTATCTTCATTAGCCATGATTTTGACCAGTCCTCTAGCGCTAATAAGGCTTGCTGCATTCTGCTGTTAGCTGTACTAATATATTCTTCAGATGTCCATATGGCTAGGTCATCTGCAAAGAAAGATGTGTGTACTCTGGCTGGAAAATTTTCTGCGATGTCATTTATATATGCTAGGAATAATGTTGGTGGGGGACACATGAAACATATTTCTTATGGCTAGGTCATCTGCAAAGAAAGATGTGTGTACTCTGGCTGAAAAATATTCTGCGATGTCATTTATATATGCTAGGAATAATGTTGGTGGGGGACACCTTGCTCCAACAGCATCTTTTTGCTGGTTTGTCCTTGTACTGTTGTCTTCGTAGTTCTGTTCTCAAGGTAGTGGCTGATCCATTTGTACATTTCCCCACAAACATGCATTTTTTGCAGTTTTACTTTCAGTCCTTCCTTCCATACTTTATCAAATGCTTTTTCTAAATCTGTCGAGACCGCTAGTGTGTGCTTTTTCTCTTGGAAGGCATCCTCTATTTCCTTAGCTGTATACGTTATTCGATCTTCAGTGGATCTGTACTTTGTAAATCCTGCTTGGTCTGGTATTAAGAGTTGGTTTTCTTCCATATGCCATGTTAGCCTGCCATTGATAATGTGTTCCATTAATTTTCCTAAATAGCTAAGTATACTGATAGGTCGATAGCCATTTGGTCCTTCCAGGTCTATTCTTTTCTTTGGGACTGGTATACTATTAGTATAGCTTCCTTACATACCTGTGGGACTATTCCTCTCTTCCAGCTGTAATTTAGGACTGCTAGTAGTTTCTTTTTTTGCTTTAATGCCTAGTTCTATTAGCATTTCATGTGTGATTCAATCCTTTCATGGTGATTTCTTTTTTTTTTCTTTTTTTTTTCTTTTTGTGGGGGGAGGGGGGGGGGGTGTTCATTGCCTGTTCCATTTCTTCCATTGTTAGATTTGCCATCTTATATTCTGCTGCTGTCTCTGTATTACTATGATGTGTCTGTTTATCTTTGATTGCTTTATTCTGTTTGGTTGTAATATCAATGTGGTTTGCACCAGCATATTGTTCCATTAGTACATTTGCAGCCTTTTTTCCTGTAAGCAAGACATTTCCTTGTGTAATTGTTATTTGTTTGTTTCTGGGTCCTTCATTGTTCATGGCTTTCTCTAGTTTCTATAGTTTGTTTCCATCCCTGTCAAAGTTCAGGTTGTCTGTTGTTGTTTTTTCCTCCAACAATCTCTTGTTGTTTGATTTACTGCTCTTTTATATTTGGCTGAGATGGCTTTGAGAGAGATGTTCGCTTCAGTTGTTTGTTCTCTCTCTCTCTCTCTCTCTCTCTCTCTCTCTCTCTCTCTCTCTCTCTCTCTCTCTCTCTCTCTCTGCTGTCTTCCTGGCATCTTCAACTTTGTCCTCCAAGATGTCTAGTTCTTCAGTCCAGTATGGTTTGTAATTTTTCCTCTTGGAATAGACTCAGTGGCCGTCTGTATTATTGCATTCTTTAGACTTTCCACCATTTGTTTCATGTTGCCATGTCGTGTATTTATGTTTTCACAATATTTGTCTGTTAGTATGGCAAATCTGTCCCAATCAGCTCGTTTGTAATTCCAACGAGGCAAAGGCTTTTGCTCCTGTGGGACATATTCCACCTTCATTACAAGCTTGATTGGTCTGTGGTCACTACCTGCTAATTCGTCAAGCACATGGCGATCGATTTTGAGGAGGATGTCTCCTATGCAGAAAGCTAAGTCTGGAGTAGAAGTGGTAAACCATCTTCTAGAGTAGAAGCTCGGCGTGTCGTCCGCTTTGGTGAGTAGATGGAGATTTGAGTCTATTTCCCAGTCCTTCACTTCATCTCTCCTGTTGTCAGTGTCTGGGTATCCCCATCTTTTTGAACGGCTATTAAAGTCTCCGACAATAATGCAGTTTGTGTCAGTTATTTTCATGTTTGAAAGAGTAAGGTCTTTATCTGCTGGCCTATACAGGTTGTAAATTCTTATTTTCACATCCTTTATCATTGTATCAACACTTATAATTTCCGATTGGTTATCAGAAGTCACATATACTTAACTACAAGGTATTATGTTTCGTGTAAGTATTAGAACTCCTTCTTTGTGTCCTTCGCGGTTGAAACGTGTGGCCTGATATCTTTTGAACCGAGAATCTGCGATTGGCGTTGAGAATAGTTATACTAGTGATCCTCTATCTCTGAAATCGGAGTGGGTTCGCCTGATGTCGAGGGACACTGTTAATAGGGAAAGCTAACCCACACGCTAAATGCAGCCCATTACTACTATAAACAGCGTTCAAAGCGAGCAAGCGCAAAACATTAAAAAAAAAAAAAACTAATTCATCACCGCTAATTAATTAAAATGTTATGATCCAACCTAGGAGATTAATGAGAATGTCTCTGATTTCAGAAGTGATAACTAAAATGTCTGTTTCACCACAAGTGCTAAACTATATATAATGTCTCTTATTTCACCACAAGTGATAAAATAAAATGTCTCTTATTTCATCCCAAGTGCTAAACAGTAATGTCTCTTATTTCACCACAAGTGATAAACCAAAAGGTCTCTGTTTTTAATCTATCGGGATCCATGGAAAACAGGTTGCTACTGTTGTTGGCCGTTGATATTATTGAGGGTATTATAATGGTACTTGTTGTTTGTCCATCAAGAATGATGATGACCATTCATTTCATCCAGTGGGGTTGGTCCTCCGAAGTCGGAGAGTGTCCGCCCGCACGGCGAGGAACCACCAGTCTGCACACCAATAAGCCAGACATGGGACAACGGATACTCACGCAAACCTCAGGTCCTGTATGACATCACACTGATGTTGGACAACAGGATGTCTTCATCCGACATACAGGACTTCACGCTGGCAAGCAAGCAAGCATCCAGTGGGGTTGAAAGTATGGAGCCGTGAGTTCCAAGATGGCTGATAAGGCCTATTTTAGCTCGAAATGTTCTTTGACAATCTGGGCAAAGAATGCTTGACGTTCCAGGAGGAGGATCTCCTGCAGTGGTTTTTCTGTCCAGCCTTTTCTTCACAGCTCTTGTAGTCCTGGTTGCTTCACAAGTGACTTCACCCTTGCGTAATGATGTACGCCTCGAATTTCGGTCTTTGGCAGCAGTCTCCCAAGTGTCATGGTGAATTCCAAAAGCTTTCAGTGAGATTTTCAGAGTGTCTTTAAAACGTTTCCTCTGATCGCATTGGGAGCGTTTACAACAACGCAACTCGCCGTAAAAATTCGTTTAGTTAGCCTGTGATCTGGCATGCGAGTTAAGTGACCACCCCAGCGAATCTGATTCTTTATTAGTAGAGTGTGGATACTGGGCATGGACGCTCTTTCTAGGACTTCAGTGTCTGGGATCTTGTCTTGCCATTTAATCTTCAATAGCTTCCTAAGGCAGACTGTGTGGAATTTGTTTAATTTCCTAGCGTGTCGCTGATAAACTGTCCAAGATTCACAAGCATATAGCAGTGTGGATAATACAACTGGTTTGTAGATTCCAGCTTTGTTTGCAGGCTTATTTCATTTCTGTCCCATACATTCTTGTACAGTCTGCCAAAGGCCGCACTGGCCTTGGAGATTCTTGCATTCACGTCGTCATCAATTGTGGCAGCTTGTGACACAGTGCTGCCAAGTTAGGTGAATTTGTCTACAACACTTAGTCTAAGACCATTCACTTTGATATTTGGCTCAGTGTGATTATTCCCTGGAACTAGTTGGTACATAACTACAGTCTTCTCCAAGTTGATATTGAGCCCAAAGTTGGCACAGGCATATGAGAAAGCTGAAGCATTGTGTTGCATGTCTGTCTCTGATTTGGCATATAGAGCACAATCATCAGCAAACAGGAGCTCTCTGACGGTGTCGCTGTTAGTTTTGGTTTTAGCTTTCAGCCTTCTGACATTGAACAACTTTCCATCCATACGGCAGTTGATGTCTTTTCCAATGCCTTTGTTCTCGAAGGCATTCGTCAGCGTAGCTGAAGCCATGAGGTTGAACAGTGTTGGTGCCAGGACACATCCTTGCTTCACTCCACTGGTGACGGGAAAGGGCTCGGACAGTTCATAATTTTCCTGTACTCTTGCCTGCATACCATCATGAAATAGCCGCACTATTTAGACAAACTTTCATGGACAGCCATATTTCTCCACAGTCCTTCTCTGCTGACTGTATCAAAAGCCTTGGTAAGGTCAATGAAAGTGGAGAACATTTCGGAGTTCTGTTCCTGACATTTCTCTTGCAGCTGCCTTGCAGCGAAAATCATGTCAACAGTTCGTCGTTCTTTTCTGAAGCCACATTGACTCTCAGGAAGAAGACATTGATCGAGAAGGGCCGTGAGGCGATTGAGAAGAATTCTGGCGAGTATCTTCCCTGCAATTGAGAGCAAGGAGATGCCTCGGTGGTTGTCACGGGATTGGCGGTTTCCTTTACGTTTGTAAAGGTGGACTATTGACGCGTACTTGAAATCTTGCAGCATGGTATCATTCACCCATATGTTTGTAAAGACTTGGTGAAGCTGCTTTATTAGGACCGGCCCATCTGCCTTGTGTGTTTGTGTGTGTGCGTGCGTGCGTGTGTGTGTGTGTCTGCTGGGATGGAGTCAGGACCGGGTGTCTTACCGCTGGAAAGTTGTTGGATGGCTTTGTTTAGTTCCACTATGGTTGGCAGGTCATTAAGTGTATCATTAGTGGGAACGTGAGGAAGGCAGTTGATGGTTTCATCATCGAAAACGGAAGTTGCATTTAAAATGTTGCTGAAATTCTCTGGCCAGCGTTGAAGGATTTCTTTCTTATCGGTAACCAATGTTCCCCCATCTGCACTGAGGAGGGGAACTATGCCTTGTGATGTAGGACCATAGATCGCTTTCAGTGAGTCGTAGACGTTTTTCATATCATGTCTGTCAGCAACGCCTTGAATTTCAACAGCTTTGTTGCTCAGCCAGGAGTCCGGCGTGGGCCGAAGCTTCTGCTGCACTACTCTCCGAATGTTATTGAAGGCATCTTTTTATGTTGTCTTCGGGTCATTCAAATATACCTTGAGGAGAAGATGTTTTACGGCCAGCAATTGGTACTTAACTGCTGTCCATAATGCTGGGGTTGCTCTGAGTTTGGAAGGGTCATTGCTGTTCATTGGTATTTCGCTCTTCCTGCATTAGAAAAGCAAATTTCCTCCTCCTTCCTTGAAGACTTCGATCTTCCTGATGATGATATTCTTCATTCCGGAACATACCCCATGTAAGCCATAAGACCACCATCCCATGTTGAAAACATGGACCAAAACATATATCCTTATCCTTCTTCTTCTTCTTCTTCTTCTTCTTCTTCTTCTTCTTCTTCTTCTTCTTCTTCTTCTTCTTCTTCTTCTTCTTCTTCTTCTTCTTCTTCTTCTTCAGCATTCCGAGCCATTGAGGTTCTTTGCTGCAGATACAAACCGTCTCCATTCGTCTCTCTGGTTGACCTTCACTTGCCAGTCGCTGATTCCAAGTGCTTGTAGGTCTGTACATGTATTATCTCTCCACCATCTTCTTGGTCTACCTCGGGGTCTACGCTCATTTATTTCTTGAGTGTAAGCGAGTTTTGTTTCCCTGTTATCTTCCATTCTTTCTATAAGCCCCAGCCATTGCCGTCTATTAGCCTTCATGATGCCAGTGATTAACGGGGACTTAAACAGATCATAAATGTCTTTGTTGCTTCTTCTTTTCCACTCTCCACTTTGTGTTTCCCTAATGGGCCCAAAGATGCGTCTTAAGACTTTGTTCTCAAAGGTTTGTAACAAGGCTTTGTCTCATTTAGTTGTTCTCCAGGTTTCAGAGCCATACAGCACAACTGGTTTAATCAGTGTTTTGTATATATCTTGGTGTTACGAGATAGTGCATTTGATTTTAGCAGATGTTGTAGTGCATAGTATATCTTATTTCCAGAGTTGACTCTATCCTGTATTTCTTCCCTTATTATGTTGGAGCAGTTAAAGATTGTACCCAGGTATTTGTATGTTTCCGTTCTTTTAATGGTCATATTATCTAATTGTATGTGGCCAGAGTTTTTAGCTGTTCCTTCTCTTGAAGTTACCATATATTATGTCTTATCTTGGTTGATAACCAGCTCCATGTGTTGAGCTTTTTCCTTTAAGTGAGTCAATATTTCCAATGTTTTTTGTTCACTTTCCCCTATAATATCTATGTCATCTGCATAACCAAGCAGTTTGGATGTTCCTTCGATAGCACATTCCTCCTTTACCTTCCTTACAACTTTCTCTAGAGCCAGATTGAAAAGGAGAGGCGGTAGTGCATCACCCTGTTTCAAGTCAGATGTTATTTGGAAAGGGTCTGATTTCCTGCCTTTATATGTTACTATAATATAAGTATCTTCCATGCATAGTCTGGTCGTGTTGATTAACTTCCTTGGTATTCCAAATTCCTAATAAAACATATATCCATACTCACAGAAAATTGGGGAGAGGGGGGGGGGGGGGGTATTGTGCAGGTGCAGGCTAGCCATACCTTGCCTTGTTGGGTGCCATCACTCCAGACATTGGATGTGACTCATACTCCCACACTAACATCTGATGTAGGCCTTCACCTCTCATATCGGCAAGATATGTCTCCTTCATTCCTGCACTGTGCAGTCAGCTAGTTGATCTGGGTGGCTATCAGCAAGAATGACACCACCACACAGCCCTGGCAATACCCACATGCAATTCCTTTCTCCAGGATGAATGGTCGCAAAACATCACATCATATTTATGTCATATATTTATACATTTATAGAGAAAACTCATTCTTAATTGATTTATACATTAATACATCTTCTTATATATAAATTAGGATGTCCGTATCTCTGTCTGTATGTATGTATGTATGTATGGCCTTTATTTGTTCGCGAACGGCCCATCCGATTGAGATGAAATTTTCTACACGCCTTCCTTTCATTCCAGAGCTGTCAACTGTGATATTTTGTTAGTGTGAAATCGCCTGCTTACTCAGTATTATTTCATTTTTCATTTTTCATCATAATTTCATATATCTCAGGGGACCTAACTCTGTAAAAGTTATTTCAAGGGGCATAACTTTTCTGTATAACTTATAGTCATATTGTGGCATCGTTTTCAAAGATTTATAAACTCTTTGTCCATAGTTATGTACCGGCATATGAGTTATAATAAATAATGATACAATCTGTAAGGCATTTTCAAAGTTTTCATAAAAATGATGCACAATGCATAACATTGTAACTCATCTTTTTTTGCTTAAGAAGTTACTGTAGTCATGCAGGTGATTAGAAAGAGTTTTCATTAAAAATAATGGATGGTGTGTGGTAGAACGTTCTTTTAAGTTACATTTTTTTTTGTTGTATGAATTTAATGAAGCCGGACAGGGTCAGGCAGACAGATAGACAGACAGACAGACAGATAGACAGTCGGGAACAGGAACTTATATGACTACTTATATAAATTAAATGAGATGCTTCACACCAGGAGCTGGGCGATGTCGGGCCGGGTCAGACAGACAGACAGACAGACAGACAGACAGACAGATAGTCGGTAACGGGAACGGGAACTTATATGACTACTTATATGAATTAAATGAGATGCTTCCCACCAGGGACTGGGCGAAGCCGGGCAGGGTCAGCTAGTATATAATAAAGAAACTCATTCTCTTTTTAATGTTTATGTAAGGAGGTTATAAGTTATTGTTCAGAAAAGTATCTTGATAGCTCTTCTCATAATCATAAGCTAAGAATGAAGACTATGAATGAATGAGAAGTTAATCTTTCATAATGAGCATGATATGTGCAAAGAATTATATTCATTCCATATTTGCCTAGTCAGAGAAAGAATCACGTATATCGTCTGTGTATTTCTCTAGATCTAACTCACTACTTCTATTATCACAAAGAGAGCTTTGCTAAAGGTTCATATCCTTCTACTCTATCCACTAATATAAGTCTATTCATTATGAGCATTGACTCGCCGATGTCTCCAGGAATTTAGAATTTATCTGTATATTAATTCCATGGAATAACACCATATCTTTCTTCCTTAAGGGTTTCCAGCAAACTGCCACGAATATTTGAAATCCGTCTCCTCGTTACATTAGTCCATCCTAATTTACATAAGCTAATATCTTGTTAATCTTTACTTGCTAATATATAATTTAAATAAGCTTATGCTAATTTCTCATTTAAATAAGCCTATGCTGATTGCGCTCCCTTTACACCAATCATAACCACTCCTGTGTTTGTTTTTTTCTGGCGCCAAAGATTTCATCATCTTGCATGTGGCTGGTACCGTAAGACTTCTAAAAGTTGAAGCGATCGTATTCCTGCACATTCAGAGGCGTGTATTGGCGTAAACCTCATAAATGTCACAGTGCTATGAAAGGTCCTCTTGCCTTTTGTATTCTTATTTATTTTCTTCTTCTGTAGTGATATTATCCATTTTCGTCTGTACAACCACGTTTCAAAAGCTTCAAATACGTCCTTACATTGTTATTTTTCAAATTTCTGCACCAGACATTACTATAGAGACACTGCTACGTTTGACCATCATCAACATCAAGTAAGAAGTCTTGTTAACAAACATCTTTATGAGTAGAAGACGAAATATTTATACATTGTGAAGAGAAACCAGATTATGGTCGGCACTAGGAAGAAACAAATACCACAATGTAATATACAGGTAAATTGAAATATTCTTAAACAAGTGAATATGTAACTATTTCGGTACAGTCATAATATCTGCTCAGAGGTGCATTGAAGAGATTAGAACAACAATCACTTTGGCGTTGCAAGATAAGTAAATATCTTAATGTTTTCGTCGCGTGGCATGGTCGTGACAACACAATGCTGATCCACGACTTTGGTGATCGTTTGAGATGGCAAAACATGACAGCCGATGCTTATCTGCATGGCACATGATGATGAGTTGAGTTAAAGAAAGAAACGACATAAATGCACTCAGGACATTCCCACAAACGCTTCATCCCCTCGTTCAACAGCCAGCGAAGAATTATACTGCTAAAAGTTCCAACTGCCATCTGATTGAAAGGTCTCTTGGTCTTCCCTTTCATTTTGAGATCCGTCCAGATCCCCTGCCGATCCCTCGCCATATCATCCTCTGCACATACGCGAACTCAGTCTGTTCTACCGCTTTCTCCACCTGATCCCACATGCGCCCGACCACCTGTCCCTTGCCCATAGGTAATCTACCACCGAGAGGCGCATTCCCTGCCAGCTTATCAGCTTGTTCATTCCCACGCACTCCCACATGCAATTATCACAATCTATGACCTCTGAAGCGAGGCAAGCCATGAAGATGAGTTCATGAATAATTGTTTTAGTCGCTTTCCGTTTTCTGATCATAAAACAGTACCGACTTGACCTCAGATATATCTATATACTCAAGTTTAGTAATAGATGTGTGCCCGATATTGAGAATGCATCTCAAATGTAATATTGTTCATGTCAAGAACTAAACAATACATTCAGCTTAATGATATTAGAAATATGTCAAAAATTTAATATTTGGAAGCTTATCAAAAATTTAAGTTCGAAAGTCTTAACTGCCCATGAAAAATATAGTTTTCTTCTTGTTAATAGCTCATTGAAGAATCGATTTGTTCGAGTGTTATGCTCATATTGTTGATATTAGGAACACATTCTAGAAGGTTTGTTTTGTTGATATTTTAACGCATATAAAAGATGCGTTTTGTTGATATTAGGAACTCATCAAGAAAAGTTGTTTTGTTGATATTTTAACGCATATAAAAGATGCGTTTTGTTGATATTAGGAACTCATCAAGAAAAGTTGTTTTGTTGATATTTTAACTCATATAGAAGATGTGTTTTGTTGATATTTTAACTCATATAGAAGATGTGTTTTGTTGATATTAGGAACTCATCAAGAAGAGTTGTTTTGTTGATATTAGAAACTCATCTGGGAGACTTGTTTTTAAACTTAGGAAGGAGGCAACTAGAAACTTCTACAAAATGATTAGTGCAATGAGAACCAGAGCAGAACCCTTTGAACCAACTGAAATAATTAACAGCGAAAAAGGAGAACCAATAAGTGAACAAAAACAAATACTAAAGAGATGGCGGCAGTACTTCGAACAACTTCTCAATATTCCATCAGATGCCACGGGAATCCAAGAAACTGACACAGATGTCATCGAAGAACTAGAAGCAGACATACTGAAAGAGGAAATTAGAGAAACCATAAGATTATCACTACTGAATAAATCTCTGGGACAAGACGAAATACCAAATGAACTCATTAAAGCAACAAGAGAAGTGGGAATAACATGACTACATAGACTATTTAACCATGTTTGTATAGAACCATTCACTTTGATACCTCGAGACTGGGGAAGCGCCATAATTATCCCAATTTTGGAAACAAAAAGGCAGCAAAAGAGACTGTACGCAATAAAGAGGCATTTTCCCCTTGAGAGTCATACAAGGAAAATATTCTGCAAAATTCTAGAGACAAGGCTACTACCTATAATAGAACCCCAGCTAAGCGAAACACAATTTGGATTTAGGAAAAATAAAGGATGCACAGATGCCATCTTTGCTCTTCGACAACTAATAGAAAAGTCAATCGAATTTAATGAGATACTCTACCTAATCTTTGTCAACCAAGAAAAGGCATTTGATAGTGTTGATTGAAAGAAGCTAAAGGAAATCCTTAAAAGATATGGAGCAAATACACATATAACAAACTTATGTAGAAGCTTATACACCAACAGTGAATGCACAGTAAGAACAAATGGAGGATACTCAGAACCCTTCACCATAAGATCCGGAGTACGACAAGGTTGTGCCCTGTTCCCCCCTATTGTTCATAACTAATACACACATCATATGTAAAGAAACTAGCCAAAGAAAGACCGTAACAACACCGCATGAAGAACAGAACACAGAAGAAGAACCAACGCAAATCACACCATTAAAGAACTCTTATTTGTGGACAATCAAGCATTACTAGTAAAATCAGAATCAAAATTACAAGACCACATAAATAGTCTGAACGAAGTGTGTAATGAACATAACATGAAAATTACCACAAGTAAAACAAAGGTAATGACTATAACCAAAGAAGAAAGCACAATAAACATTCATCTAGAAAAAAAAAACCTGAATCAAGTGAAGAGCTTCAAGTACCTAGGAAGTATAATATCATCAAATGGCAAATGGGTTGACGAGATCGAAAATAGATGCAAAAAGGCAAACCAACTCACTGGACAAATTGCACCAATCTTAAAGAACAAACATGTATCAATAGCCACTAAGAAAGAATTCTACAACTCAATCTTCCTACCAACTCTATGCTACTAATGCCAAACCTGGACAATGACAGAAAAAGAGAAAAGAAAAATCACAACAACAGAAATGAGATTCCTCAGTGTATCAAGAAGAGAGAAAATCTGAAATAAAGAAATCAGGACTAAATTTTGGGTTATAGCAACGCTAGATTTTATCATAAAACAGCAGGTTAAATGGTTTGGCCATATAACTAGATTACCAACTAACAGTCACCTCAACTTTAGTTGGTAATCTAGCCTCAGCAGAGGAGCGGCCGACCGAATGGCTAGAATATCGGATTCTCTATCGGGAGACATGGGTTCGAGTCCTCGGTAGAGTGGAATTTGTTTATGTCGGGGGCAAAAAGAAAACTCTAACCTGCACAGTTCGCGGCGACTGCACTAGCCAAGCGGCCTTAATTCCTCAGGCTCAAGACCCCCCTGCCACACACCGCAAGGTACTAACTATATTGGCAGTAAATGACAGTTTGACAGTATACGTCAACACAAGCAATGCTGTACAGACCAGGCGGAAGCAGGGGAAGAGGCCGGCCACGTAAACGATGGATAGAGGGAATTACACAGACCATGGGAACCTCAATATATGAAGCCCATACACGGGCACTCTCCGGCTGTTTGTGCTTTACCTATACACACCTCAAGGTACAAAAGGAACCTGACGAGATGAGATATAGTAGTGTTCTTTTTTATATTAGGAACTCATCTAGTAGTGTTCTTATATATATATATATATATATATATATATATATATATATATATATATATATATATATATATATATATATATATATATATACTAGCTGACCCGGCCCGGCTTCGCCCAGACCCTGGTGGGGAGCATCTCATTTAATTCATATAAGTAGTCATATAAGTTCTCGTTCCCGTTACCGACTGTCTGTCTGTCTGTCTGTCTGTCTGTCTGTCTGACCCAGCCCGGCTTCGCCCAGACCCTGATGGGGAGCATCTCATTTAATTCATATAAGTAGTCATATAAGTTCCCGTTCCCGACTATCTATCTGTCTGTCTGTCTGACCCGGCCCGGCATCGCCCAACTCCTGGTGGGGAGCATCTCATTTAATTCATATAAGTAGTTATATAAGTTCCCGTTCCCGACTGTCTGTCTGTCTGTCTGTCTATCTATCTGTCTGTCTGTCTGTCTGACCCGGCCCAGCCCATGGTGGAGAGCATCTCATTTAAATCATATAAGAAGTCATATAAGATCCCGTTCCCGTTTTCCTGTCTGTCTGTCTGTCTTGGGTAAATGGAGGAGGGAGGAGGAAGAGGGAGGTGGAGGAGGGAAGAGGAGGGAGGAGGAGACAGGAGACAGGAGGAATAGGAGGGAGGAGGAGGGATTAGGAAGAGGAGGGAGGAGTAGGGTGGAGGAGGAGGGGGAGGAGGAGGGAGAAGGAGGGAGGAGGAGAACGCAGGAGGAGGAGGAGGGGAGGGAGAGGGAGGAGGAGGAGAGAGTAGGTGGAGGGAGCAGGCGGAGGGAGCAGGAAGAGGGAGGAGGAAGAGGGAGAAGGAGGAGGGAGGAGAAGGAGGAGGGAGGAGGAGAGAGTGGGAGGAGGGAGGAGGCGGAGGGAGAAAGAGGGAGGAGGAGAAGGAGGGAAGAGGATGAGGGGGAGGAGGAGGAATGTGAAGGGAGGAGGAGGAGGAGAGAGGAGGAGGGATGAGGAGGAAGAGGGAGGAGGAGGAATGTGAAGGGAGGAGGAGGGAGGAGGTAGAGGGAGGAGGAGAAGGGAGGAGGAGGGATGAGGAGGAGAGGGAGGAGGAGGAAGGAGGAGGGGGATGAGGAGGGAGGAAGAAGGAGGAGGGAGGAGGAGGGATGAGGGGGAGGAGGGAAGGGTAGGAGGGGGAGGAGGAGGAGGGCGAAGGAGGAAGGAAGAGGAGGGCGAGGAGGTAGGAGGAGGGAGGAAGAGGAGGAAGAGGGAGGAGGAGGGAGGAGGAAGAGAGTGGAGGAGGGAGGAAGAGATAGGCGGAGAGAGGAGGAGGAGGGAGGAGGAGGAGTAGGGATGAATAGGAGGGAGGAGGAGGGATTAAGAGAAGGAGGGGGAAAGGGGAGGAGGAGGGAGGAGGAGGAGGAAGAGGGATGAGGAGGGAGGAGGAGGAGGGAGGGTGAAGGAGGAGGAGGGAGGGGAGGAGGAGGGAGGAGGAGAACGCAGGTGGGGGAGGACGAGGAGGGAGAGGGAGGAGGAGGAGAGAGGAGGAGGGCGGAGGTAGAGGGAGAAGGAGGAGGGAGGAAGAGGTAGAAGGAGGAGGGAGAAGGAGGAGGAGGAGGAATGATGAGGAGGGAGGAGGAGGAAGAGGGATGTGGAGGAAGGGGGAGGAGGAGGGAGAAGGGAGGGGGAGAAGGAGGAGGGAGAGGGAGGAAGAGGAGGAGGGTGGAGGGAGGAGGTAGAGAGGAGGAGGGAGGAGGTAGAGGGAGGAGGAGGCGGAGGGAGTAGGAGGGAGGAGGAGGGGAGAAGGAAGAGGGAGAAGGGGGAGGAGGTAGAGGGAGGAGGAAGAGGGAGGAGGAAGAGGTGGAGGATGTAGGGAGGAGTTAGAGGGAGGAGGATGGGAGGAGGTAGAGGCAGGAGGAGAAGAGAGGAGGAGGGAGTTCGCCATTCCGAATTCATACTCGTCTAGGTTCTGTGATTTCGGTCCTTCCATTGATTGTTCTTCCCTTCTACACGACTGTAGATAACTTCCTTACACATAAAAAGATGAATTGTTATTGATATTGCCGTGGCATGGAGGCATATATATCAGCAGCAGAGTTGAACGCCTACGCCAGCCGGCACGGCACTTGATGATGATGATGATGATTGCCGTGTGACGATTCTGTGTAGTCACGTCATTTTCTTCCCTTTCCCTAGCGTTTTGGTTCGGGGATTCTTTCATCATCATCATCATATATTTACGTACGTATTTTGGGAATGGGAGGAGGGAGGAGGAGGAAGAAGAAGAAAAAATACGACAGTTGGCAGCGCTGGAATGAAAGGAAGGCGTGTAGAAAATTTCATCTCAATCGGATGGGCCGTTCGCGAACGTATAAAGGACATACATACATACATACAGACAGACAGTCAGACGGAGATCCTAATTTATATATAAGACTAGCTGACCCGGCCCGGCTTCGCCCAGACCCTGGTGGGGAGCATCTCATTTAATTCATATAAGTAGTCATATAAGTTCTCGTTCCCGTTACCGGCAATCTGTCTGTCTGTCTGTCTATCTGTCTGTCTGTCTGTCTGACCCGGCCCGGCTTCGCCCAGACCCTGATGGGGAGCATCTCATTTAATTCATATAAGTAGTCATATAAGTTCCCGTTCCCGACTATCTATCTGTCTGTCTGTCTGACCCGGCCCGGCATCGCCCAACTCCTGGTGGGGAGCATCTCATTTAATTCATATAAGTAGTTATATAAGTTCCCGTTCCCGACTGTCTGTCTGTCTGTCTGTCTATCTATCTGTCTGTCTGTCTGTCTGACCCGGCCCAGCCCATGGTGGAGAGCATCTCATTTAAATCATATAAGTAGTCATATAAGATCCCGTTCCCGACTATCTGTCTGTCTGTCTGTCTTGGGTAAATGGAGGAGGGAGGAGGAAGAGGGAGGTGGAGGAGGGAAGAGGAGGGAGGAGGAGACAGGAGGAATAGGGAGGAATAGGAGGGAGGAGGAGGGATTAGGAAGAGGAGGGAGGAGTAGGGTGGAGGAGGAGGGGGAGGAGGAGGGAGGAGGAGGGAGGAGGAGAACGCAGGAGGAGGAGGGAGGAGGAGGGAGAGGGAGGAGGAGAGAGTAGGAGGAGGGAGGAGGCGGAGGGAGCAGGAAGAGGGAGGAAGAGGGAGGAGGAAGAGGGAGAAGGAGGAGGGAGGAGGAAGAGGGAGAAGGAGGGAGGAGGAGAACGCAGGAGGAGGAGGGAGGAGGAGGAGGGAAAGTGAGGAGGAGGGAGAAGGAGGAGAGAGTGGGAGGAGGGAGGAGGCGGAGGGAGAAGGAAGAGGGAGGAAGAGGGAGGAGGAAGAGGGAGAAGGAGGAGGGAGGAGAAGGAGGGAAGAGGATGAGGGGGAAGAGGGAGGAGGAGGAATGTGAAGAGAGGAGGAGGGAGGAGGTAGAGGGAGGAGGAGGGAGGAGGAGAGAGGAGGAGGAGAGAGGAGGAGGAGGGAGGAGGAGGAAAGAGGAAGAGCGAGGAGGAGGAATGTGAAGGGAGGAGGAGGTAGAGGGAGGAGGAGGAGGGAGGAGGAGAATGGGGGAGGAGGGATGAGGAGGATAGGGAGGAGGAGGAAGGAGGAGGAGGGATGAGGGGGAGGAGGGAGGGGTAGGAGGAGAAGGGAGGAGGAGGGCGAAGGAGGAAGGAAGAGGAGGGCGAGGAGGTAGGAGGAGGGAGGAGGAGGAGGAAGAGGGAGGAGGAGGGAGGAGGTAGAGAGTGGAGGAGGGAGGAAGAGATAGGCGGAGAGAGGCGGAGGAGGGAGGAGGAGTAGGGAGGAATAGAAGGGAGGAGGGGGAAGGAGGAGGGCTTAAGAGAAGGAGGGGGAAAGGGGAGAAGGAGGAGGGAGGAGGAGGAGGAAGAGGGATGAGGAGGGAGGAAGAGGGATGAGGAGGGAGGAAGAGGGATGAGGAGGGAGGAGGAGGAGGGAGGAGGAGGGTGAAGGAGGAGAAGGAGGAGGGAGGAGGGTGAAGGAGGAGGAGGGGGGAGGAGGGAGAAGGAGGAGGAGGGAGGAGGAGAACGCAGGTGGGGGAGGAGGAGGCGGGAGGAGGAGGGAGGAGGAGGTGAGAGGAGGTGGAGGGAGAAGGAGGAGGGAGGAAGAGGTAGAAGGAGGAGGGAGGGGGAGGAGGGGGAGGAGGAGGAATGATGAGGAGGGAGGAGGAGGAAGAGAGATGTGGAGGAGGAGGGAGGAGGAGGGAGGAGGTAGAGGGAGGAAAAGGGAGGAGGGAGGAGGAGAGAGGAAGAGGAGGAAGGAGGAGAAGGGATGAGGAGAAGGGAGGAGTAGGGAGAAGGGAGGGGGAGAAGGAGGAGGGAGGGGGAGGAGGTAGAGGGAGGTGGAAGAGGAGGAGGGTGGAGGGAGGAGGTAGAGGGAGGAGGTAGAGGGAGGCGGAGGGAGTAGGAGGGAGGAGGATGGAGGAAGAGGGAGAAGGAAGAGGGCGAAGGAGGGAGGAGGGGGAGGAGGTAGAGGGAAGATGAAGAGGAGGAGGGTGGATTCCGAATTCATACTCGTCTAGGTTCTGTGATTTCGGTCCTTCCATTGATTGTTCTTCCCTTCTACACGACTGTAGATAACTTCCTTACACATAAAAAGATGAATTATTATTGATATTGCCGTGGCATGGAGGCATATATATCAGCAGCAGAGTTGAACGCCTACGCCAGCCGGCACGGCACTTGATGATGATGATGATGATTGCCGTGTGACGATTCTGTGTAGTCACGTCATTTTCTTCCCTTTCCCTAGCGTTTTGGTTCGGGGATTCTTTCATCATCATCATCATATATTTACGTACGTATTTTGGGAATGGGAGGAGGGAGGAGGAGGAAGAAGAAAAAAAAATACGACAGTTGGCAGCGCTGGAATGAAAGGAAGGCGTGTAGAAAATTTCATCTCAATCGGATGGGCCGTTCGCGAACGTATAAAGGACATACATACATACATACAGACAGACAGACAGACGGAGATCCTAATTTATATATATATATATATATATATATATATATATATATATATATATATATATATATATATATATATATATATATATATTAGGAGCTCATCTAGTACTTTTGTTGTTGATGAAATATTAGGAACTCATCTATTAGTGTGTATTTTACATTAGAAACTCATTTAGTAGTGTGTTTTTTAAATATTAAGAGCTCATCTGGTAGTCTTGCTTTTTTTTTTTTAATAACGAGTTCATGCAACATAAAAGGTAAATACAAAACTTGGAACGGCAATATTTTCAGAAACCACACTGTCATTAAAAATACACCCTATATTAGGAACTCATCTAGTGGTGTTGTTTTCTTTCTTTATATTAGAAACTTATCAAGTGGTCTTGTTTTTTTAAATTTGGAACTCATCTAGTAGAGTATTTTTTTTATCTTAGAAACTCTTCTAGTTGTGTTTTTTTAAAAATATTAATAGATCATGTAGTAGTGTTGTTTTTTATATTAGAAACTCATCTAGTAGTGTTTTTTTTTTTTAATATTAGAAACTCATCTAGTGGTATTTTTTTCCCTTTTAATATTAGGAACTAATCTAGTAGTGTTGTTGTTGTTTTTTTATTCTTTTGTTATATTAGAAACTCATCTAGTAGTGTTGTTGTTTTTATATATCAGGAGCTCATCAAGTAGTCTTGTTTTTTTTTTATATTAGGAACTCATCTAATAGTGTGTTTTTTTAAAATATCAGGAACTCATCTATTGGTGTGGTTTTATATATTAGTAATTCATCTAATAGTGTTGTTTTTTATATTTGGAACTCATCTAGCAGTGTTTTTTTTTTTTTAATATCAGGAACTCATCTAGTTGTTTTTTTGTTTTGTTTTTTAAATTTTAGGAACTTCTAGTAGTGTTTTTTTTTAAACATTAAGAACTCACTTAGTAGTGTTAGTTTTTATATCAAGAACTCACCTAGAAGACTTATTTTGTCACAATTAGTGACGTGGCTATTATGATAAATCTCTTTTGGTCACATTTAGTAGCATGGCTAATATCATCAATTGTTCATTAATGCTAATATTCACAATGCTCTATACCGCCAATTGCCAATTAATGCTAATATTCATTATGATCTATACAGCATATCATGCAATTATTTGTGGCAGCTTGCATAAAACCTACACTCGTGACCGCTTTGTTTATGCTCTGAAATGAGTGTAGTTACCGATGTGTGCCATGACATCGTAATCACATAGACAGTTCTGTGCATAACGAGCAGGTAGACAGATTGACTGCATGATAAGGGCGATAAGGCAGACGCGATCGGGGTCCTTTGGCATCGTCTGTATAGTGCAGAAGAAAAGATAGATCATCGTGGCCTGGAGAGAATGTTGCTGCAGGGAGTGACCAGAGGATCTGGCCGACACTCAGAACTCCGTGAAAAGGCCAGATGGACACATAATCAGACTGCTGCTAGTACGATTAGTATTGGGACTCTTAGCTGGCTGTTGAAATTGAAGACGGAGCACGTATGGGAATTTTCTGAGTGCTGTAATGTCAGTTCTTGACTCACCTCAACTCAGCTCCACGACGCTGTCACTACAACCCACCGGAAAGACCACATTAAATTAAAATACCGTGTTGTCAGTCTTTATATTTTTATCGTTTCGTTTTTGTTATTCGTTGATGAAGATACCGGTCGCAACGCTCGCCGATATCTTTCTATGTTTTCACATCCGCTGAGCTTCTCGGCCATATTTTGTATTTGTATTCCAATTCTCTAACAACTAGGGCAGCAGTAAACTTCTTTTTCGATAACATTTAGGAAATATATTATGATAAAGATTTGTTACTTTTTCTCAGAAGTAATTAGCGAGCAATTTAGGCTGATCTTACGTTGTTTATTGGACATTTTACTATTGTAGGGTGTCTACTTAGTGTTGTATTTATAGCAGCTTTTTTTTTTGGTTATCGTTCGCTCGCTTTGAACTCAAGCGTAGTTCATACACATACTACCACTTCTAGTGCACTGGACTGACTTGTGCGTGTAGGTTAGCTTTCCCTATTCCCATTGCCCTTCGCCATCAGGCGAACCCACTCCGACTTGAGAAGTACTTGTAATTTACGACCCCAAGTCAAGGATGAGAAGTCAACATTTGTTGATGATAATAATGATGATGATAGTGGTGGTTGTGGTAATGATTATCTTTATCGTCGTCATCATCATCATAAGTGCTTATATTCAGCTCTTATTGTACTCGTCATCATCATCATTACTATCAACATCATCATTACAATCATCATCATCATAACTATACTATCATCATCATCATCATGACCTCGCCAACCGTGATGACGATTATTCAGATAATGATAATAACGCCTTATTTTGGGGCAAGTGCAGAAGTTCAGATATCTAGGCACATGGATAACATCAGATGGAAGATGCATTACTGAGATAAAGAGCAGAATAGGACAAGCAAAAACTGCATTCTATCAAATAAAAAACGTATTGTACAATAAGTCGCTGTCTTTGAAAGTCAGCAAAAGAGTTCGTACATGTTACATAGAACCAGTTTTAACATGTGAATACTAGTCCTGGACAATTAGTAAACAGGCGTAAAAATCCATGGAGGCCTCGGAGATGTGGTTTTATAGAAGAATGCTAAAAATTACTTGGACAGCCAAAGTGAGCAATCAGGACGTTATAGGGGAAGCTGAGTCGCAAAGACAACTTACCACAAACATTAGAAAGAGGCAGTCATCGATTTTTGGCCATGTTATGAGAAGACAAAGACTGGAACATCTTGTGACAACCGGAAAGATTTGCGGAAAGAGAGATCGAGGAAGGTAGCGTGATAAGATTCTTGACAGTCTTGGTGTCATGGCACGGAAGGGAGTCTACACACAAACTGATCCATGACGTCGGAGATCGTAATTTATGGAGAAGCATGATCGCCCACGCCAGCTGGCAAGGCACTGGATGATGATGATGATAATAACGACGGCAGCGATGGTGGTTGTGGTAGTGATAGTGCTGTTGATGTTAGTGATGACGTTGAAGATAATGATAATGATGACTGTGATCGTGGTGGTGTTGATGATAATGATTATCATTATCGCCACCATCATGTGTTTATATTCATATATAAGATGATGATAATGATGATTTTTATCATGGTGATGGTATAAAGTTTAATTGTGATTGCTTTTAAAGACAACATCAGTTTTATTCCTGTGTGTAAATGATGTAAGTATGTATACAAGTATGTATGTGTGTGTTTATGCATGTGTGTATGTATGTGTACTCGCCTGCCTGCCTGCCTCATAACATGGTAATATTCATTGCTTATGTTCACAAGATTCATTTGACAATGATTTTTTCCTATGTGAATGTAACATGCGGAACAGATAATTGATTTCTGATTTACGAAATATGGGAAGGGCCGAATGTAAGACGGCACTGCGTGCCCAATTTGTGACACGTTGAAAATAATGTTTGTACATTCGTTCCTAGCATTAAAAGGAGCATCTGTAGCAATTAAAATGTCTCATCCTATCATAACATCCTCAGAGGACGATGTCCCACATCGTAATCAGCCGAGTTGTGCCAGGCAGAGCCAGAACCTTACATCGTCAAATAGCTTGGTTCACAACCTCATCACCAGATAGCCGAGTTGTGCCAGGCAGAGCCAGAACCTTACATCGTCAAATAGCTTGGTTCACAACCTCATCACCAGATTATATCACGGCGACCACTACAGTTACCCCGGCAACGCCAACTAATGACGTCAGGACAATTTCCCCCGCAGCGGGTCTCAAATCGTTTATGGAACTACCCGGTCCCAGAGGTTGGCCGTTTTTAGGGACGTACCCAACGTATTTTTGGAAGAGGAACCGCGGACAAATGCACGAGATAATGGTGAGTGGTAGGGGTGTTACTGCTTATTTAATTTATGGTTTTTGTTGTTTTTGCTTGTTGTTATTTTCATTTTTGCTGTTGTTGTTGATAGATAACCCAGCACTGCTTTTATTGGGTTTTTTTTTCTACTCAACTCATCATCAGCATGTTCCTATTTTCTCGTCGGGCGTCGTGGTGAGTAATAATTGACACTCTTGCGCCAGAAGGCTGGCACCGGATAGTGCCATTCCGTGTAAATGGACAATATCTTTTGATTTTTGTGTGTGGCTTAGCTTTCTCTATTACTTGTATCATCCGCCATCAGACGAACCCTCTCCAGCTTTTGAGGTACTTGTAGTTTACTTCCTCACTCAGTACTGCTTTGCTTATTCTTGACAGCCCAGTTTTTCTTCGTTCGTCCGGAATGTTTGCTTTGGGCTTAATTGCGTTGTGCCTGTTTCATTCTTATCTATATTCTGGTGGTCTTCGTGGCAAAGTGATTTAGTCGCATGCATTGCGCTTCTTAGGTTGGTTCAGTTCTTGACTCCGCCGTGTGGTTCACGAGTGCAGTTTTCTCTGAGATTCCTGGGGGTCGTCGCTAGAGCTACATAGTTCCTCGGAATACTGAGTATCAGCCATATCCCCTGGTCACTCCTTGCCGCACCTTTCTCTCTAGGCTTTGATGATTTATCTGTTATTGCAAGTAGTACACACTCCTGGGGGTCGTCGCTGCAGCTACAGAGTTCATGCTCTGTGCGAAGCTTTCGGCAGGCCCCTTGCGGAAAGAGACCAAGCCAAACCCTTATAAATAAAACTCCTTTGCAATGTAATCGAAACTCTCGCTTCTAAACCCCTTTTTAAAATATCCAATATCCCAAAGTGCCTGGACCAGATTCGTAGTGACGCTGTCTCCCTCCTTAGATCATATAGGGAGCATTTTCATACAGTGCACGAGCCCCCTAGCATTAATGAGTTCTTAAATGTAGGTATACAAAAACCGAACCTGCTGTGCTTATACTTTTCAGTGTATTATTATTATGCGTTTTAAAATTTAACCCGAGTATTCTTTTTGATTTCCAACTGCCGATTTTTTTTTTTTTTTTTTTTTTTTTTTTTTTACGTACGCAACATGATTAGATGTTCCTCGGATATTTTAGCCCTTATCCAAAACGACAAAAACATGCAAAGCCTCAGAAAGGTGCAAGAACAAAAACAAACAAAAGACAAACTGAAGATCCCTCCTCTTCATATATATTTCACTCCAGCAAAATCAGAATGCTCTGCTTATACATCCCAGTCACGCAAGGGTGGTTCCAATTGTCCATTCATGAGATCAGGTTTTCCTCTTCCATTCATCTCACGCCGTCCTCTTTATCCTGCTTCTGTGGGTGGGCCTCATTAGCAGCGCCAAAAGAAGGGGCGTGTGAAGGATGTGTATAACGGCGATGAACTCCTGTGGAGATTCGTTGGGGCGTGGCGTGAAGGCATTACAGACAGCTAAAAAATACCCGCCTAGTTTAAACGAGGATTGCTTCATCTGGTCCTTAAAGAAAGAGGCTCCCCGTGGTGTGTTCCCGTGTGGAATCTCATCCGCGACTATCTGACCTATAAATATTAATGCATGATATCTAATGATGTATATACTAGAAGACGGAGTGGCTGGAAGGAACGGCGACTGCCTATGAAACGAAAAGACCTGGTATTCGGGAAGCATGAAATTAGATGTTACAAATAAATAAATGTTGGTACACGGGATGTCAGAATATTTAGTCAGAATGGAAAGTTAGAAAATATCGTGAAAGGGATAAATAGAATGAATATGAATATATTAGGTAATAGTGCTTGCTTGCTTGCGTTCGCTGGCTGTGAATTCCAGCGTGAAATCCTGTATGTCGGATGAAGACATCCTATTGTCCAACATCAGTGTGATGTCATACCGGACTGAGGTTTGCTTGAGTATCCGTTGTCGCATGTCTGGCTTATTGGTGTGCAGACTGGTGGTTCCTCGCAGTTCAGGCATATACTCTCCGACTTCTTAAGAATCAGCGATCCTACTGATCTTAGCCAGGACCCCGAAGGGACCTGTTGCCCAGGACGCACGACTAGGACGTGTTAGTAAGTCTTGGCCAGTATAGACCCTGGCCCTGGTGCCTTGAAAACACCTCTGCGTTCCTAGGTAGTAATGAAAGGATGCCGGTCTTCCTGGCTTAGAGGTTAAGGACGTTATTTCATAATCCCGTATACTCTCGTGCGAAACACAGCTGTGAGAGATTCGGCAGCGGATCGCGTCGCGTTGGTTACTTATAGGGGTATGTGAGCCGTTCGTTCAAAAAGCAGTGGCAAACTACTGAACTAACACTTGCCAAGACATCAACAGCAGCTGAAAAATGCTGGTGTTGTCTGCAATGTCCTGTTTTTAAAAATATACGCAAAAATAGTGAAAAAGCTATGGCCAGGTTCGGGGGGAGGGGGGGGGGGGTAATTTAGAAAAGTACATAATTATTTATTCTGGGGAAGACAGAAACCGGAACATGTGACAACCAGAAAGATTTGTGGAAGGAGAGGCAGAGGAAGACATCCAGAGAACATTCTTGGCAGCCTTGTGCCATGGCACGGAAGGGAGTCAACACATGAATTGAGTCATGCCGTCGGAGACTGAAATTTGTGGAGAAGCATAACAGCCCTCGTCAATCGGCAAGGCGCTTGATGATGTTTCGGAAGACCAAATATACAACACCATGTAACAGGTCCTTTGCAGAACGCCGCTCTCGTCATGGCGCTGTCAACACAGCACTCTCGTCATGGCGCTGTCAACACAGCACTCTCGTCATGGCGCTGTCAACACAGTACTCTCGTCACGGCGCTGTCAACACAGCACTCTCGTCATGGTGCTGTCAACACAGCACTCTCGTCATGGTGCTGTCAACACAGCACTCTCGTCACGGCGCTGTCAACACAGCACTCTCGTCACGGCGCTGTCAACACAGCACTCTCGTCATGGCGCTGTCAACACAGTACTCTCGTCACGGCGCTGTCAACACAGCACTCTCGTCACGGCACTGTCAACACAGCACTCTCGTCATGGCGCTGTCAACACAGCACTCTCGTCATGGCGCTGTCAACACAGCACTCTCGTCACGGCGCTGTCAACACAGCACTCTCGTCATGGCGCTCTGATCACGGTTCTCTCGTCACGGTTCTCTCGTCTCGGCGCTCTCGTCACGGCGCCCTCGTCACGACGCTCTCAACACGGCACTCTCGTCACGGCCTGCCGAAAAGTTTCTCTATCCCCTGCCTGTTCTTTTGCCTCATGCACCCCACGGTGTCTGCAGTGTCCTGTGTTCACAACCACCCCTACTTCCAGGAACCACGCCTTCCATCACTCTTCTCTCCAGGTCAATGTGACGGTTAATATGGCCAGGGTATTCTAGTTTCCGATACACGATGCTGTTTATGAGTCAATTTTCTTCCATGTTCAGATTTTAAATACCAGTATTTTTCTGCTTCTTGTCCTCCTCCTCCTCTTCTTCTTCTTCTTCTTCCTCCTCCTCCTCCTCCTCCTCCTCCTCCTCCTCCTCTTCTTCTTCTTCATCTTCTTCTTCTTCTTTGTCCACGGTATTCTAAGAGCTTTTCTGTAACATTTATGTTCAAATTCCCCCATTAAAAAAAAAAAATAGTGATTGCAAAATTGTCCGTTACTCACATCCGTTTACTGCCAGGGCTTCCTTGTTGAGTTTCTTGGGATCCATAATGTGATAGTTTCCTCTTTCTTTCCACATTGACATGGCTGTGAGCTACACGAGCAGTCTTTAGCAACCTTTTATGTTGCCAGATTAAGTAGATCCCCTGATCTTTGTTACCTTTGCTAACAGCAAAGACCTCTATGTGGTTTGTAGAAAATAAATATCCCGAGCATAGTCTGCTCTCTCTCTCTCTCTCTCTCTCTCTCTCTCTCTCTCTCTCTCTCTCTCTCTCTCTCTCTCTCTCTCTCTCTCTCTCTCTCTCTCTCTCTCGCTCTCTCTTTCTTTCTTTCTCGATCCTGGGGTATTGGATACCGGGTCTAACCTTCTCAGATAAGGACGAGTAACTAAGAGATAAGGACAAGTAACTATATGGACATATGTTAAAGTCAACGTTAGTTGCATATCCTTTACATGACGGCGCAGTCAACACCAGCAATTTTTGCTGTCGTTTTCTCTTGGCAAGTTTACGTTCAGTAGTTTGCCATTGCTTTCTAAACGACTGGTACCCATATAGTTTCGTAAAGAAGCAACGCAAGACGGTCTGCCGCCAAATCGCTCGCAGCTGTGTTTCGAGTGCGGGTATTCGGGATTACGAACTGCGATGGACACAATTGCACGTTAAAAAGTCTTCTCATCTCATCTCATCATGTTCCTCTTGTACCTTGCGGTGTCGAGGTGAAGTATAAACATCGTGAGAGTGCCCGATTATGGGCTTCATGTATCGATATTCCCATGGACTCTGCTATTCCCTCCGTCCGACGTTTACTCTGTTTCTATCTGGTCTGTACATGATTGCTTGTTGTGGTATGTTGTGGTATGTTGTGGTATGTTGTGGTATGTTGTGGTATGTTGTGGTATGCTGTGGTATGCTGTGGTATGTATGTAAAAAGTCTTCGGCAGTTGGAAATCGAAAGACCGAATAGGCCGCAGCTCAATATACATTTGAAAATTATAAAAACAGCTCACATGCAGGTCCGCATGGCTGAATGGGTAAAAACGCGTGTTCTTAAACATCCGTTGTGCTGATGACGAGATAAGCGGTTCAATCCCTACACCGGACAGCTGGAAAATGTTGACCTGCCGTTCTTGACTTGGGGATGTAAATTGCAAGTACCTCTGAAGTCGGAGTGGGTTCGCCTGATTGCGAGGGACACTGTTAATAGAGAAAGCTAATGCACACGCAAAATTCAGTCCATCGCTCCTATAAAAAAAATGCGCACATACGAATATTTATAGAATGTGTGGTTACGATTTACACGCACGTGGAGCTTCGCTACGAAGTTCATGCACTGCGTTGAGGGACTCTGTATGAGCTAAGGGTGGAGACTGGGACACTTATTTAAGTATCCGTGTGTGCAATAGAAGAGATCATTTAGAAACCAAACAAATGCGATTACATCATTGCAGTGCTGTGTGCTGGCACATCAACCCAATGGGATTTGGGTCACGATATGAGTATTTTACTATTCCAGGCGGATTTGGCCGGTCTTCGTAGGTAAAGGCTTGCGAACTCGATTTGTGAGCCGCTTGCCACGCATTCGAAACACAGCGGCGACCGATTTGGCAGCAGACCGTGTCGTGCTGAGGTTTTACCGTGTTGGTATGGGAGCCGGTCGTTCAGAAAGCAATGGCAAACTAATGAACGTAAAACTTGCCAAAGACATCAACAACAGCAGTAAAATGCTGGTGTTGACAGCGATGTCCTGTAAATAGGATATGCAGAACAAAACCCAAAAAAAAGCGGATTTGAGTCACTGCATCGTAGTGTAGTTGTTCACCAATACAGTGGAATTCGAATCAAGATTTGAATAGTTAACCAATTCATTAGAATTTGAATGACGATTTGAATAGTTTAACAATTCAGCGGAGTATTGAGTCACGGTTTGCGTAGTTTACCAATGGATTGACGACATCAAAGACATTGTCCGACTTATAGGGTGCTGGAACGTCAACTATTCCTCCCCACAACTCTTGACGGCAAAAGTTGAAAATGACGAATAGGACCATTGTAGCGGAATGTAAGTTACGATGTGAGTATTTCACTAATTGGTGGGCGTTTGGGCCAAACATTGAGAAGTGTACCCATCCCGATGGGTGTCAGTCACGATTGAGAAGCTTACAAATGCACGCTTTAATCAGGACTCCAAAGTCAAAAACGCCATGCGTAGGATTTAAGAGTTAAAACTGTTCTCGGAAGAGTTACCAACCAACGAACGCAGCCTCTGCACATGAGGTGACATGCTCAAAAAGATCGACAACATAATCGACAACGGCATAGAGATCGACAAAAGGATCGACAAATTACCCGTCGGAGTTTCCTTATTTAGTTGTCAGATAAAGAAATGGGACTGCCTGAAGGAAAGATGATTTGCCAGCTGCAAATATCCTGTCTCTGTATCCGCAGACGTCTGATGCAATACCTCACTTGGGCGAAGTCTGCGGCAGACAATTAAGAAGCTGGAGTTTTTTACAGGAAAGGTTTGGCTATCCAGGCCAAATAGGAATACAGTAAAACCTCAGTTTTCGTCGATAATCCGTCCGAAAACAATCGGCGAAATATGAAACCCACGAAAATCGAGACAATTATTTCCATGTGAATCAATTGTAAATACAATTAATTCGTTCTAGACACTACAAAATACATACTAAAAACACATTTCATAGAAAACAAATATGGTGATTAATACTATTTTTCAACCTCAAACGTGTCCTAACTCAAACTTTCGCCGTGCCTAATAACACTGTGTATGGCCGTGCGCCTCTTGAATTTTTCACACCATCCTCTGCTGGCCTTAAAATCACTAAGTACACTAACACTCGTCCCAGGCAATTTATTAATGAGATCGGCATACAACAGTCTGGCCTTTTCACATTTGATTGCCCCCGAAACAGAATCGCCATCTAACTGGTTTTGGTTTATCCAAATTAATAATTGTTCGACATCTTCAGTTGTTTGCTATCTCTGTTTCGTTAGCACATTCATGCCTTTGGCTACATTAGCCTCCTTTATTCCTTCCAGTTTTGCAACATTAGAACTTATCGTGGACAGGACTTCCCGTACATACGGCCAATTTTAGCAATCCTAATGCCGCTCTCGTATTTTATTATTAGCAATTGATGCTCACACAGCGAAAAACAACTCCAAACTGACCAGAAGAACGCGTGGGTCCCTTTGTTTTCGCAAAATTAGCAGTGACTCGTGTGGGCAAGCCGACGAAATCCGAGGCAACCGACGAAAACCGAGACAATTTTTTTTTCACGGAAGAGATCGACGAAAACCGAAACCGACTATAACCGACGGCAATGAAAACCGATGTTTTACTGTATTCTATTAGTCATATTATTTTGCTGTCTTGCCGTTCTGAGACTACGGGAACCACATCGAAAAACTACTTACAATTAGTGCCGTGTCCTTTACATGACGTCGCAATAAACCTCAGTATTTTTTTTTTTTTTTTTTTTTTGCTGTTTTATTTATTTATTTATTTATTTATTTATTTATTTTGTGCTCGCTCTCTTTGAACCCAAGCTTAGTGCTTCTAGTTCCCTGGACTGATTTTTGCTTGTGGGTTAGCTTTTTTTCATTTTACCAGTGTCCCTTGCTATTAGGCGAACTAACTCCGACTTCAGAGGGACTTGTAATTTACGTCCGCAAGTCAAGGACGAGAAGACAACATTTTACTCCAACTGACCTGTGTAGGGGTGGAACCCGTTACCTCAGCATCAGCACACCGGATGTTTAAGTACGAACGCTTTTATCCATTCGGACATGCTGACCTCCTGACTGTTGGTGATTTTCTAGGCAATTTTACGTCCAGCAGTTTGCCATTGCTTTCTGAAAGACCGACGCTTATTCCATTGTTAAAAATCAAAGCAAGGCCGCCTGCTTCTAAATCACCTGCAGCTGATGTCGCATCCGCTATGCTGGATTTCTCCTCCTCCTCCTCTTCTTTTTCGTCTTCTTCTTCTTCCTCCTCTTTTTTTCTACTGTTACTTCATCTTCTGCGTCTTCCTCTTGTTACTCTTCTCCTTCTTCTGTCGCTACTGCTGCTGTTTTTTTTTTTTTTACATTTTGTTACTAAACCCACAAATCGCTTCCAGCAAGTGCAGTCAGCTCCCATTTGGCTATATCCCCAATGATACCAATAGAAACCTGGCCGTTCGCTTTTATTTTAGATCTTGCACATTTTTTTTTCTTTAAACTGCAATGAGCCGTATTGAAACCGCACCAACCTGACACACTGAATGCGTTAAATTACATGCCCATTCACCGGATGCACTTTATTAACGGAAGTCATCCATCTTGTAGTTATACAACATATTGTTCCCGACATCTTATCAATGCGTGTGGCATGTTGGAAAAGCCCATATCCCCCCCAAAAAAATCATAACTAATTTAGTAGACCGTTGATGTAAGTACACAATATCAGGCATGTTATTCATACTATGAAATCAACAAACACGGACTCTAATGATATTTCGCTCCATGGGGACTTCATCAGTGGTAGAAACACGTGTGCGACACTACAAGAATATAATGAATGGAGAGACGCATTTTGAAGAAAGCGATGGTGGAATTGGAAAGTAATTTTTATAACGAGAATGTAAATAAATAAATTATACCAAATTACCACTTAGTGATTATATTGTTAGAAATACATTTACAGGTATTGATTGACATTCACAGAAGTAGAGGACAGAAATTAAGATTAGAGGGCAAACTAGATCTTACAAACATTGAAAGCTTTAGTGGCCACATCAGAATTTTAACCTTTCGACTGCAAATAACCGCAGGGTATCGCCGTAGGAAGCAGTTTACTTCGACGCGCGGCTAATTAGACACCTCTATAAAGGTGTCTTCATTAGCCAGGTCTGTCATCTACGTGAACCCAGAAATATTTAATACGGAAAGATATCATGTCTAACAAATGAAATAACACCACGGGTTTCATAATTTATATTAACCAAGCATTGGTCAAATAACAAACACACCTGACTGTTATGCAGGTTTTTGTGTACTGCAAACCTTTACAGAAGAGACACGATCGCAACGTTCCACTGTCTAGATCAGTGGTTCTCAAGCGGTTGGGATTCGGTTGGGGGGGGGGGGGGGGTGATTAAGATTTAAGATTATTTACAAGAACCGATTACTTGATATTGTTTTCCCCTCCATACTTTACGGTTCTGTACTTCTCGCCCTTCTGGAATTCTTTTTATAACGTTAGTAGACCCGCAAATCACATTGTATGTAGATGTCTAGACTTTTTCTAGTATTTGTTATTAAATTTAGCTTCCATTTTTACGTATACTGTGCAAAAAGGGGGGGGGAGTTTAATAGGGAGGAATTACGAAAAAAAAGGGGGGGATGACATTCTGAACATTGGTGAAGGGGTGCATGGGCCAAAAAAGGTTGAGAACCACTGGTCTAGATGGTATAATAGGGTGGTGTGACGATTTATTTTTCCACGCTCAGTCAAATGTGACACATATGGAGGATGGATGATGGTATAATACCAAAAGATAACTTGTTTGTTTGTTTGGTGAATTACAGCTGGGTAAAAGATCTCGGGGTCGGACTCTACTATGGTGTAAAGATATGTGTAAGCGGGACATGATTGATACAGGTATTGATACTGCACCTTGTATCAAATGTTGCTGCATGTAGCCCTGGCACAGAGTTGGAGTGAGCGCCCAACCTTGCATAAATACCCCAGTGGCTCGTGCATTCATGACCTCTGCAGAAAAATTCCAACTCCTGACCTTCGGCGGAACTGTTTTAACTAGCAAGAGAAGGGGCGGTGGCGGGTCTTTGGCGTCGAAAAATAACCAGTAATGCATGCCATATTGATGTGATCACTCACATTCGCCACCATCATGGATTGTAGTTATTATGCCTTTTTCGAAGCACAATATAACAAACTGTCGTATGTCAAGACGGCAAGGTGCCAGTATACAGTAGATGGTGTATAGTCACAGCACTAACCCACTTGACACATCTAATGGCATGTCGAATCAACTTTTCCAGCATCAGTCTTTCGAAATTTCTCTCCATCACAAACCATAGGGATTAGTAACATTGAGAACAACGAATCATCATCGTCAAGTACAGTCCAAGGAATTCGCAACATTCGTCTCAGGAACCACATCTCTGTTGCTTCTAAGTTCTTCCTAATGTGTTCATTTACATTGAGAGATTCATTGTCACACAGCAAAACTGGTTCTATATAGCATTTCAGCACTCTCTTTCTTACATTCAGTGATAATGACTTATTGCATAAGATATTCTTCATTTTCTTAAATGCGGACTTATTTTAAATGTACTAAGTGATTCAATGAGCATGATTCAGAAGGTCGAAGCTGGATCTATACGTAGACAGTGGACTGAGTCGCTGCGGAAGTCTGTTGTCCGTAAAGTCACCTTCATCTTCGGCCCAAGACATGCGGGAGTCAAAGGAAATGAACGAGCTGATAAACTGGCTGGCTCTGCGCCCCTTGTAGATAGTTGGTCAGCCCATGGATCGTGCCGATGTTATTAACGTCCTTAAAAATACGTCGAGAACAGAGGACTTTGACTTTGACTTGGGAGTAAGAATTGGCACAGCCAGACGCGAGAGGTACGTCGGGAAAACGAGGTACCTCGTCAACCAACACAGAACTGGCACTATTAGCCACCGGACGCTGATGCATATGCTGGGGGGGGGGAGGATCTGAGCACCTGTGGACCTGTCCGGAGTGCAATGAAGATACCCTAACTGATAACTGATAACCAATATGGAGCTCATGGAAAGAACTCGAAGCATCCAAATGAACCAAGAGATGAAGAAACGATGCTGGCGCTATATAGGACAAAGATTGGGGGGGGGGGGGGACCTGACAATAGTTTAACTAGAAAGGACTTTGCCTGGAATCGAAACAAAGGAAAACCCAAAAATGCACAGATAAGAGAAGCAGAAACAGAAACGAACACCACAGGGTGGATATGCACAAAGTTTATGGTATAGCTATGGAAAGGAGGGCTTGGAGTGAGTTGGTTGATGACCTATGTCTCAGTGGGGAGTCAATTATCCACTTGGTTAAGAATTTTCCCTTCTTTTTCTATGTCACATTTTGGTGTCACCATTTTCTTTGATACCACCAACAAAAGAAAACCCAAAAATTCACAGATAGGAGGAATAGAAACAGAAACGAACAACACAGGGTGGAAATGGACAAAGCTTATGGGATAGCTATGGAAAGGAGGGCCTGGAGTGAGTTGGTTGATGACCTATGTCTCAGTGGGGGGGGGGGGGGGGGGGTCAAGAGTACAAGAAAGAAGACAAGCCAGATATCTTGCCTCTGTTACCGACAGGTGTAAATTATCTAATCTATCAGATCTTGAATCCACCTAGTTTGTGGTATTCCTCTTATCCGTCTATCCAGTACACTTTCCCCCATAATGATCTTTTCTAGACATTCATGTCTTTTCTACGTCCGTCATATTTCATTTATCTTGTGTAAACTATCTAAACGTTAATCAATTACACCTTTAAGCCATCTACTTTGTAGTAGTTCTCTTCTCCACCTGTCCGATACACTTTTTATTCCCGCATATCCTTTACAAGACATCGCTGTCAACATCAGCATCTTTCAGCTGATTGTTGATTTCTTGGCAAAATTACGCTCAGTAATTTGCCATTGCATTCTAAGCGACCGGCTCACTTATCCCATAAGTTACCAACGCGGCGAGAACCGCTTCGAATTCTCACGCGCTACGTTACCCCACGTGGATAAACGGGATTACGGAGAAAGTTGTTTAACGCCTAGGCCAGGGAGCCGATACACTTACTTCTACAATAATCTTTTCTAGACTCATTATATTTTACGTCTTTTTTTTTCTTTGCGCTCGCTCTAGTTGAACTCAAGCGTAGTCCATACATATTATTTATAGTGGTGATGGACTGAATTTTGCGAGTGGATTAGCTTTCCCTATTTACAGTGTCCCTCGCCATCAGGCGAACTCACCCCGACTTCAGAGGCACTAGTAATTCACGTCCCAAAGTCAAGGACGACAGGTCAACATTTTAGTCCAGCTGTCCAGTATAGGGGTTGAACCCCTAACCTCGGCATCAGCACAACGGATGTTTAAGAACACGCGTTCTTACCCAATCTTGTTTAAATTATCTGTCACATCTAGAAACCATGTACGTTGTGATCTTTCTCTTCCACGTCTATCCGATACACTTCCCTCCATAACCATCTTTTCTAAATTTTCATGTCTTTTATTACGTTCATAATGTATAATTTTTCTTATGTAAAATTAACTTCACAGACACAATTTACAAACCAAATGAAATCAGAAGAGGCCGACTATGTAAACGATCGGCAGAGGGAATAACAGAATCCATGGGAGTCTCGATATATGAAGCCCATAAGAGGGCACTCTCCGGCGTTTTATGCTTCACTTCAACAACGCAAGGTACAAGAGGGACTATATGAGATGAGATGAGACATCTTGAATCCATTTACGTTGTGATCTTCATCTTCTCCGCCTTTCCAAGTAAACATCCCTCCATAATGATATTTTCTAGACTTCCATGGATTTTTACGTGTCCACAGTATTTCATTTTCATGATTTTTGTCTCTCTTAATTACCAGTCTTCTTCAATATTGAGTTCTTGTTCTTGGCAGATGCCTAGAAAACAATAGCAGCCAAAGAAAATGAAGAACATATTATAAATTCTCCATGATTATGTGGATCAACAGCAAAATATACCACCGCAAGAACAAATATTCGCGTAATGAAGAGTCGTGAGGCCGGATTTTATATGTGGATGTGAATGTTGGACAATGCTTAATGAAACTGTGGAATGGCTGGAGGCGTTTGAGTTGTGGTTTCTGAGAATTTTGTGGACAGAAGAGAAAACAAATGCTGGGGTATTGACAGCTGCAGGCGTCACTTAATCGATCAGCAAACCCACAAGAAACAAAAACAAACAAATGAAATTTGTGAGGCTGATCAACAGAAGATGTGGAATAGAGAAACCAGTCTGGCCTAGTGGTTAATAATGTCGGGTTCTCATTCCAGAGACCCGGGTTCGAAACCTCGGTAAGGTGTGGCTTTTTTCTGTTTGGGGAAAAAAGAAAACCCTAACCTGCACAGTTCGTGGCGACTACACTAGAAGGTCCAAGACCTCACTGTCTTATGTGTGACAATACAAGACATGAAAGGCACAGAAACAGAGAGAACTGTGCGATCAGTACAAGATGCCAACCATTGGTTACGGTATCTGGAAGAGGTCCCGATGGCTGAAAGAAATTCCTCGTTGATAAAGTCAAGAAGCTGGAAATCCTACTGATGCAGAAGCGCACATTCCAGCTGAGATTGCATACAATGTGTCAAAGACTCAGTTACATAGGAATGAAGACCACCCTGAATGAGTGGTCTACCCCAAGTAGATGAGAGGTAACCCAGTGCCCCTACATGAGGGCAGGGTAGGTGTAGGTGGTAAATAGAAAGGGGAACTATCAAACAGTTCTCTCATGAGACACGGAGGTGTCAACCAGAGAGTAAGCACTCTGGTCACGGCGTAATCACGCCAGCGTGACAGATACAGAGAACTAGACTCAAGAGAGACCACTACTCCAAGCGTGCTGAATGATGCAGCACGCAGAAGCCGAAGTACGCACAAGGTCACTCCGCGTACCGTGTAATCAGCACGCGGAGAATTCCGGAGACGGGACACAGACTTCGTAGTGAACGCATCGCTTAGTGTCGATGCTTATTTCGTTAGCCGAGTAGATAGATTAGCAATAGGGTTAGGAAACGACTAGTGATAGGCAATTCTGTGCATTTATTCTTGTGTGATTTGTTAGCGACTGTTTGTTGTACATTGATGTGATGCAAAGAGCCAGTGGCAATAAAATGTGTAATCAATTCCTCTCGTACGACTAACAAGTCTTTTTGTGTGGTGCGAGAGAAGTTATCCCGGAATGCCTGTGACATCGGTTGATGACACAATGTCTCCAGCAAAAGAAGGAAAGACATCGTCAAACGTGACCAGCACCTGGCTATCAAGGTGACGAACCCCAACGCTCGCCTCCGATGCAAGGAAAATGAGTAAATTGATCGTTTTCTCACATATTAAAGATTGAGAGATTAAACATATGGGCAAGAAATAATAATAGCAGCAACAATGATTTTATTACAATATCAAGGATCAAGTGTATCGAAGAGTCTTCATCGCCAATGCTAGCTTCAAACCAGGTACCCGAAGAAGGCTATGTATGAGCAGTCAGAAAGCGTGGTTTATTGTTTGTTTTTGTTAGTTGTTTGGGACTCCGCTGAATCAAGTCGTTGACTCGTATACGATTTTAAGAACTATAGGATAGTAATAGCCTGCTTCCGTGTCGGTGGGCAAGCAAGACAATTATTCGGAGCATATTCGTGGGCTATCCAAGCAGTGAGTGCACGCTCAGGTTCTGACTATCTACTATTATCGCAGGTCAATGCTGAAGCTAAACAGGATACAGAAACAGAATGGAGAGCCCTAAAGGACACAATTTACAACACTGCTATGGAAATCCTGGGTCCAGCCCCCCGAAAGCATAAAGACTGGTTTGATGAAAATTCCGAAGACATCAACCAATTGCTGGCCGAGAAACATCTTCTCCTCAAGGCACATTTGAATGACCCAAAGTCAACATCAAAAAAAGATGCTTTCAAGAACATTCAGAGAGTAGTGCAGCAGAAACTTCGGCACATGCGGGACTCCTGGCTGAGCAGCAAAGCTGATGAAATTCAGGGCTTTGCTGACAGACATGATATGAAAAACTTCTACGACTCACTGAAAGCGGTCTATGGTCCTTATCACCAGGCATAGTTCCCCTCCTCAGTGCAGACGGGGGAACATTGGTCACCGATAAGAAAGAAATCCTCCAACGCTGGGCAGAGCATTTCAGCAAAATCTTAAATGCAACTTCCTTCTTCGATGATGAAACCATCAACTGCCTTCCTCAAGTTCCCACCAATGAGACACTTGGTGACCTGCCAACCATAGTGGAAATAAACAAAGCCATCCAGCAACTCTCCAGCGGCAAGGCACCTGGTCCTGACTCCATCCCAGCAGAGATATACAAGGCAGGTGGGCCGGTCCTAACAGAGCAGCTTCACCAAGTCTTCACAAACATATGGATGAACGAGACCATGCCACAAGATTTTAAGGATGCGTCAATAGTACACCTTTACAAACGTAAAGGAAACCGCCAATCCTGTGACAACCACCGAGGCATCTCCTTGCTTTCAATTGCAGGGAAGATACTCGCCAGAATTCTTCTCAATCGCCTCACAGCCCATCTCGATCAAGGTCTTCTTCCTGGGAGTCAATGTGGCTTCAGAAAAGAACGTGGAACTGTTGACATGATTTTCGCTGCAAGGCAGCTGCAAGAGAAATGTCAGGAACAGAACTGCGAAATGTTCTCCACTTTCATTGACCTTACCAAGGCTTTTGATACAGTCAGCAGAGATGGATTGTGGAAGATTATGGCAAAATATGGCTGTCCACGAAAGTTTGTCCAAATAGTGCGGCTATTTCATGACGGCATGCAGGCAAGAGTACAGGAAAATGGTGAACTGTCTGAACCCTTTCCTGTCACCAATGGAGTGAAGCAAGGATGTGTCCTGGCACCAACACTGTTCAGCCTCATGTTTTCAGCCATGCTGATGAATGCCTTCGAGAACGACGACATTGGAATAGACATCAACTACCGTATGGATGGAAAGTTATTCAATCTCAGAAGGCTGAAAGCTAAAACCAAAATTGACAGCGGCACCGTCAGAGAGCTCCTGTTTGCTGATGATTGCGCTCTATACGCCAACTCAGAGGCGGACATGCAACATAATGTTTCAGCTTTCTCACATGCCTGTGCCAAATTTGGGCTCAATATCAACTTGGAGAAGACTGTAGTTATGTACCAGCCAGCTCCAGGGAATAATGACACTGTGCCGAATATCAAAGTGAATGATCATAGACTAAGTGTTGTGGACAAATTCACCTATCTTGGCAGCACTGTGTCACAAGCTGCCACAATCGATGACGAAGTGAATGCAAGAATCTCCAAGGCCAGTGCAGCCTTTGGCAGACTGTACAAGAATGTATGGGACAGAACTGGAATAAGCCTGCAAACAAGGCTAAAAGTCTACAAAGCAGTTGTATTATCCACACTGCTATATGCTTGTGAAACCTGGACTGTTTATCAGCGACACGCTAGGAAATTAAACCACTTCCACGCAGTCTGCCTAAGGAAGCTACTGAAGATTAAATGGCAAGACAAGATTCCAGACACTGAAGTCCTAGAAAGAGCATCCATGCCCAGTATCCACACTCTACTGATGAAGAATCAGATTCGCTGGGCTGGTCACCTGACCCGCATGCCAGATCACAGGCTCCCTAAACGAATTTTCTACAGCGAACTGCGTTGTGGTAAACGCTCCCAAGGTGGCCAGAGGAAACGTTTTAAAGACACTCTGAAAATTTCACTGAATGCTTTTGGAATTCATCATGACACCTGGGAGGCTGCAGCCAGAGACCGAAATTCGTGGCGTGCATCATTGCGCAAAGGTGCAGTCATATGTGAGGCAACCAGGACTGCAAGAGCTGTGAAGAAAAGGCAGGACAGAAAAACCACTGCAGGAAATCCTCCTCCAGAGACGTCAAGCATTCTTTGCCCACATTGTCAAAGAACATTTCGAGCCAAAATAGGCCTTATCAGCCATCTTAGAACCCACGGCTCCACACCTTCAACCCCACTGGATGAAATGAATGGTCATCATCATTCTTGATGGACAAACAACAACAACATTATCGCAGGAAATTGTTGTAAATATCTTTGATAACCTCTTAGTGTGCATAAGTTTGAGTCGTTGGCAGGCTTCATGGTCGATTGTTTGCTCGTTTTCCAGACTGTCTTCCTAGGATGTCCTACCTGGAGGTGAATAGGGCACTGGCCCTGGCAGATCCTCGTCTCTGCGTCACGATTTTATGCTGCAGAGACATTTTCACAGAATTTGAATAATGCAACACAAACATGTTCACAAATCCCGTTTATACCTCAGACACGTTCACAGAATGTAATGTATGCTGCAGACACACGTTCACAGAATGTAGTGTATGCTGCAGACACACACATTCACAGAAAGTAGTGGCCATGATCGAGATTATAGAAAAACAGATGGCATGGTTTGGATGAAGTGCGGTCTGAACGAGGAGACCGTGCGCAAAGTGACCCGCCATGAGTGTGGTCACAAGAGCGTGAAAAGTGCTTGGGGCGCTTTGTGGAAAGAACAAAGCGTCACTTTCAATCAGGTGGGCTGGAGCCACGATCAAGTCTGGACCTGGTTCTTTGGTTCAAGTAGCACGGCCACACACTGCGCCACAACTAGAGTGTTGTTACGAGTTGTGTTTGTTGAATTGTTTTCTTAATTCGTAATATTGGGTAATTGCGCTATAGTCTGTTTACTTTTGTCTGCCATTCATCCATCATGTGCCATGCTGACAAGCGTGGGCGGTCATGTTTTGCCATCACACTCGATCATCAGAGTCGTGGATCAGCTCTGTGTTGCTGTCTCGACCATGCCACGAGACCAAGCCATCCAGGTATTTACTTCTCGGTCTTCCCCTTGGTCTGTTCCCTTCGATCTTACCAGTTGTCACCAAGTTCTCCAAGTCATTTCTTCTCATAACATGCCCAGAAAATGTTGACTGTCTACGTCTAATGTCTCTAATCAGTTTACGATCTTCATTTGTTTCTTGTAAGACTTATTCAGTGGTTTGTCTGTCTGTCCATGGTATTCTTCGCATTTTCCTCAGAAACCACATTTCTACAGCCATCAGATGTTTTTCAGCTTGACTGCTCATTGTCCAAGCTTCACATCCATATAAAAGTACAGGTTCTGTGTAGCATCTCAACACTCTTTTTCTCGTTTCAATTGACATCTTTTTATTGGTTAGTATGTTTTTCATCTTGCTAAAGGCTACTTTCGCCATGGCGATTCTTGTTATAATCTCTTCAAGGCATTTCCCATCAGATGTTATTACTGTTCCGAGATAATTGTACCTATTCACTTGTTGAAGAATATTCCCATTTACTTGTATATTGGTACATTGTGGTATTTCGTTCTTCCTAGTGACGACCACAATCTGTGTCTTTTTACAATTTAATTCTAACCCTAATTGTTCACTGTGTGTAACAACCGCAACTACTAAATGTTGCATGTCCTGTTCATTGTTTGCAATCAAGACTGTATCATCTGCAAATCTAATGTTATTGATGCATCGTCCCCCAATGTTGTTCCTTCCATATCTTCTATATTTCTGAAAATATTTTTACTGTACAGGGAAAACAGATCTGGAGACATTACAGATACATCCCTGTCTCACACCTCTCTTAATAGGTTGATATTGACCTACTTCATTATCAACTCTTATGGCAGCTTGTTGTTTCCAATATATGTTTTTTACAAGTGTAAGGTCTTTTCCATCAATTTGTAGATCTTCAAGCATCCTTATCATGTCAACATGCCTCACTTTATCGAAAGCCTTTGTGTAGTCAATAAAGCAAAGGTGCAGATCTTTGTTTACTTCTATAGAACGTTCGATTACAGTTCTCAGTATATACACAGCATTTACTGTACCCTTGCCTTCTACACACACACATTGTTCTTCTCCTCCAGCAGGTTGTATTTTCCTCTTAACTCTTTGCTTATTAATTCTTAGTAAAATCTTCGTGATGTGACTCATTATACTAATTGTTCGATGTTGATCACATTCCAAGGCTCCTGATTTCTTTGGGATTGCAATAAATACAGAATTACATAATTCATGAGGTATATTTCCAGTATCATATATTGTATTCAGTAGTCTGGTTACTTTATCTATTCCGTATTCTTCTAAAGCATTAATCATTTCTGTTGTGATGCTGTCTGAACCGGGGGTCTTGCCAGATTTCACATGGTTTAGAGCAGTGTTTCCCAACGTGGGGCCCACGCCCCACAGGGGGGCAATTTGACTGTTAAGGGGGGCAATTCGAAAATGGAAGAAATCGGCTGAATATAACAAAACGGGGAGACTTGAGACTGAAGTTAACTAAATTGGAACCTGACATAAAATCTCTTTGCAGCAAGCATCAAGCGCAAGGATCACACTAAATTTAAATAATAAATAATTACTAATAATTAAAATAATATAGAAAAATCTTTCATTAAAATTATTTTGTACTTGAATTTCAGTTCTCCATTATATGTTTTGAAAATTTACTTACTGTGTTTGCTCAATAATTACCTAGTGATTTCTTCCTAAAACCTATCATTCAAGTTTCTTTAGTGAACATTTCAATTTTTGAATATTAAAAATAATGTATATGTTGAGGGGGGGGGCGTGGGGCGGGGGAGGGGGGCAATATGAATTTTAGAAAGGCTTAAGTGGGGCATGGCACAAAAAAGGTTGGGAAACACTGGTATAAATGAAGTGTATGTTGTGATTAGCCTAATAATAGATTGTGAAAATATGATACGAGTTGAGTTGTCAAGCTTTGCGTTCTACTCGTGCACAGTTTGAGTTGTTCAGAGCTTGAGTTGTTCAGAGGTAAAGAATGACAGATGCATATAACCAAGTGTAATACTGACATGGGAACGAACACCTGAGAGTTGCGGCACTCAAATATAATGTTTAATATTCAATATAAAGTTCACGAAGTTGTGCTCAAGAGAAAGAAATCACATATACAATCAAAATGAATCATATCAGCTCCGAACGACACCATCAGTCCGTGTCGACGATTTCAGCTATGTGTAACCCCATCATGCTCCGTAGTACAGTAACAATGACATCAGTAACTAATTCCATATGAAACTACGCAGCCCATCAGCAAGATTCAATTCAGCGATGGTGAGTAAATCCTTCGAACATGAGAACATTCAAGACTCTCTGGCAGTAGTCTATGCTGCAGACACACGTTCACAGAATGTAGTTTATGCTGCAGACACATGTTCACAGAATGTAGTTTATGCAGACACACGTTCAAAGAATGTAGTTTATGCTGCAGACACATGTCAAAGAATGTAGTTTATGCTGCAGACACATGTTCACAGAATGTAGTCTATGCTGCAGACACAAGTTCATAGAATGTAGTGTATGCTGCAGATACACGTTCACAGAATGTAGTTTATGCTGTAGACACACGTTCATAGAAAGTTTACGCTGCAGACACATGTTCACAGAATGTAGTTTATGCTGCAGACACATGTCAAAGAATGTAGTTTATGCTGCAGACACATGTTCACAGAATGTAGTCTATGCTGCAGACACAAGTTCATAGAATGTAGTGTATGCTGCAGATACACGTTCACAGAATGTAGTTTATGCTGTAGACACACGTTCATAGAATTTAGTTTATGCTGCAGACACATATTCACAGAATGTAGTCTATGCTGCAGACACATGTTCACAGAATGTAGTTTATGCTGCAGACACATGTTCACAGAATGTAGTTTATGCTGCAGACACATGTTCACAGAATCTATGCTGCAGACACACGTTCACAGAATGGAATTTATGCTGCAGACACACGTTCATAGAACGTAGTTTATGCTGCAGACACATGTTCACAGAATGAAGTCTATGCTGCAGACACATGTTCACATAATGCAGTCAATGCTGCAGACACATGTTCACAGAATGTAGTCTATGCTGCAGACACATGTTCACAGAATGTAGTTTATGCTGCAGACACATGTTCATAGAATGTAGTGTATGCTGCAGACACATGTTCAAAGAATGTAGTTTATGCTGCAGACACATGTTCACAGAATATAGTTTATGCTGCAGACACATGTTCAAAGAATGTAGTGTATGCTGCAGACACATGTTCACAGAATGTAGTTTATGCTGCAGACACATGTTCACAGAATATAGTTTATGCTGCAGACACATGTTCGTATAATGTAGTTTATGCTGCAGACACATGTTCACAGAACTTGAATTATGTAATACGAACATGTCTACAAACATGTTTATACTGCAGACACGCTTTCGCAGATCTCCGTTTATGCTGCAGAGACATATTCGCAGAACTTAAATTATGCGACACAAACATGTTCACAAGCCCCGTTTATGCTGCAGACACACGTTCACAGAATGTAGTTTATGCTGCAGACACACGTTCACAGAATATAGTTTATGCTGCAGACATACGTTCACAGAATGTAGTTTATGCTGCAGACATATGTTCACAGAATGTAGTTTATGCTGCAGACACACGTTCACAGAATGTAGTTTATGCTGCAGACACACGTTCACAGAATGTAGTCTATGCTGCAGACACATGTTCACAGAATGTAGTTTATGCTGCAGACACACGTTCATAGAATGTAGTCTATGCTGCAGACACACGTTCACAGAATGTAGTTTATGCTACAGACACATGTTCACAGAACTTGAATTATGTGATACAAACATGTTCATAAACCCCGTTTATGCTGCAGACACACGTTCGCAGATCTGCGTTTATGCTGCAGAGACATATTCGCAGAACTCAAGACTGAGCACAACCCACAACTGGCAACACTGATCGTATTTAGGTACGAACCTAAGGCCTTGTCCACGTCAATTTGGAAGCACTATACTCGAGTTTGCCGGTCTCCCTGGTCTAGGTGTTACGCGACTTTCTCCGTAATCTCGTATACTCTCGTAAGTAACGTGACGTGTGCGAGAATTGGTAGCGGTTCTCTCCGCGTCGGTAACTTACGGGGTATGTGAGCCGGTCGCTTAGAAAGCAATGGCAAACTACTGAGCGTAATCTTGCCAAGAAATCAATAATCAGCTGAAAGATGCTGATGTTGACAGCGATGTCATGTAAAGGATATGCGAAAAAAAAAATACTCGAGTTTCGCTCTCGTTTGAGCTCGTCAGTAGTGCATATCCTTGACCGGACCAGAGGTCTGGGTCCGTTCAAGGATATGCACTACTGACGAGCCCAAACGAGAGCGAAACTCGAGTATAGTGCTTCCAAATTGACGTGGACAAGGCCTTAGGTTCGTACCGGAATACGATTAGCGTTGCCAGTTGTGGATTGTGCTCGATCTTTAAATCTCAAATCCCGAAACAACCAAATAAATCAATATTCGCAGAACTCAAATTATGCGACACAAACATGTTCACAAGCCCCGTTTATGCTGTAGACACACGTTCACAGAATGTAGTTTATGCTGCAGACACATGTTCACAAAACTTGAATTATGCGACAGAGACACATGTTCACAGAACTTTAATTAATTATGCGACACAAACATGTTCACAAACCCCGTTTATTCTGCAGACACACGTTCACAGAATGTATTTTATGCCTCAGACACATGTTCACAGAACTTGAATTATGCTACACAGACATGTTCACAAACCCCGTTTATGCTACAGACATACGTTCGCAGAACTGGGTGTTTGCTCCAGAGACATATTCACGGAATTTTGTTAAGATCTCAAGTGCACGACGGCAAACAAAGGATCTCTATAAACAGACAATGGCTGTGTTCAAACAGCCAGTACGGTCACTGCCAAAAAGGAAAGCAATGGCAGAATTCGCTCTATACAGATGCCTAGTTAATCATGATTCGACAACAAATACATTTAGCATAAATGAAGCTAGACTACAACGTTGACATTCCGTGAAGAAAGCAATGGCAAACTACTGACGGTAATGTTGTCTAGAAAATCAACTTAGGGTTGGGGTTGGTTGTAACGTCTTGCAAAGGACATGCTAAGAATTGTCATGCCTAAGATTTCTGCGATGTCGTTTGTCCATCTTCGTGCTGTTCGACCTATGTCTCTTCTTTCAGTAACCATGGTTTCTATTTCTATTTTTTTTTTTTCAAACTGCTGCGAAATTTAATATACCCATAGTATTCCCATTTCGACAGAAGAAACAATGTTCAAGTCCTACAAGAAAGAAACAATGTTCAAGTCCTACAAGAAAGAAACAATGTTCAAGTCCTACAAGAAAGAAACAATGTTCAAGTCCTACAAGAAAGAAACAAAACACCGTCAACTGATTAGAGAAATTAGATTTAGACAGCCACGTCTTTTTTTTTTTCGGCACGTTATGAGGATAAATAAATTTGAAAGCTTAGTGACAACTAGCGAACTTGATGAGAAGCGAGCATAGGGTACACAAAGATGTACATATCTAGATTGCTCTGCCCTATGGCAGAATTGGGATTACAAATTTGATCCAAGACTGGTCATCGTATGAGATCGCGAACAATGGCCGTTCATGCTTAACTGCATGACACATGATAATGATGATAATGAAACTGTAACAATCAGTTAACACTCAAATAGAAAACTACTCCACCAACTCACCACGTTCTTTAAGAGTTAATATGTGTTTTTGTTTTTTACAACCATTGTAATCAACTCATCGCTATTTTTCAAGCGCGTTTAGAAACAATTACTATAATATATTTTCTGAAATAAACACATTTTAATAAAGCAACACAACTACAACTAACAACAACAAAAAACAGCGTGTCAAAGTGAGCTGACAATAAGGCAAGGGATATTGAAACTTGATTACATCCTGGTAAAGCACTTCGTTCTCCGATTTACTTCAACAGAAAATGTCGCGTCACTTTTTGTTTCCAGTTCACAATGATCATTTACTGCTAATGTCCCATCATTCTTGACTCATTGTTACAACCATGATTCGTGTAATAACAATGAAAGTGCTTGGAGAATTCTCGCAAGAACCAATTGAGAAAACCCGCATATGGCAGATGTCAGATCTAATTTGATAAATTAATACAATGACGACGGAAACGAGTTAACTAACTAGACCATCAAGTTAGTTGGATTGGAAAATATTGTGAAGTTCATTTTTATTTTGACGTTTGAGCAATCTTCTATACTCCGATTGAAATGTAATTTTTTTTGTAGTGACACAAGTTGCAGATGAAGTCGAAAGATAAAACCACTTGTATTATCAAGTGGCTGAAAAATACACAAACAAATAAACTCGAGAAGATTGTTTTTAGTTAGCTTGAAAGCAAATCACAGATTAGAACCATTTTTTTTTCTCTTTACCTGACACAAATACCCAGGGGCCCGTACAATTTGGCCTTCCTGAATTTGACTTTCTGGTCATTATGACCATTTGGAAAACTATTATTCAGAAGAAGTGATTAGTAGATTTTTAATAGTTAATTGCCACATGTGCAGTCTTGTCCTTTCGTTAAATTCACTTCATTTACTGCACAAAGCGTAAAGATCCCATGTGTTTCTCTGGTTTATTTTTAAATGTCTTCTTCAGTCTTTCTCCTGATTTTCCTTTTCCCCCTTCTTCAACTTTCCTCCTCCTCCTCAGCAACTCCTCCTCCTCCTCCCCCTCCTCCGCCTCCTCCTTCTTCTTCTTCTTCTTCTTCTTCTTCTTCTTCTTCTTCTTCTTCTTCTTCTTCTTCTTCTTCTTCTTCTTCTTCTTCTTCTTCTTCTTCTTCTTCTTCTTCTTCTTCTTCTTCTTCTTCTTCTTCTGCGAGAAGTGGAGGGGGAGAAAAGCAAGAAATAAAGGAGGAGTTGGAGAAAGAAGTAAAGGGGAGAGAGAGAGAGAGAGAGAGAGAGAGAGAGAGAGAGAGAGAGAGAGAGAGAGAAGAAAAGAAAGAGGCAAAGAAGACACATTGCTGTAACCTAAACCAGTGATTGCTACATTCTATCTTGGAATTATTGAACAATCAAAGTTTTATATTGTCTGCTTTCCAGAGGCGACGACACGAAAAGTTTGGAAAAATATTCCGAGAACAGTTTGGGCTCCAACACAATGTGATTGTTGGCGATCCAGGCTTGATCGAAGAGATCCTGAGAACAGAAGGAAAGTATCCCTTGCGACCCCCGTACCAGTCCTGGGTTCTGTACAGCAATCTCAGGGGTAGGCAAGGAGGACTCATGACAGCGTGAGTTGTGAGAGTGGCGCCAGAAGGCAGACATGCAGACAGACATACAGGCAGACATACAGACAGGCACACAGACAGACATGAGGTAGACATACATATGGACACATATAGATATACATACAGATAGACATATGGACAGACAAACAGGCGGACAGACAAACAGGCGGACACACATACAGACAAACATACAGGCAGACATATGCAGACATACATACAGGTAGGCATACAGACATACAGGCAGGCAGACATACAGGCAGGCAGGCAGACAGGCAGGCACACATACAAGCAGGCAGACATTCAGGCGGACATACAGGCGAGCTTACATGCAGGCAGACGGGCATGCAATTAGACATATTGACAGTTGAGCATACAAGCAGACATAAGGCAGACAGAGATACAGGCACACATACAAGCAGAAACACAGGCAGACATACATACACGCAGTAATGTAGGCAGACATACAGGGGAACATACAAGCAACAGCAGCAACAACAACACACACAAGAAAAAGAAACAGTCAGACACGATGTCAAAATAAAAATAGCAGACAGACATATGGGCAGAAAGGAACACACGCAAGCAGATATACAAACAGGCAATATTATTATTTATGTTTGTGTTTATTTGCTTATGAATATTGTATAGCCGCAACTACCACGTAATGTCAAATGGGGTCAAGGCTATGTAAAGCTGACCTTATGTATGTATTACGTTTTTTTTGTTTTGGTTTATTCGCCCTGAACTTACTTTTGCGTGGGCGACACCTTTCCTTATTACCAGTGTTCCTCGCCATCAAACGAACCCACTCCGACTTCAGAGGTACTTGTAATTTACCCCCCCCCCTCCCCCCCCCCCCAGTCAGGGAAGAGAAGTTAACATTGAAGTCCAACTGATTGGTATAGAGAGAGAATCCCTTACCTTGCCATCAGTGCATCGGAAGTATACGAGCGTGCGCTCTTATCCTTTTGTCCACGCGTCATCCTGCGTATTGTGTAAATACGATATCTTGGAACAACTTTGCACAAAAGAGCTAAGTTACTCCCCGTCTGCTTCCACAATATTAGCTCTCTATTTTTAGCACAGCATTCGTATTTGATTCGTTCCCTGTGTCATTTATCTGCCTAGAAGTAAGACATATGTGATTTATTTCCGTGGCAATTTATTTGTCATTCCTCATGGGATTCCAGTTTAAGATCTACTAGTTTGTGGCTGCCTCTGTGAACCACATGTTTGTCTGGTGGGTATTAAAGGAGCAAATGTTGGTAACGGCCATGTAATAAACTCGACCGAATGACAATTTTATTGTCCGTTGTCACTCCTGCGCGTGCAGGTGAGAACATGTGGTACCGTATATTGTTCTCGTCACTAGAGCCGAGGGAGCAGCTATTGTTGGCACGGGAACCTTGAAAAATTTAAGGAAGTGTCTTAGAAATGACTTCAGAAGTTTATAACTGGAAAGATTGTGACCACGTGACAGGGCTTGGAGCACATACATTCTCTATTCTCCTGCTGGCTAAGTTCTAAGAAGAAGAAGAAGAACACAGAGATGGTGGGAGGGGGGTTTATGCGGAGGAAAAAAAAAACAAAGGAGGGGAGAATATGAACAAAAAGGGGAGAGAATAAGAGGGGCGAGGGGCATGGAGGAAGAGGAGAACACGAAGGAGGAAGTGAGAAAAATCAGAGGGAAAGGAAGAAGGTGGGGGAGGGGGAACGACGGAGTAGGATGGAGAAAAGGGAGGAGGCTGCGACAGAAGAGAAAGAGGAGCTAATCAAAGAAGAACAAGAGTAGGAGAAAGAGAAGTAGAAAAAGAGGAAGCGGACACGGAGGCTGCGATCTGGATACATTTTAAAACAAGAAAACCGCAATCACAACGAGGGTTTTCTTTAAAACGGGAGGCTTTGTTATTGTTGACACCGATGATGGTGGTGGTAGTTTTGGTGGCGATAATGGCGATGTAATTATGGCGGTGGTGGTTGTATTGATGATATGTTTATGGTGGTGGTGATGATTTATTTCGTTGTTTTTTGGAGCGGACATCCTAATGTTATTTAGTTAGTTAGTTGGTTGGTTGGTTGGATGGTTGGTTGGTTGGTTAGTTAGTATATAATATATAACCATCCTTCCGACAGGCAAGCATGCCACTGCTCTTCTTCGCCTTCCCATGTTTAAAATGGTATATTAAGAAAAAGATAGACAAAATTGCATGTCATTTGCAGGAGGTTGCGAACATACTCAGGTTGATTTTTACACATTTTACGTTCAGTAGTTTGCCATTGCTTTCTAGACAAGAAATCGATGTTCAAGTCCTACTGCTCAGATCAGAGGTTGAACTCCCCTACCTGTCATCAGTGCACCGGAAGTTTAAGATCCAAAGTTCTCTTATTCTTACAGCCACCTCGACTAAGAAGTATGGCTCCGTGAGACATGAACGGGGTACGAAGAAAGGAATATGGTAACCAAGACGCATAGGGAGGCGCTGGCGAGGAGGCGAGAAAGGCAATGGCCAGGGAAGAGGCTGGTTTCCAACGTCCACATGTGCTAGAACTTGTGTGAGGGCACTAAGCACCGAGTGCACGAGGCTATCCTATCCTCCCCGATGGAGGGGTGGCTTGGGACCAGGCATTTTTCGTAGGTTTGTGACAAACACAGAACAAACTCAAAGACAACGGAAAGATCAAACGCACAGCAGGGGAAAGACACTCGAAGTCATGACCCGGGCGGGCCCCTCCCCAGAGTGTGTCAAGAAGGTAAAAGACCGGGACATTCTGGACAGGTGGACTACTTCTGACGCTCAGAATCCCCCTGTCGTGCTTGCTCCGAAGCGGAGTTTTTATCACTATATTTTATTGCACAAGGTTGATCCCCTATATCGTAAGCTTTCTTCTTAGGATACGTTGCTTAATCTGGCTGTACAGTTTTTTAGGGATGTCTTTCTTTAAGCCAGTTGTTATGCTGCAAACAGGCATCTTCTTCATACATACTTTTGTCCTTGATAGCTTTTTAATGTAGCCAGACCAACATTAACTAGTCGCTCAGATTGCAGACAGCAGGGGATTTGTAAGGCGTCTAGCTTGCTTGTGGGACCTACTGTTTTTCTCACTTACACATCGGAAACCACACTTACACATCGGAAATCATTAACTCTGAGAACATTTTCAATAAGCTACGTTCCCTGGGGTCGACTTAGTCTCATATAATGACCAATGTGGGGTTTGCTTTTTTTTTTCTGCGCATATAGACATAGTCAGTGTAATTCATTCATTCACTTGTGGTTTGTCCTGTCCAGAACATCTCCCCCAAAGCAGTCTTTCAGAATTTCTCTCTATCATAAGCTAGATAGCGGTAATATGGTGAAGCGGTTAGGACCTTACGCTGACAACGGCGTGAGTCCTGCCGGAGGAAGGTTCGATATCAAATCTCAGCGTTGGCTAAGGTAGGGACGGATTGGCCACCTATTTCTGCGTGCACTCAAGCCTCCACAATATGATGGTCCCGCAAAGAATACTTGGTATTAAGTGGCAAGACAAAATCACGGATACTGAAGTATTGGAAATATCGGGTTGTGTGACGGTCTTTTCCATGCTCGGTCTTCATGGGCTTGAATGGATGGGACACACTGGGAGAATGGATGACGGGGGAGAACCAAAGGACATATTTTTTGGTGGATTGCAGATGGGTGGAAGATGTCTGGGTCGACCTCTGCTACGATATAGAGATGTGTATAGGCGGGACATGATTCATGGGGGAGTTGACATTGCACCTTGGGAGAGAGTCGCCGCTGCTCGGTTGCATGGAGGGCAAATGTCAGAGATTGAATGGGGGCAAAGGAGGGAATGATTGAAGATAGGTCACACACTGAACGCGTGAGACGTCAGATGGTGCGTGGTAGTGGAAATGACCATGTGTTCACGTGCAACCATTGTGGACGAACATTTACAGCGAAAATTTGTCTTATCAGTTACATTCGCGACCGTCATGGGTTGTAGTTATTATGCTTTTATGCATCGGCAAGGTGACAGTTAGCTAGCTAGTTAGTTAGTTAGTTAGTTAGTTAGTTAGTTAACACTTCACAAACCCACATCAGTTTCTTATTACGGGACTTTTCTTTCTATGCAGGCATCAGTAAATACATGTTTGTAGTTAATTAATAATGAATCATTTAGTCGTTCTATGTTTCTGATCCATACAGCAGCACCGATTTAGCATTTGTGTCAATCAAAAAGTACGAGTTTTGGAGCAAACAAAAATGGACATAGAAAATGGGAAGTAGGGATGTGTCACAATTATTACTTAAAAGTTGTTAATATGGTAGCAGACATGTAGTATTATAATGCAATGACACTTCGGCGATATATAAGTCTGTGGCAGATATTACCCTATTTGGACAACAATCGCCTTCAAATTAATATCTTGTGTGGGTCAAATTGTGGTCAGCCGCTATTTGTGTCTGATTAAGTCACGTGATTATTAATCTGAGCCAGGGATGGACCCTAATATAACTTCTCTTTGAGGTTGAACAGGATAGAGGTAGTGGCATAATCGAAATCGAAACGAAAAGTCGCTTAAGGCAATTTATCATCCCATGGCACTTACTCATTTAACGTTAGAGTTAAATATTCTAAGTGAGGTGCTGAGTTTAGTTTCTTTTGACTTCTACAAATTTCCTAGTTTAGTTGAGTTGAGCTAAGAACCGACATCACTGCACTCAGGACATTTTCATGCGTGCTCCGTCCCCTTGTTCAACAGCCAGCGAAGAGTCATACTTCTAATCATTCACAAAATTCCTAGTGCCATGAAAGCTTATCTTGCCTTTTGTGTTCTTTCTCTCAGCCTCAGAACCCCGGGATTTACTGTTCTTTTAGGACGTGAACATGGCCGAATGGATCAGAGCGCTCGCTCTTAAACTTCCGGTGTGCTGATGCCGCGATTGCGGGCTCAACCCCTACACTAGTCAGTTGAACAAAAATGTTGATTTCTCTTCCTTGACTTGGGGACATAAATTACACGTACCTCAAAAGTCGAAGTGCATTCGTCTGATCACGAGTGACACTGGTAATAAGGAAAACAGTCCAATGTTGGTTCCGCGAGTGACACTGGTAATAAGGAAAACAGTCCAATGTTGGTTCCGCGAGTGACACTGGTAATAAGGAAAGCAGTCCAATGTTAGTTCCGCTAGTGACACTAGTAATAAGGAAAGCAGTCCAATGTTGGTTCCGCGAGTGACACTGGTAATAAGGAAAGCAGTCCAATGTTAGTTCCGCTAGTGACACTAGTAATAAGGAAAACAGTCCAATGTTGGTTCCGCGAGTGACACTGGTAATAAGGAAAGCAGTCCAATGTTAGTTCCGCTAGTGACACTAGTAATAAGGAAAACAGTCCAATGTTGGTTCCGCGAGTGACACTGGTAATAAGGAAAGCAGTCCAATGTTGGTTCCGCTAGTGACACTGGTAATAAGGAAAACAGTCCAATGTTGGTTCCGCTAGTGACACTGGTAATAAGGAAAACAGTCCAATGTTGGTTCCGCGAGTGACACTGGTAATAAGGAAAGCAGTCCAATGTTGGTTCCGCTAGTGACACTGGTAATAAGGAAAACAGTCCAATGTTGGTTCCGCTAGTGACACTGGTAATAAGGAAAACAGTCCAATGTTGGTTCCGCGAGTGACACTGGTAATAAGGAAAGCAGTCCAATGTTAGTTCCGCTAGTGACACTGGTAATAAGGAAAGCAGTCCAATGTTAGTTCCGCTAGTGACACTGGTAATAAGGAAAGCAGTCCAATGTTAGTTCCGCTAGTGACACTGGTAATAAGGAAAACAGTCCAATGTTGGTTCCGCTAGTGACACTGGTAATAAGGAAAGCAGTCCAATGTTAGTTCCGCTAGTGACACTGGTAATAAGGAAAGTAGTCCAATGTTGGTTCCGCTAGTGACACTGGTAATAAGGAAAACAGTCCAATGTTAGTTCCGCTAGTGACTATGGTAATAAGGAAAGCAGTCCAATGTTGGTTCCGCTAGTGACACTGGTAATAAGGAAAGCAGTCCAATGTTGGTTCCGCGAGTGACACTGGTAATAAGGAAAACAGTCCAATGTTGGTTCCGCTAGTGACACTGGTAATAAGGAAAGCAGTCCAATGTTGGTTCCGCGAGTGACACTGGTAATAAGGAAAGCAGTCCAATGTTGGTTCCGCGAGTGACACTGGTAATAAGGAAAGCAGTCCAATGTTGGTTCCGCTCGAGCTCAAAGCGAGCAAACGAAAACAAAAAGCGGTTCTTGTTATGCAGGGAGAATGAATACTGGAAGAGAAGTCGCAGTGCACTGGCTCCCAGGCTCAGCCCTAAGGCCGTGCCTGAATACGTCCCGGGGATGAACGAGGTGTGTCACGAGTTTGTTGAGAGGATAGCTTACCTCAAGGACTATACTGGAGGAACACACATGGTGCCCAACCTTCTCAACGAACTGAATAAATTCTTCATGGAAAGTGAGTATTGCTACTTTTTTTGTACTTACGTGTTCAGACACTTACTCATCCTACATTCCTGACTATCAGGCTTCCTGCCTGCCTGTATGTCTTTCTATCTGTATATCTATCTATTTATCTATATATCTGTCTTTCTGTCTGTCTTATGCAATCTAACCTCTCTCTCTCTCTCTCTCTCTCTCTCTCTCTCTCTCTCTCTCTCTCTCTCTCTCTCTCTCTGCCAGCCTGTCTGTCTGTCTGTCTGTTTGTCTGTCTGTTTATCTGTCTATATGTTTATCTACAAAATTCTTAACTCTTTACACATAAAGCTTATTCGTTCCTCCGCCCATCCATCCGCCTGTTTAAGTATCCAGGCATGTTTTCCAGTTTTCTCTGCCAGATCTAAACACCTCATCCCATCTAACTAACTAACTATCCATGATATCTACTTGAAGGTGCAGAATTAACTTTGATGGTCATTTCTGCAGTTTCTCTGTCCCTCTTGTTCAATACCCACCCCGAGTTCTATCTACTGAACTATTCTACATCTGTTATCACTTACCTGTTACTAAATTTATAGATTATCCATAGTCAACCCCGAGTTATAGATCAAACATTAAAAGTATTATCTGTCTCTCTCCTTATTGTTGTTTTCCGAAATTGCCTTCCGTTTCTAAATAATCGCACAGGTCTGTCGAGGTCATTCTAATTATTGTTATCAGACAGATAACAAACTGTGTTGAGTGCAAACAGTAACGCACATGTAGGCAAAAGTTCGTTTCATTTTACTATTTAGTTTATCCTGTATTATAACAACACTAGCTGACCCGGCCCGGCTTCGCCCAGACCCTGGTGGGGAGCATCTCATTTAATTCATATAAGTAGTCATATAAGTTCTCGTTCCCGTTACCGACTATCTGTCTGTCTGTCTGTCTGTCTATCTGTCTGTCTGTCTGTCTGACCCGGCCCGTCTTCGCCCAGACCCTGATGGGGAGAATCTCATTTAATTCATATAAGTAGTCATATAAGTTCCCGTTCCGACTATCTATCTGTCTGTCTGTCTGACCCGGCCCGGCATCGCCCATCTCCTGGTGGGGAGAATCTCATTTAATTCATATAAGTAGTCATATAAGTTCCCGTTCCCGACTGTCTGTCTGTCTGTCTGTCTGTCTGTCTGTCTGTCTGTCTGTCTGTCTCTCTATCTATCTGTCTGTCTGTCTGTCTGACCCGGTCCAGCCCATGGTGGAGAGCATCTCATTTAAATTATATAAGTAGTCATATAAGAGTTCCCGACTATCTGTCTGACTGTCTGTCTGTCTTGGGTAAATGGAGGAGGGAGGAGGAAGAGGGAGGTGGAGGAGGGAGGAGGAGGGAGGAGACAGGAGGAGTAGGGAGGAATAGGAGGGAGGAGGAGGGATTAGGAGGAGGAGGGAGGAGTAGTGTGGAGGAGGAGGCGAGGAGGAGGAAGAGGGAGGAGGAGGGAGAAGGAGGGAGGAGGAGAACGCAGGAGGAGAAGGGAGCAGGAGGAGGAGAGGGAGGAGGAGGGAGGAGGAGGAGAGAGTAGGAGGATGGAGGAGGCGGAGGGAGAAGGAAGAGGGAGGAGGAAGAGGGAGAATGAGGAGGGAGAAGGAGGAGAAGGAGGGGGAGGAGGGGAGGAGGAGGAGGGAGGAGGAGGAATGTGAAGGGAGGAGGAGGGAGGAGGTAGAGGGGGGAGGCGGAGAGAGGAGGAGGAGGGAGGAAGAGGGAGGAGGAGGAATGTGAAGGGAGGAGAGGGAGGAGGTAGAGGGAGGAGGAGGGAGGAGAGGAGGTAGAGGGAGGAGGAGGAGGGAGGAGGCGGAGAGGGAGGAGGGGGAGGAGGGAGGAGGAGGAGGAAGGAGGAGGAGTGATGAGGAGGAGGGAGGAGGAGGGAGGAGGAGGAGGGAGGAGGAAGAGGGAGGAGGAGGAATGTGAAGGGAGGAGGAGGGAGGAGGTAGAGGGAGGAGGAGGAGGGAGGAGGAGGAAGGAGGAGGGGGAGGAGGAGGGAGGAAGAAGGAGGAGGAGGGAGAAGGAGGAGGAGGGAGAAGGAGGGATGAGGAGGAGGAGGGAGGAGGAGGAAGAGGGAGGAGGAGGAATGTGAAGGGAGGAGGAGGTAGAGGGAGGAGGAGGAGGGAGGAGAGGAGGAGAAGGGATGAGGAGGAGGAAGAGGGAGGAGGAAGGAGGAGGTAGAGGGAGGAGGAGGAGGAGGAGAGGGAGGAGGAGGGGGAGGAGGGAGGAGGAGGGAGGAGAAGGAGGAGGAGGGAGAAGGAGGGATGAGGAGGAGGAAGAGGGAGGAGGAGGAATGTGAGGGAGGAGGAGGGATAGGGAGGATGGGAAGAGGAAGAGGGTAGGAGGAAGAGTGGAGAGGAGGAGGGAGGATGTAGAGGGAGGAGGAGGGAGGAAAAAGGGAGGAGAGAGGAGGAGGAGGGAGGAGGTAGGAGGAGGAGGAGGAGGGAGGAGGAAGAAGGAGGAGGAAGAGGGAGGAGGAGGATGGAGGAGGGAGAGGGAGGAAGAGGGAGGAGGAGGAAGGAGGAAGAGGGAGGAGGAAGAGGGAGAGGGAGGAGGGAAAGAGGAAGAGGGTAGGAGGAGGAGGGGATGAGGGAGGAGAAGGAGGAGGAGGAGGAGGAGGGGATAGGAGGAGGGAGGAGGCAGAGGGAAGAAGGAAGGAGGAGGAGGAAGGAAGGAGAGGAAGGAGGGTGAATGAGGAGGGGAGGAAGGAAAGGGGGGTGGAAGAGGAGGAGGAGGGAGGAGGAAAGAGGTAGGGGAGGAGGAGGTAGAGGGAGGAGGAGGAGGAAGGAAAGGAGGAGGAAGAGGAGGAGAAGGGAGGAGGAGGGTGGAGGAGGAGAAGGGAGGAGTTGGGTGGTGGAGGTGGAAGAGGGAAGATGGAGAAGAGGGAGAAGGTGGTGTGAGGTTGATGTGGGAGAGGAGGCAGGAGGAGGAGGAGGGAGGCAGGAGGAGGAGGAGGGATAAGGAGGGAGAGGGAGGAGAAGGGAAGATGAGGGAGGAGGGGGAGGAGGCGGAGGGAGTATGAGGGAGGAGGATGGAGGAGGTTGGGGAGAGGAAGGGGAGAAGAAAGAGGGAGAAGAGGAGGGAGTGGGTGAGGGATGAGAGGGAGGAAGAGAGGAGGAGGGTGGAGGGAGAAGGTTAGAGGGAGGAGGAGGGAGGAGGAGAGAGTTCGCATTCGAATTCTACTCGTCTAGTTCTTCCCCTTCTACACGACTGTAGATACTTCCTTAATAAAGTGAATTGTTATTGATATTTGCGTGGGCACGGACGGCACTTGATGATGATGATTGCGTGTGACGATTCTGTGTAGTCACGTCATTTTCTTCCTTTCCTTAGCGTTTGGTTGGGGGATTTTTTTTTTCATCATATCATCATATATTTAGTTACGTATTTGGGAGGGGATGAGGGAGGAGGAGGAAGAAGAAAAAACTATGACAATTGACAGCTCTGGATGAAGGAAGGTGTGTAGAAAATTTCATCTCAATCGGATGGCCGTTCGCGAAAAAATAAAGGACATACATATTTACATATTTAATACATACACTTTGTTTTATAGATATAGACTAGCTGACACGGCCCCGGCTTCGCCCAGACTCTGGTGGGGAGCATCTCATTTAATCATATAAGTAGTCATATAAGCTCCGTTCCCGACTGTCTGTCTGTCTGTCTGTCTATCTATCTGTTGTCAGTCTGTCTGTCTGTCTGTCTGTCTGTCTGACCCGGACCAACCATGGTGGAGAGCATCTCATTTAAATCATATAAGTAGTCATAAAGATCCGTTCCGATATCTGTATGTCTGTCTGTTTGGGTAAATGGAGGAGGGAGGAGGAAGAGGGAGGTGGAGGAGGGAGAGGAGGGAGGAGGAGGGAGGAGGAGACAGGAGGAATAGGAGGGAGGAGGAGGGATTAGGAAGAGGAGGGAGGAGTAGGGTGGAGGAGGAGGGGGAGGAGGAGGGAGGAGGAAGAGGGAGAAGGAGGGAGGAGGAGATCGCAGGAGGAGGAGGAGGAGGAGGAGAGGGAGAGGAGGGAGGAGGAGGGAGGAGGAGGAGAGAGTAGGGCGGAGGGAGGAGGCGGAGGGAGCAGGAAGAGGGAGGAAGAGGGAGGAGGGAGGAGAAGGAGGAGGGAGGAGTAGGAGAGTTGGTGAGGAGGGAGGAGGCGGAGGGAGGAAGAGGGAGGAGGAAGAGGGAGAAGGAGGAGGGAGGAGAAGGAGGGAAGAGGATGAGAGGGAGGGAGGAAGGGGATGAGGGGAATTGGAGGAGGATGTGAGGGAGGAGGAGGGAGGAGGTAGAGGAGGAGGAGGGAGGAGGATTGAGGAGGAGGAGGGATGAGGAGGAGAGGGAGGAGGAGGAATGTGAAGGGAGGAGGAGGGAGGAGGTAGAGAGAGAGGAGGAGGAGGGAGGAGGAGAATGGCAGAGGAGGGGATGAGGAGGAGGGGAGGAGGGGGAGGAGAAGGGAGGAAGAAGGAGGAGGGAGGATGACGGATGAGGGGGGAGGAGGGAGGGGGAGGAGAGGGAGGAGGAGGGAGCAGGAGGAAGGAGGAGGAGGAAGAGGGAGGAGGAGGGAGGAGGAGAGAGAGGAGGGAGGAGGAAGAGAGGGGAGGGAGGAGGAGGGAGGAAGAGATAGGCGGAGAGAGGAGGAGGCGGGAGGAGGAGGAGTAGGGATGAATAGGAGGGAGGAGAAGGGGAAGATGTAAAGATCTTTCAAGTGCTCTTTCTAATGCTTTTTGTAAGTTGGTCTTCGTTTATCTAAGGTTGTTCTAACTGCAACCAATAAATGATTAGACAGACAGGCAGACAGACAGACAGAGAGGGAGGGACGGACGGACAGACAGACAGACAGACAGACAGACAGACAGACAGACAGACAGACAGACAGACAGACAGATAGTCGGTAACGGGAACGGGAACTTATATGACTACTTATATGAATTAAATGAGATGCTCCCCACCAAGGACTGGGCGATGCCGGGTCAGACAGACAGACAGACAGACAGACAGTCGGTAACGGGAACGTGAGCTTATATGACTACTTATATGAATTAAATGAGATGCTCCCCACCAAGGACTGGGCGAAGCCGGGCCGGGTCAGCTAGTCTTATATATAAATTGCGATCTCCGTCTGTCTGTCTGTCTGTCTGTCTGTCTGTCTGTATGTATGTCTGTATGTCCGTATGTCCTTTATGCGCTCGCGAACGGCCCATCCGATTGAGATGAAATTTTCTACACGTCTTCTTTTCATTCCAGTGCAGCCCACTGTCATATTTTTTTAGTGTGAAATCGGCTGCTTACCCAATATTATCTGTCTGTCTGTCTGTCTGTCTATCTATCTGTCTGTCTGTCTGTCTGTCTGTCTGACCCGGCCCAACCCATGGTGGAGAGCATCTCATTTAAATCATATAAGTAGTCATATAAGATCCCGTTCCCGACTATCTGTATGTCTGTCTGTCTTGGGTAAATGGAGGAGGGAGGAGGAAGAGGGAGGTGGAGGAGGGAAGAGGAGGGAGGAGGAGGGATTAGGAAGAGGAGGGAGGAGTAGGGTGGAGGAGGAGGGGGAGGAGGAGGGAGGAGGAAGAGGGAGAAGGAGGGAGGAGGAGATCGCAGGAGGAGGAGGAGGAGGAGAGGGAGGAGGATGAGGGAGGAGGAGGGAGGAGGAGGAGAGAGTAGGCGGAGGGAGGAGGCGGAGGGAGCAGGAAGAGGGAGGAAGAGGGAGGAGGAGGAGGGAGGAGTAGAGAGTGGGAGGAGGGAGGAGGCGGAGGGAGGAAGAGGGAGGAGGAAGAGGGAGAAGGAGGAGGGAGGAGAAGGAGGGAAGAGGATGAGAGGGAGGAGGAGGAATAGGGAGGAGGAGGAATGTGAAGGGAGGAGGAGGGAGGAGGTAGAGGGAGGAGGATAGAGGAGGAGGAGGGATGAGGAGGAAGAGGGAGGAGGAGGAATGTGAAGGGAGGAGGAGGGAGGAGGTAGAGAGAGGAGGAGGAGGAGGGAGGAGGAGAATGGAGGAGGAGGGATGAGGAGGAGAGGGAGGAGGAGGGGGAGGAGGAGGGAGGAAGAAGGAGGAGGGAGGAAGACGGATGAGGGGGAGGAGGGGAGGAGGGGAGGAGAAGGGAGGAGGAGGAGGGAGCAGGAGGAAGGAGGAGGGAGGAGGAGGAGGAAGAGGGAGGAGGAGGGAGGAGGAAGAGAGAGGAGGGAGGAGGAAGAGAGAGGAGGGAGGAGGAGGGAGGAAGAGATAGGCGGAGAGAGGAGGAGGAGGGAGGAGGAGGAGTAGGGATGAATAGGAGGGAGGAGAAGGGAGGAGGAGGGATTAAGAGAAAGAGGGGGGGAAAGGGGAGAAGGAGGAGGGAGGAGGGAGGAGGAAGAGGGATGAGGAGGGAGGAGGGAGGATGAGGAGGAGGGAGGAGGAGGAGGGAGGATGGTGAAGGAGGAGAAGGAGGAGGGAGGAGGGTGAAGGAGGAGGAGGAGAGGAGGAGGGAGGAGGAGGGAGGAGGGAGGAGGAGAACGTAGGTGGGGGAGGATGAGAAGGGAGGAGGGAGAGGGAGGAGGAGGAGAGAGGAGGAGGGAGGAGGTGGAGGGAGAAGGAGGAGGGAGGAAGAGGTAGAAGGAGGAGGGAGGAGGAGACAGGAGGAATAGGAGGGAGGAGGAGGGATTAGGAAGAGGAGGGAGGAGTAGGGTGGAGGAGGAGGGGGAGGAGGAGGGAGGAGGGAGAAGGAGGGAGGAGGAGAGAGGAGGAGGAGGAGGAGAAGGGAGTAGGAGGAGGGAGAGGGAGGAGGAGGGAGGAGGAGGAGAGAGTAGGCGGAGGGAGGAGGCGGAGGGAGCAGGAAGAGGGAGGAAGAGGGAGGAGGAAGAGGGAGGAGGAAGGAGGAGTAGAGAGTGGGAGGAGGGAGGAGGCGGAGGGAGGAAGAGGGAGAAGGGAGGAGGAGGGAGGAGGTAGTAGGATGATTGATTGCCATCCCACCAGGTTAATATGTTATCGCGGACCTCAGAGAGAAGTGTCTATGTAGAAGACCATTTCCTGGACGTACGTATTATGGGAGGGGGAGGAGGGAGGAGGAGGAAGAAGAAAAAAAAACTACGACAGTTGGCATCTCTGGAATGAAAGGAAGGCGTGTAGAAAATTTCATCTCAATCGGATGGGCCGTTCGCGAGCGTATAAAGGACATACGGACAGAGATACGCACATCCTTTTTTATATATAAGATTACTAAGTGCGCTGCAGATTGGCGTGGGCGATCATAGTTCAAATCTTGCAATGTACATAAGCATGTGTCAATTCGCGTGCTGATACTTTTCAGAGCCATAACAAAAGGCTCCCAAAAATCTTCTCTCGTTGTCTTCCTCTATATACTTGTCTATAAATCTTTCCTGTTGTCACAATATGTTCCAGTGTTTGTCGTCTCGATTCAGGGGTCGCTGGTTGTGAGCATTCACTGGATCTTTTCTCCAGGACACCCTGGTGTGGTTGGAAATAATCAGGCAGACAGGCTGGCCGGTGCCATTGAAGGGTGATTTTATGTATAAGGCAGATGTGGTGAAAGTTAGATGGGATTAATGCAGAAGAACAGATAGACTGCCATGGTCTAGAGAGAATGCAGCAGCAAGGGGTGGTCAGATGTGGTCGTCAGTCAGATGTAAAGCAAGACGGACATATGATCAGATTGCAACTTGCACCATTAGTATTGGAACCTTTAGCTGGCCGTTGAAGATGAGGACTGAGCGCTTATGGGAATGCCCCCGAGTACAATGATGACGGTTCTGGTCTCAACTCAACTCAACACAATTAATGATGTGGAGTAATCAATTTCTTGTGTACTTGTTTGTTTGTTTGCGAATCATCTACAAGAGTGAGTGTCACCTCTGAAATCAGACCCATTGACATCAAAGTTGTGTCCTGACTGTAAGCGGCTCGCATCTAAACGAATTTAGTGCAGAGACCTAACTCTTGACCCTGTATCAGAGCACCAGCTTCAGGGGTTTTGTGTTGCGGAGGTCTCCTTCACATCTGCCCCGATGCTTGACACTAGTTTTACTTGAATGCTGGCTCGTGGTCGTAGAGGTTTGTCGATGCGCCGTGATGAGTCCGACGTTCTGCAAAGGAGAGAGAGAGAGAGAGAGGAGGGGGGGGGGTAGCAAAATAAATAGTGCCGAGAAATTTTGCAAACTACATCACAATGCATAAAATACAACTAGTCAATACGTTACAAGCGGGCGAGTTAGTGTAACATCTAGGAGGCTGCAATGATAATGCCATGAGCGGGATGAGGGTTGGACTACTGCGTTCAACGTTCGCTAAGAAGGGGAACAAGTAAAAAGACACAGTGCAGAATGTGGCTTAGGTATTCACATCCAAAGGACGAAAACAATGATAATTAGCAATGGAAAGGAGAGGTCATCAATGAATATCACAGTAAACGGGCAGATACTAGAACAAGTAGCATGTTTCTCCTATCTTGGACACCTAATAACAGATGATGGCAGGAGTGAACAGAAATCACAAAGAGAATAGGAATGACCAAAAATAAGAATTGTCAAATGTTACGTATATATAACACTATTGTATGGCGCGGAAGCCTGGGCATTGAAAAAGCAACTAGAAAGTCGAAAGGCCCTGGAGATGTGGATATACAGATGAATATGTCGTATTTCATGGAAACAAAACAATCAAATACAGAGGTTCTAAAAAAACTGGGAATGAAAAGAGAGTTGATGAAATAAATAATAAAGACGCAAGTTAAATATTTCGGCCATGTTAGAAGACATAACACTCTTATAAAACCGTACTGGAGGGTAAGACTGAAGGCAAGCGAGCAAGAGATAGGCAACGATACAAGAGGGAAGATAACATCAAGTGATGGACGAACATCAATGTCACAGAATGTACAGTCAGGGCGAGAGACAGACAGTGTTGGCGATCCATTGCAGCCAACCTTCATTGTGGAGACGGCATCTGATTGATTGATTGAAGAAAGGGTAAGACTGGCAATCTACTCCTCCTTGCATTCAGTGATACAGAAATGTGCAGGTCCTAGTACTTCACAAAGCCACAACAGGTTCCGGAAACGGGACTTGTTTTCCTTTGTTTAACACGTTAAACTATACAGTCAAACCTCGGTTTTCGTCGATGATCCGTCCGAAAACAATCGGCGAAATCCGAAACCGACTAAAACCGAGGCATTTATCCCAATATGAATCAATGTAAATCCAATTCATTCTTTCCAGACACTCCAAAATACATACCAAAATCACATTTTATGGAGAATAAATATAGTGTTTAATACTATTGTTTTTTTTTTTTTTTGCCCCAATCTTGTCCGAACCAGCTCCTTCGACGTGCCTAGTAACACTGTTTATGCCAGTGCGTCCCTTGAATTTTTCAAACCATCCTTTGCTGGCCTTAAAATCACTAAGCACACTAGCACTCGTTCCAAGCGCTTTCTTAATGAGATCGGCATACAAAAGTCTGGCCTTTTTACATATGATTGTCTCCGAAACAGATTCACCATCTAACTGGTTTTGATTTTTTTTTTCACATATCCTTTGCAGGACATCGCTATCAACATCATCATCTTTCAGCTGATTGTTGATTTCTTGGCAAGATTACGCTCAGTAGTTTGCCATTGCTTTCTGAGCGACCGGCTCACATACCCCTAAGTTACCAACGTGGCGAGAACCGCTACCGATTCTCGCACAGATTACGTTCCTCATGTGGATATACGGGATTACGGAGAAAGTCGTTTACCCTTAGGCCAGGGAGACCGGCCGGTTTTGATTTATCCAAATTAATAATAACTGTTCGACATTTTCAATTGTTTGTGATTTCTGTTTTGTTAGCACATGCATGTCTTTTGCTACATTAGCCTCCTTTGTTGCTTCCTTTGTTGCCACAAAGGAACTTATCGTAGATGGCGACTTCCCGTACAAGCCGCCGATTTCAACAATTGTAATACCACTCTCGTATTTTATTATTAGCAAGTGATGCTCACACAACGAAAAACGACGCCAAACTGAGCGGAAGAGACGCATTGGTCCCTTTTTCCTGCAAAATTAGCAACGAGGTCACGTGGGCAAGCCAACGAAATCCGAGGCAACCAATGAAAGCCGAGACAGATTTTTCGATGAAAAATTCTACGAAAACCGAAACCGAAGAAAACCGAAGGCAACGAAAACCGAGATTTGACTGTACAACACTGAGAAACCGCGGTAGATTAGTGGCTAGATGCTTGCTTGCGGTCCTGTGGTTATGGGTTCGAGTCAGCACCTAGGCGGATGTTAAAATTGACGTAGGGTCCCAGATTGACCTAGCCTTAAATGAGTACCAGGAATTGTCTTGAAAAAGAGAGGCGGCCGGCGTGATAGAGATCACATGACCCGTCGTGCGCCGATCGGTCTATAAAAATATGGATCTAGCACCATATGCCCAAGGCGATTTAACTGATTCAGTGCCAAACAAAAAGTGGTTTTGGACAAAACAAACATGGATGGAGGAAAATGGGAAGATGGGGTGTGTCACAGTTATGACTTAAAATTGTTCATATGGTAGCAGATATGTTGAATTATAACGCAACGATAACATTTCAATCATATTTAATCCCAAGGCAGATGCGGAAAATCGCTTAAGACGATTAATCATCCCATGGTACTTATTGAGTTAAGCCGTGTAAGATGGTCCCGTACTGCTAATGTTACTTACAGTTCTTCGAGTTAGACTTTGAGAGACACCGCAAGATATACCAGACATGAGTTCATCTTTATTGTTTAAATGTACACCCATACAACATTCTGATAATTTTGTCATGACTGATAATCTGTCCATCATCAGCAATCGTATATGTGATGTTAAATAAGCGGCTGGGTTGCCTGGACAAAGAAGCTTCTGACCTGGTCAACGGATTCATCCAGTCCATAGCCACGATGTTCCTCACGGGACATCAGCTGATGGTGTGCGCCGGGTTTCGCAAGTTTTTGGGGACACGCCCGTGGAGAGACCATGTCCGCTCTTGGGACCAGATCTATGATTTTGGTAGGTGGTTTTGTGTGGCTGATGATTGTGGCTATGTAGGCGCGCTGTGGGCAAGTGGGTGTGAATGGATGAGGGGAGTCAATGATTTCTTTGGAAGGTACGCCAAGCTTCACAGGTTTCTCGGGAAACGCCCATGGAGAGACTATGTCCACTCTTGCGGCCAGATCTATGATTTTGGTAGATGATTTTGTGTGGCTGATAGTTGTGGTTATGTAGGCGTGCTGTGGGTGTAAATGTGGGGTTGCATTTCGAAAAGGATGTGGGGCGTTGGTGAATTTTTTTGGGAAAGACTGTGCATTCTAACGCTGATGTCTTATTTATTGATATTCGGGTCGTCTGAATCCCAAAAAGGGCATGCAATACTAGAGTGGGGTTTGTTTAGAGAACTTCCGATACCGAAGTATTATCTCCATGGTGACTGAGTTGCTTCCCATCCCCTCTTCAATCTCAGAAAACTTGTGGGCGTGCAATACTGATACTGGAATTTCACATCCACAGAGAGGCTTCCTATTAGTTTCATTTTCGTGCCAGGGCATGTGGGTGTACAAGGAAATGAGCGGGCTCACAAGCTTGCAGGTAAGGCTACTGTGGAAGGCGGATGAGCCATGGACCAGACAGACATTCTGAATGCTCTACGAGAAGTAAGTCTTTTATGAGAACCAAGTGGTGACTGTGAATCCACAACCATTGTCAGGCTGTGAGAACAGCAAGTGAAAAGAGGTGTGGCCAAGCAAGAACACTACGCAGGAAGCCAAAGAAGATTAATAAACCAACACAGAACTTTTGTCGTGAGCCGCTACATCCTGCGCGATTTTCTGAGGAGGGGATCCGAGCACTTATGGACTGAATTGTTCCATGTGCAATGAGGATTATCTGTCGACTAACTAACTAAAACTAACTAACTAACTAACTAACTAACTAACTAACTAAAACTAACTATCTAACTAACTAACCAACTAACTAACCAACTAACTAACCAACTAACTAACATCTCAGAACAACCAGGTTGATCATGTTTTCTCCACAGGTTTTAAGTATGTGGTTGTGAACAGACTCCATGCCGATCGCAGAAGAATAGATTGGTAAAGGTGGAAGTGTGTGTTAAGAACATGTCGTATTTGTCCATTTCGTATTTCATGGAAACAAAAACAATCAAATACGGATGTTCTAGAAACACCGGGTATGAAAGGAAAGTTGATGAAATAAATTTAAACAAAAAAGGGGAGTAATATATTTCGGCCATGTTAGCAGATGTACAACTCTTATAAAAACCACACTGTGGGGTAAAGTTGAGCCAAACGAGCAAGAAATGGACAACTATACAAGTGGGAAGATAACATCAAGAGATGGACGAACAGCAGTCTGACAGAGTGTACAATGAATGCAAGAGACAGATAGTGTTGGAGATCTATTGCAGCCAACCATCATTGTGGAGACAGCCTCTGGTTGATTGATTGATGTTAAGAGCTAGACTTCTACCCAAAACTAGAAGAATACATTGGTAAATGTTGGGGTATTTGTTAAAGTGGTTGCATGAGTGAATGTGGACATCCATCCATCCATCATGTGCCATGCCGGTAAGCGTGGACGGTCATGTTCTGCCATCTCACTCGATCACCAGAGTCGTGGATCAGCTCTGTGTTTCTGCCTCAACCATGCCACGAGGCCAAGCCATCCAGGTATTTACTTCTCGGTCTTCCCCTTGGTCTCTTCCCTTCGATCTTACCAGTTGTCACCAAGTTCTCCAAGTCATTTCTTCTCATAACATGCCCAAAGAATGTTGACTGTCTGCGTCTAATATCTCTAATCAGTTTACGATCTTCATTTGTTTCTTGAAGGACCTGTTCATTGGTCTTTCTGGCTGTCCATGGTATTCTTTGCATATTCCTCAGAAACCACATTTCTACAGCCATCAGATGTTTTTCAGCTTGACTGCTCATTGTCCAAGCTTCACATCCATATAAAAGTATAGGTTCTATGTAGCACCTCAACACTCTTTTTCTCGTTTCAATTGACATCTTTTTATTGGTCAGTATGTTTTTCATCTTGCTAAAGGCTACCTTAGACATGGCGATTCTTGTTCTAATCTCTTCAAGGCATCTCCCATCAGATGTTATTACTGTTCCGAGATAATGTTACCTATTCACTTGCTGAAGAATATTCCCATTTACGTGTATATTAAATTGTGGTCCATATTACAAATATGGACATGCTTTCCTCATAATCTTTCCTTCACCGTTTTAAAAATAAAAACAAACAAGGAAACAGGAACCCAGAGGACACATGTTTGTGGAGGGGCAGGATCGTCATGTCGCTCAGTATGGCATATAATGATTGATCTCTTTTGTAACCTCTAATTTACCAGTGTATTTTATAAGTGTCCATCATGCCTACAAATTAATTTCATATCACTGGTTGTGTCACACAGCCGAGGAACACATTAACCAACGCATTGACGAGGTGACGACAGAATTGGAAAGTGAGGGTCCGCCCCTGGAGGGAGAGCATGTCGATTTCCTGAAGTACGTTGTAAACACCCAGATGTTGACGAAGAATGAGATTGTAGACAATGTAATTGAGATTTTCATGGGCGGCATCGACACGGTACGTCCCGCCTTGTTTAGGGGAATATCTCTTTCTGTTTTGTGTTCATTGTTCTTATTGCATTCGTGATATTAAGGTGTCGTTTTGGTTCTATTTATCTATATATCTTTCTATGTGTGTGTGTCTGTGTATCTGTCTGTCGGTCGGTCGGTAATTTCGAAAGTATGTATGTATATCACGATATATAAAGCTCATAAACGGGAACTCGCCCGCTGTTTATGCTTCACCTCGACACCGCAAGGTACAAGAGGAACAAGATGAGATGAGGTGATGATGAGATGAGTATGTGCATCAATACCACAACACTGTATGCACAATCTTCTGCATCATTATCCCGAAAGTATATGTTTATTCCCACGGCGCTCGAGGCACTTTCTACTGTATCATTATTCTAAATATATGTAGGCATTCCCACATTCTTAAGTACATTACAACATCATCATTCCGATATGTATGCATATCGCTACCACAGAACTCTAGGTACATTCTATCGTGACGTCATTCTAAAGGTATGTTTGTAACCCCACTTAAATCTAGGTATACTCTACCGCATCGTCATTCTAAAACAGTAGTTCCCAAGCTTTTCAAGCAAAGGGCCATATCTACTATTTTCGGTAGTTAAGCGGGCCACGGCGTTATAAAATTATAAAAGTCGAGCAATATCATTCTTAACTTTCGTCAACAAACTTCTAAAATTTTAAAGACAGTCAGTGTCAGTACAGCTCTGAGATCATTTTCGGTTTAAAATCAAAAGTTCATTTAACAATAAATTTTAATTACATCAGTTTCGAAAATCGCTATTAATGTAATTAATTTACAATTGTAACTGTTCTTCATAACAAGTTACTTAAGTTCAGATGCCCCTTTATCAATGTAGGGGTATAAATCTGTCGTGGCCAAAGTCATAAGCGCAGCTAGGTTACTGTCGGTGAGTCTGGAACGTTGCTTGTTTTTTTTTTTTTAAACAGTCATTGCGGAAAATGACTGCTGGCGCCTGTAAGTCGAACCAAAACTACAAATGTATCTCTGGGCAAATGAACGCAAGTGTTCAAGTTGTTCAACAAGCAATAGTCGCCAGAATGAAATCATATGGTCAGCTGAAGGTGAAGCAGCCAGCTCCAGAAATCTACATCTCAGTGCAGAATTGCATTTCAAATAAATTACTTCATGCTGAAGGTTTTGCTGTAATTGACAGAGCTAGGCATCAGGAAATACGAACGGATTTATGAAGAGGGCAACATTATCCGCCTCCGTTGTGAACACTTGAAATCTCTACTGAAAGATATCCAGAAGACTTCAAACTTTTACTTTGAACGGTAAATAAGCCACATTTCTTTTTCACCACAAGCGTCTTCAGAGCTGGATACGCCTCTAAAGTCCCTTCAGTCTTATTTTAAATGAAGAAATGTCATCGCACAAATATGTGAATAGTGTTTTTTCCCCCTGGATCCTCGCGTTTAAAGAATTTAAATAAGACGTGGTGTGCACCAAAAATGCCAGGTCATTAAGCCAGTCATATCGTTCAGCGGACATTCCCGTTCTGTTGGAAGTTCATTTATTTCAGACAAAAACAGACAGACACTAATTTTCAGTGCCCAGAAACGTGACAGAACTTTCCCTTTAGATAGCCATCTGACATCACAGTGTAACAGTAGCTCACCGTATTCCTCGTTCATGTCTGATAGAAACTGTTTGAACTCACGCCTGTTCAGCGCTTTACTTCGAATTTTGTTCACACATCTCAGAACAACATCCATGACATGTTTCAGATTTAATCTTTCCACTCAGAGCTTCTTGGTGAATGATACAATGATATTTTCATGCAGTGCGGCCAAGAAACTGTTCCAATAATGCTAGACATCCAGGCATTTTATCCGTCAAAGCCGGAGCACCGTCGGTGCATACACTGTACAATTTGGTCGATTCTGTGTTGTTTTTCTCTACACACAACTTCAGAGTTTCAAGCAGATCAGTCCCTTTGGTAGTTGCATGCATCGATTCAAGTCCTAGAAGTTATTCGATGACTTCAAAATTATCGTTTATTGCTCGAACAAAAACTGATGTGTCAGAAATGTTAGTGCATTCATCCATTGCCAATGAAAATTTTTTTTTAAATTTTTGATATGTGCTACTACGTGTTTTGTGTATGTATTTGTTTGCTGATGAAGGCTAGTCGCCGTAACGTCCTGTATGTGTCGTAATTCTGTTATGTAAAGCTGCATTACTTTATGTTATTTTATATTGCTACTTGACGATGAACACCGTTGGCTAATTCTTCAACTCGCTTGGCCATAGTATTATTAGACAGAGGAATCTGATCAAATTTTGTTTCACATTTTTTATCGCCAAGCATTCTAGCAGCAATTTAAAGGGAAGGCTTGATTATTTCTTCTGCATGGTGAACGGCTTCTTTTTGCGAGCCAACAAAAGATCGACAACAGCACTCTTGCTCTGTTCGTTAGCCTTGGTGAAAAATAACTGCTGACTGGTCAGAGAACTTTCTTTTTTTAGCTATGAAATCGTTTCATAACCCCGAATTGATCGGATATTGAGCAATTACATCTGAATGTGTGGTTGTGAAATGTCGTTCTAGATTAACTTCTTTTGTAACAGAAATACAAAATCTGCACATTAAGCAATCTGGTATACCATTATGGCTAGGCATACACATAAATTTCTACGTCCAATCTTCGTTGAATTCACGACAAGCAACATCTTCACATTTTCGCTTTTTACCATTGTTTGATTTTTAGATTTTTCACACTTATGTTTATAGGTTTTAACGCTAAATTGTTATTTGAAAAAAAAAAAAAAATTCAATTTCAACACAATACTACCGACTCTGCTAAACTATTGTAACAGATGACAGCATAGGCCTTGCTCACTCTGACTGGTCGACAAGGCTGGGAAATGAGAACTTCATAACGTTTCGTTGCGAAACGCTGACGGGGCACTCCGAGTTTATTTTTGAAATTATTAAAATATATTATATTAAATAACGAGGCCTCACGTGCCACTTTCTGACAGCTGGCGGGCCACAAGTGGCCCGCGAGCCGTGGTTTGGGAACCTCTGTTCCAAAGGTATGCTTGCATTCCTACAGAACTATAGGTACTCTACTATATAATCATACTAAAGGCATTGTTCATATTATTCCAACAGAAATTGAGTATACAGTATCTTCATCTCGAAGACATGCAGGCATATCGTTAACAGAACTCTCTGTGTAATCTCTACTGAGTCACCATCATCCTGAAGGTGTGCATGCGTATAATTAACATAACACGCTAGGTACACTCTACTGCGTCATTATTCTCCATGCATGTATGCATATTGTTCAATTGGCACACTATGACAGTACCATCCATGAACTCCAATCATTACAATTGTCCGTCAGATTCTACATCAGAGACTCATCCTTATTCTCACATTGTATTTCAGACTGCTAACGCTACAGCATTCCTCTTCTACCTCTTGGCCAAACACGAAACAGTGCAGACTCGACTGGTGGCAGAGATTGACAGTTTGCTAGGGAAACGACAGGCAGAGAGTTCGGATCTTCAAAAACTGCCTCTTCTCAAAGCTTGTGTGAAAGAGACGCTCAGACTTTTCCCGCCGATTCCAATCAATGCAAGACAGACAACCGAGGATATTTCTCTTGGCGGGTATCACATACCGAAGAATGTGAGTACTTGTGTGTTTGTAAGCGTGCCTGCACACTCCAACTCACCTGGCCTTTTTAAACAGAGGTTTTAGGATATTAACTGAGTGAGTTTCATGGGATGATTAATCGTGGTAAGCGACTCCCAATATCTACTATTTACTTATATTTCACCGAAATGTTGTTATTGCGAAATGTTTTCTCAATTAAAATATCAATACGGTAGTTTTTCCTAATAAACCTGCTTTAATTTGATATATAATACAACATGTCTGCAACCATATTAACAACTTTTATGTCATAACTGTGACACACTCCTACTTCTCATTTTCCGCCATCCATTTTTACTTGGTTCAAACCTACTTTGTGTTTGGCACAGAATCTCTGAAAAGATATCACGGAAAAGAGGCAAGCTGACGTCACGCGTTGCATAACACTGTTAAAACTCAGCTACAGTTCATTAGGTAACAGTAGTCACATACTAGATACTGCCGTTGGAGTATGCAGTGTAGAGCCTTCGCATATTCTAGTTAGTCGCCCCATTAAGTTCCGTTCCTGTGCCAGTGAATATCACACAAAATGCTCCACACTGCCCCATGTGAAAAGTGGAACAGGCAGGAGTCTCGACAAACCATCAACCCGCATAGGTATACTATGCATAATGCCGCTGCCAGAATGCCAACACAGAAGTCCGCCACGAAATACAGTTCATCGTCGATGAAAGTGGCAGTCACTAGAAAACCAGCAGCCACACATTACTGCATAAGGCAACCCAAGTAATTCAGGGACCACTTGGCCGCCATTTGTCTGAACATGTAGTTCACGCTACAAACAATCGCGGACAGTTGTAAACACTCCACACGAAATTCACATGATTATTTCGGCATAGCACTGCCGGGTGGTTGCCGTCCCCTGACCTAGACTGTCTGTGTTGATGGCCTTATTGTCTGCAGTACTGCGTAAGACCTGGTTACTCAATAGAACAGTCTACAGGCAGCACTTAACACTACTGGAGTTTGGGTGTCAAGATCAAGGCTTAGTTCGTTGGTTATCTGGTGGGTTGGTTGGACGAGTGGGTTGTTGGTTAGCTGGTGGGTTGGTTGGTTGGTTGGGTGAGTGGGTTGGGTTGTTGTTAGTTGGTTAGCTGGTGGGTTGGTTTTTGGTTGGTTAGCTGGTGGGTTGGGTGGGTGAGTGGGCTGGGTTGTTATTGGTTGGTTAGCTGGTGGGTGGGTTTTGGTTGGTTAGCTGGTGGGTTGGTTGGGTGGATGGGCTAGTTTTGTCAGTGAGTTAGTTTGGTTGATTGGGTGAGTGAGTTAGGTTGGTCGATTGGGTGAGGTGGTTAGGTTGGTTGATTGGGTGAGTGAGTTATGTTGATTGGATTGGTTGGTCTTGGGCTGGTTGGTTGGGTGGTGGTGGTGTGTGGGTGGGGGTTGGGTGTTATTGGGTTTGCTTAATTTGTTGGTTCGGTGGGTGAGTTAGTTGGTTGTATTCGATTTGAGTTTTTTGGGTGAATGGTTTGCGTTGGCTAGATTGGTTGGTTGATTGGGCTTGTTTAGTTGGTTGTGATTCCTCTAGAAGACCTTGAGTTGTCACTCTCAGTCCGACGCATTAGCGTTCAGGCAATCCTTGTCCTAAAAAGGCATACATCTAACTGATTGAGTTTGGTGTAGAAACTGTTCTCCCTACCCTGTATCCATGTACCATCTCCACGGTGATTGTGCTGGACATTTCTCCTTCCCCTCTAAAAAAATGTTTTGCATATCCTTTACAGGACATCGCTGTCAACATCAGCATCTTTCAGCTGATTGTTGATTTCTTGGCAAGATTACGCTCAGTAGTTTGCCATTGCTTTCTGAGCGGCCGGCTCACATACCCCGTAAGTTACCGACGCGATTCGAACCACTGCTGATTCTCACCGTCGTCACGTTACTTACGAGAGTATACGGAGAAAAGTTGCTAACCTCTAGGCCAGGAAGCCGGCCCTTCCCCTCTACAAGCTCTAAAACTAGTAGGATGTACTAGGACAATACTATAACTTCGCATCTTCGGAAAGGCATTTTAGTATGTAGGCAGGTCATGATTCCACACAGCACACATGAACTGGCTGGTATTAGGCACAGATCGCTAATGTTTACTCTACAGCTTGTAGGTATTCCATTGTCAATAGACTTCATCCCAAAGCCTTGAGGGAAATGATCAAGGGTCAAGGTCACTTCATAGAGATAGTCAATGCCTTGAGGGAAATGATCAATGGTCAAGGTCACTTCATGGAGATAGGTTATAAGGTCATGGTCTATTTTTTTATGGTCAGGTTACATGGGCATTGCCACATTATGAAGAATGGTTTATAGGGTTATGGGCACTTCATGGAGATCCGATTACAGGTGGCATACACGAATCAGTGACAAATGTTAGGTTGTTTTAAAAACCAGAGACGAGAGAATGTTATTGCCAAACATCCCTGACGACAGAATCAGTAGCAAATGCGATGTCCTAACAATCCAAATGAGAGAATCAGTAGCAAATGTAATTTCCTAATAATCCACACGAGAGAATCATGTCCAAATGTGATTTCCGAACAACCCAGATGAGAGAATCATTAACATTTGTAATTTCCGATAACTAAGATAAGGGAATCGGTAATAAATGTTATTTCTGAATAACCCACACTACAGAGTCAGTAACAAATGTGATTTTCTAACAATCCACATGAGAGAATCAGTAACACATGTTATTTCCGAACACCCATGATGAGAGAATCGCTAACATGTGTTATTTCCTAACAACTTAGATAAGGGAATCGGTAATAAATATTATTTTAGAACAACCAGACTAGAGAATCATTAACCAATATGATTTCCAAACAATCCAATAAAAGAATCAGTAACACATGTTATTTCCACACCCAGACAATCATAATGATGAACCTGTACTTTGTGTCACGTGACGAGACCATATTCCCGGACGCAGATGAGTTCAAGCCAGACAGGTGGCTGAGAGGCGACGGCGAGGAGACCAGTGCTCACCCCTTCTCGTTGACACCTTTTGGATTTGGTACCAGAAGCTGTGTGGGTAAGTTAGATATGGAAGCATTATCGATTAGGCGATTCCAGCCATTGTTATGCAAACAGAAGGACTTCCTTTTAAATCTTTGACTACCATCGGGATAACATTTTCCACATTCAAGCAATATCGGTGACTGTATTTAATATTTTATCCAAAGTATTATTATTTTATTCACTTCATGTGATATTTAACTTTTTTGTATGTATCTGTCTAAATACAGGATATTTGGTGCTATCCCAGTGACCGTTTGAAAGGTGGTGTGATTACTATTATTCGTGTCGCCTTTATTTCATTTAATATTTCCTGATACCAGTTCTAGACGGGACAAACATTTTTCTTTCCCGTGTTTCATAACATTATTTTCAGCTATTTTCATTTTCTACATGACTGTGTTTTTCTTTCTTTCTTTCTTACTTTCTTTCTTTCTTTTTTTCTTTCTTTCTTTCTTTCTTTTCTTTTCTCATTTGCTTTCGTTTTTCTCAGTTTTTGTGTCTCCCCTCCTCCTCATCCTACTCCTCTGCTTCCTTCTCCTTTCTTCTACCTCTTCTTCATCATCAACATCATCATCATCTTCTTCTTCTTCTTCTTCTTCTTCTTCTTCTTCTTCTTCTTCTTCTTCTGCTTTCCTTGGCGACAAACTTAGAATAGTAAGACAATTTGTTTTTCACTATTTTACTTCTCTTAAAATGCTATGTTATTTCTTTCTTGTCTTCATCTTTATGTGGGTCTGAGCTTCAGTCGCTCTCTCTTCCCTTCTTCCCTTCTTGTCTATATTTCTTTCGCTCATTTAAAAAAAATATATAAACTTTCTAATTTTCTGTCTTTCGTTTTACCTCTTTCTACTCTTGCTGTAGTCTGTAATTGAGATATGTGTCCTCATTTTTAGGTCGACGCATTGCCGAAACACAGATATACCTCTCTACGATTCAGGTCAGTGCTTGTCGCTTGAGATTATTATTATTATTATTATTATTATTATTATTATTATTATTATTATTATTATTATTATTAATTGTACGTAGTCTTTTTATATTCGCGTTTTCCTCCTCCTTCTACTCCCTTTCCTCTTCTTCTTCTTCTTCTTCTTCTGCTCCCCCGCTTCTTCGTCTTCTTCTTCTTCTTACTATTATTACTATCATCATCATTATTGTTATTATTGCTATTGTAGTTGTTAGCCGGACTCCGTGGCTAAAGACTGGCGGATGCGATTCGTGAGCCCGCTTACCTGCGTTAGAAACACAGCTGCGACCGATTTGGCGTGTCGCGCTGGGTTTTAACGTGTTGGTATGGGAGCCAGTCGTTCAGAAAGCAATGGCAAACTACTTAACGTAAACTTGCCAAGACACCAACAATAGCAGTAAAATGCTGCCGTTGACAGTGATTTCCTGTAAATATTATATGAAAAAAAAAAGAAAAAAGATGTTAGCGTTATTAACATTATTTATTTTATTATGTTCTTATTCTTTCTCATCCGTATCTTCTTTTTCGTTTCCCACGTCTTCTCCTCCTCCTTCTCCTCCTCCTCCTCAGCAACATCACCCACCTCTTCTTCTTCTTCTTCTTCTTCTTCTTCTTCTTCTTCTTCTTCTTCTTCTTGTTTGTATTATTCTGATCTTACACCCTCTTCTCTTCCTCCGACTCCTCTACTTATTCACTTCCCCTTTCTCCTTCCCTCCTCATCTTCCCCTCCTCCTCAGTCATCATTCTCCCTCCTTCTCTCCCTCCCCCTCCTCTCCAGGGATTCCCAAAGATTGATATCTCCGTGTCTCACACAGATACTCCAACGCTTCAAACTCCAGAAAAGTTCTCAGTTCGACATCAAACCATCAGTGAGGACACAGCTAACACCAGGCCCCGACCTGCCCGTCATGTTCATGCAACGCTAGGTGCGGCAAGCACCCACCACGGGAACCAACTACATCCACCAGTTTATCAAGTGTTTACAGATTTATGCACAACGATTTATTCTATGACAATACTTTTGGGGGTTCGCTTCTTCTAGTAGTGCACTGGACTGAATTTTGCGGGTGGATTAGCTTTCTCTATTACCAGTGCCCCTCGCCATCAGACAAACCTACTCCGACTTCAGAGATACTGATAATTTACGTCTCCAAGTCAAGGACGAGAAGTCAACATTTTAGTCCAACTGGCCGGAGTAAGGATTGAACCTGCTACCTCGGCATCAGAACACTAGTGTTAAGAAGAACGAGCCTTCTTACCCATTCGGCCATGCTGACCTTCGACAATATGAACCGCTAGTCTAAGGGTTAGGCTATCAGTCTCAAACATAAGTAGATAAGTTTAAGTCGTTCTCCCTTCCACCTTCGTTACAACAGAGGCTTTTTAATATCTATACAATAACGAAATACAAATTCCTATCTGAACACTGCGTGGCGTTTACACGGGCACGAAAATGTATATCCTTAATCATTATGAAGCACCCCGGGCAGACATCAGGAAAAAAAAAAAAAAACAGATGTCCCGTAGCTAGAAGCTGCTTGGCAATGTGAAGTTTTAAGACCACATTTTCTGAAGTCTCAGTCATCATCATCATGTGCCATGCCGATAAGCGTGGGCGGTCATGTCTCGCCATCTTGCACGATCACCAGAGTCGTGGATCAGCTCCGTGTTCTTGTCTCGACCATGCTGTGACCTTGTCTCGACCATGCGGTGACCTTGTCTCGACCAAGTATGAGTGTTCGGAGGGATAGGTGGCCGGTCTTTCTCTCCCATACGAGCGACGAGATCTGACAACGAACTCTTGTCCGACCATGATGAGGCCATTTTCAACGTAATGTCCTCTCTGTTACATCGGCGCTTCAGATGAGGTCAATTTACACCAAACGCATTCACTTCCCTAGACACCTTTTGGTACTCATTTTAAGCTAGATGGACCTGGAAGCTCCGGTTAGTTTTAAAATCTGCCTCGTTGCAAATTCGAACCGTATTCACTGGACTGACAGGCCAGTGTCCAGCCATTACGCTACACGTTCATAAATCTTTATATATATATATATATATATATATATATATATATATATATATATATATATATATATATATATATATATATTCTTTAACATTTTACAATATTTATTCCATTCATCTACAAGTGGGTTATTTATATATGTGTGTATATATCTTATTGGCGCCTTGTCGTCTTGACAGACGATAGTTTGTTATATAATGCTACAAATAAGAAAATGGGGGTGGGGTGGAGGGGGGAACAATACCTACAACCCATGGCGAGGACCAGGGATGGAGCTATAACTCTGCATAGCCTGGGGTAAATTGTAGAGACCATGTGTTGCCCATGCAACATGATCCCTCTCTCGGCCTGCAAAGTTTGCTCCACAGGAGAAGTAACACCAATATATATATATATATATATATATATATATATATATATATATATATATATATATATATATATATATATATATATATATATATAATAGCTTATTGTGTGCAATTTTTCACAATTTCAATACTTATCTATGTCTGAAGAAAAGTATACATTTTCGTAAGTATATTTATAAGTAAAGAAAACCAGAAATCTACCCTCTTATTGTTTTGATATATGCATCTTTTTTTTAATGCTTATGATTCCATCTTTATCACTTAATGGCAATATTTATTTGTACTCAATGGTCACTGAAACATCCAAAAATACCTATGTCTGCAGAACGACGGATAATAAATAGTATATTCACATTAATCCAGTACTACTTATGTCAGACTTGGTCATTGTTCAAATCACACTTAATGCAAAATCAACACCTGCGAGATGAGATGCTTGAGAAGAGCTGCCAACTCAACAATCCGAGACCAAGTAAGAAATGATGTTATCGGACAGACAGTTGGATCAACACTGTGTGCCACAAATATTGAAAGACAAAAGATCCAGTGGTTCGACCATCTCGTTAGAATGCAACACCATCAACTACCAGCAAAGAAGATCTGATACGAGATCAAGAAAACACCCGAGAAGAAAACAGCTTGACGACATCAAAGACATAGTACAATCACAGGAAATGACACTATCCAGTGCCACACATCGAAACGTCAACTATACCTCCACACAACGCTTGGCCACAAAAGGGGAAGATGATGATGAAGATGGTGACTGAATTGCCGCAGGACATGGCAGAGCAGGTAGGATAAACACAAAGACAAGGTTCAACTTGTGTTTTAAAACTATACATGTGTTCACTAAGCAACAGTAACTGCTGAACATGTTCTGCAGAATTGCCATCTGTACAGCGAGGACATCACAGCACCCGGGACATTCTCATACGTTCTTCGTCCTCATCTTCAACAGCTAGGGAAGAGTCTCATTATTAATGGTACCAGATATAGTCATATAATGTGTCCGTGTGGCCTTTCCTCGGAGTACTGAGTGTCGGTCAGATCCTCTGGCCATTCCTTGCCGAGCTATTATCTCTGTCTTGGCCGACGATAGTGTGTTACAGTATGCTTCTAAAAGGCCCAATAACTCCAACCCATGGGGGCAGTGAATGTTATACCTCTCCATAACACAAGGCCTGGGCTGAATCGTAGAGACCATGTGTTGTTCATGTAGCATGATCCCTGCCTAGTTTACTCTAGAGAAAAGGCCACACATGTACGTCTGGAAAAAAGCAAGCTGTCGAAAAATCAATGCTCCAACTGTCCGCCTGTCGGAGCTTCGATCCTAGATCAATTGCCGACCAAGGCTTAGGGCCTTGTCTGCCCTGCCATGACATTAAATTACGTAGGTTGCAATTTCTCGCACCAGGACAAGGCTTGTACTCTCCAAATTGTGCTCCTCCACTCAAAGCCGTTGGCACAATGTGGGATGTTGGGATTGGTGAGCGCTGCCCAACATTCGGCGCCAGCAATATGCTATCTAAGCTGTGATGATTTATTTGTTTTCCACGCACTGTTTTCGCAAAGAGCCCTGGCCACATCTGCCTTATCATGCACCAATAGCCCACCTAACGGTACAGACCCAACCATTCTATCCGCCTGCTCGCTTCCCACCACACCAGCATGTCCTGGGGAAAAGATCCACCTGATGTCCTCTATACAACAGCTGAGAACCATTTACTGGCCAAATTAATTAACATTACATTCCAAACTGTGGAAGTGAAGAGAAACTACATCATTTCAATGACTTCCGCTGCATAGTTTGGGAACTAATCTACTATAGCCACTACAGTTTGGTATTCTGCACAGTTTTGAGACGATTTTATAAGCTAATCAGTGCAGTCTTCTGCATCATTTGGGGAAAACTCTATTTTAAACACTACAGCAAGGTCTACTGCACAATTTGAGGACCACTCTGCGATTGCCATATAAATGTGGTCTATTGTATTGTTTGGACACCACTCTACCACAGCCACGACAGTATGGGCCACTGTTTGGTTTATTGATCACTATATTATATTCTCGACTGGCTGGGCCGCTGTATAGTTTATTGATCACTATATTATTTTCACGACTGGCTGGGCCGCAGTATAGTTTAGGGATCACTCTATTATATTCACGACTGGCTGGGCCGCTGTATAGTTTAGGGATTACTCAATTACATTCACGACTGAGTGGGCCAATGTATGGTTTAGGGACCACTCTATTACACTATCGACTGAGTGGACCATTGTATAGTTTAGAGATCACTCTATTATACTCACGACTAATTAGGCCACTGTATAGTTTATTGATCACTCTATTATATTCTCGACTGGGTGGGCCATTGTATAGTTTATTGATCACAGTCATGAATGTGTGGGCGACTGCATATATTAGGGACCACTCTATTACATTCACCAATATGTTTACCACTGCATAGTCTAGAGACCATTCCTCTTTAGCGCGACCGTGTGGGCAACTGCATAGAATAGTGACAGCTCTGGTTGGGTGAACTGCATAATGAACCACTCCAGTATAAACGCCATGCTATAGCACAACAGTATTCATGTTTATAAATTATTTTGCCATTTACACTCATATTTTTTGGGATTAACGAGCTTTTGTACAATGAGGTATTCATCTTTTAGAAAATGGATCTTTTTCCTCTCATTATGTGCAATGTTTTGATTATTTTATAGCAAGATAATCCGTGTTCGCAACGACTCTTTATTTTGTTATACTACTGTTTTTAGAGCAAGCTTTTAGAGGGGGCTAGAGGTTTTTTTTTTTTTTTTTTAGAGGGGGCTGCATGGTCTCGAGGTATGGTGTCCGCCTCGAGTGCTGGAGGTCCCGGATTCAAGCCCCGGTGAGGACCGGGATTTTTTCACGTGGACTTCTAGTAATAAAATTTCCCCTGGTCTCTGGGTAGTGTGATCGGACGCCCGTGTGTATTGTTGCGCACGTAAACAATCCCTTGGCAATTGGAAATCGAACAGGAGTAAGTAGCCTAACGGTGCTGCCAGGGCAAAATTTCGAGCTAAAAATCTACCCAAAGTATTTCAGGATTCTCGCCGGTGCTACGGAGTTCGTGCACTGAGATTAGTTTCTCCAGACTCAAGTTTGAGTTAGGAGGAGAACGGAGCACTTATGAGTTACACCCGTGTGCAGTGATGTTGATCCATCGACTAAACTAAACTAAACTTTTTTATGTATATGTAAATGCTGGGAGTTCCTGATTTACACTGGATGTTTTGCGATGATTCATACTAACAACAAATTTTACACCAGAATATCGAAATATAACAAAGTATTAACCTTTAAGGAACGGGGTTTGAGACCACTTGACTGGCAAATTAGGTATGTAAGAGAAAGTTAGATTGTTTGGAAACAAAACCTGCTCAAGGGTAAGCACAGTTCGTTATCTTGGAGGGAATCTGCCTAGAGGAAGCGAAACTTACACAACTGCATGGTGAAGTTGGACATTCTTACCTGTGAGGAGGTGCGGGGCTGAGTGGTCTCGGGGTATGGTGTCGCCCCGAGTGCTGGAGGTCCCGGGTTCAAGCCCCTGTGAGGGCCGGGATTTTTTTCACGTGGACTTCTAGTAATAAAATTTCCCCTGGTCTCTGGGTAGTGAGATCGGACGCCTGTGTGTATTGTTGCGCACGTAAAATATCCTTAGCAGTTGGAAATCAAAAAAGAGTAACCTAACAGCGCCACGCGGGTAAAATTTTGAGTTAAAAATCTATCAAAGTATTTCAGGATCCTCTCCGGTGCTACGAAGTTCGTACACTGAGCTGAGATTCACCGGACTCAGGCTTGAGTTAAGAGTAGAACGTAGCACATATGGGTTACACCCGTGTGTTGTGATGTTGATCCGTCGACTAAACTAAACTAATCCTGCGGGGTGGATGACTAGCTGTGGCGCACTCCACGTGAGAAGAAGAAAATGCAGAAGAAGAAGAGGAAGAAAAAGAAGAAGAAAGAACACAAGAGGAAGCAGCAACTGCAGCATAATATAAAGAAGGGGTAAAGAGAAGGAGGAAGAGAAAGAAGAAAAGCGGAAGAGAAGGCGCAGTCGAGGAAGAAGAAGAAGCAGTGGCAACAGCGGAATTTTGCAAATGTCTGTTCGCCCCCAAATTCTTTTTATGCGACCTCCCTAAGGGGTCGCAACCCCAACTTTGTGAATCATGGCACATAAGCAGCCGGTATAATTGTTTACTTCAGCTACTGTAGGAATCTGTCTGCCGTCAACACGTGCTATTGAATCCAGGAGACGAGCAAATTGCTTCCGGTTCAGCGAGCACGTCACTTGCCACATGATACGATCACAAATGTTGCAGATATTTCTTCAGTCTGGTTGTTCTTTTTTTCAGTTTGTTTACGATAAGAAATGTGAACTTAATCCCTCATGTTCGCCGACACACTGTATCGTTTGTTTCCGATTTATACCCCCAGTAGCGCCTGACAAAAGGCCTGGCGACGGAGCAGAGGAGATATAATACCATGTTATTTGTCACTAGAATGTTTCACAGATGTCTGGACATTTTTATAGGAATTTTTCGTGGCGTTGTCTGTCACATCGCTGTGGTCATTAGGACAGTCCTCGTCATCATCGTATAGCAGGTCCGCTGCAGAACGTCGCTCTCTTCAAGGCGTCTCAAAAATTCTTTCGATCTCTTGCCATCGTCCACCCGCATGCCCAAGGTGTCTGCAACATCCTGTGTCCAACTTTGCGCTGATCGACCCCAGTCACATCTACCAGAAACCACGCCTTCCTTCTGTCCAAGCCACTGTGACGTTTCATATGGTCAGGGTATTTCAGTTTCCAAGACGCGATACTGTGTATGAGCTAGGTGCCTTCCATATTCAGATCTTCAGCTGGAATGATGTGTTCACCCTAGATGATGGAATCAATCTAGATATTATAATAACCCCTGATGTTTTAACCCTAGATGATGGAATGACCCCTGATGTTTTAACCCTAGATGATGTAATGACCCCTGATGTTTAAACTTGATGATGTAATGACCCCTGATGTTTTAACCCTAGATGATGGAATGACCCCTGATGTTTTAACCCTAGATGATGTAATGACCCCTGATGTTTTAACCCTAGATGATGTAATGACCCCTATGATTTAACCCTGGATGATGGGATGAACTTGGTGAGCTTGGTGTCTTCGATGTTCAGATCTCCAGATGGACTATTTTTTTAACCCTAGATGATGTAATGACCTCTGATGTTTTAACCCTGGATGATGAAAAGACCCCTGATGTTTTAACCCTAGATGATGTAATTACCCCTGATGTTTTCACTATAGATGATGTAGTGACCCCTGATGTTTTAACCCTGGATAATGGAATGAACCAAGATAATGTAGTAACATCTGATGTTTTAACCCTGTATGATGTAATAACACCTAATGTTTTAACCCTAGATGATGGAATAACCTCTGATTTTTGAACCCTAGATGATGTAATGACCTCTGATGTTTTAACCCTAGATGATGTAATGACCTCTGATGTTTTAACCCTAGATAATGTAATGATCCCTGGTGTTTTTACCCTAGATTATGTAATAACCCCTGATGTTTTAACCCAAGATGATGTAACGACCCCTGATGTTTTAACCCTAGATGATGTAATGACCCCTGGTGTTTTACCCCTAGATGTAATGATCCCTAGTGTTTTAACCCTAGATGGTGTAATAACCCCTGATGTTTTACCCCTAGATGATAGAATGACCCTAGGTGTTAGAATTACCCCTGATGTTTGAACCCTAGATAATGTAATGACCCCTGATGTGTTAATCCTAGATGATGTAATGGCCCCTGATGTTTAAACGTTAGATTATGTAATGGTGCGTCGGAGTACATTTGTTCCTGCAGCAAAGTGCTGTGTCCGTTAGAAGTCTGTGCGTTTGAACATAAGTCCGACTGACATCAGGGAAAGGTTTTGTAGGTCTACGCATCTTAAAGTGGATATCGGGAAATGTCTGTCATGAGATGAAAAGGCGGACGATTGGCCTAGAAAAATTAAGGCGCAATTTTTCTGGTTATAATGAAAATTTGTTGTATGCTTTATGTTTATAGCACCAAAGTCGATTTCATGTATTTCAACGGAATTTACATTCGTATGAAAAGCAATTTAATTTGAATAATGAAGATGTAAACAATACAATGTACACATTATCGCGTGACATATTTCGCTATATCTGTTCGCTAAGTAATTTCACATGACATAAACTACATTATCATACGTTTCACTGTCATCAGGATAGTTTCAAAGAGACTCTCTTTTCTTTTTGTTAACATAAATGTGGTTCACCCGAGTATATGGAAGGCACCTCGGCATATCTTAGCAACTTTTGGTTATTGGAAACATGTGACGTGTTTTATTTATTTCATTGGAAAGGATTTACTATGCTACTTAATTATATGTTGAACTTTCTTCTGTAATATGCGCCTGACGAGAAAAAGCGAAATATGTCAGGCAGTAAATTGTGCAATACATTGTGTGTGTGTCTTCATTGTTCAAATTCACAACGAGAAAACATTGTTTTGAAAGTATTAATTGTTGTTGTTTTAATGTTGAGTGTTTCAATAATTTATGTATTATTAGTGTGTTTGTGTTTAAAATAGTCAACTAAAGAACTTTTTTTTACGTCATACGGTGTACTGAGTATATGGTGACAGCCCCAATAAGAATATGTGCGCTGTGGGCTAAAATATATGAGCCAACGTAGACAAGTGGCGCGCAAGGAAAACATTGCTTCCTCATGAGGTTCTGTAAACATGCTGCATCATTTGAGAGATTTCGGATCGAATAATGAAGACACATATTGCTGCAGAGCAGTTGAGTTGAGTTGAGTTGAGCTAAGAAACAACATCACTCCACACAGGAGACTCCCACGCGCGCTCTGCCCCCTCGTTCAGCAGCCTGTGGAGAGTCATACTGCTAATGGTTCCAACTACCATATGACTGAAAGTTCTCCTGGTCTTCCCTCTCAGTTTTGAGATTTGCCCAGTGCCCTTGACGAACCCCGACCCCATCATGTCATTCTCTCCACATATGGGTGCTCGGTCTCCTCTTGGGCTTTCTCCACCTGGCCTCATAGCAATACAATGTTGGAGATGTTGGCTGATAGGTGCTAATATTGCACCTTCGCTTTACGTGTGTTTAAATCGGTGGTTAGTTTTGGTCAAGGATTACCTTCACAGCACGGTCATCTTCAGTCTCCTCTCATACACAAATGCATGTTTTCTCAGCGAATCCGTGGGTGTGCTAAAGAAGGTCCAAATAGGTTTCGTCATAAGGCAATGGTTGAATCTCTGGGGAGATTAAGATTGACTAATAGACATTCCATTTTTATGCCAGGGAACGCGGGTGTAAGAGAAAATGAGCGAGCAGACAGGTTGCAGGCATGGCTTCTGAGGGGAGTGGTCGATCAATAGGCCAGGCTGATATCTTAAACGCTGTCAGGGAGGCAGGGCGAGTAAGTCACTCAAGGGATGGATGATTCTCAATTTTTGACCAGAATGCAAGAACATGAAGTCAGACGGGATCAAACTAGGCGGGAGCCAAAGGCGAATCATCAACCAACATAGGAGAACTGGTGCCCGCCTCGTAGAACTGCTGTCGTCAGTCGCTACTCGCTGAGGGAGATACTGCGATGGGGATCTGGACACGTATTCAATTATAGCTCCATATGCAATAAGAATGATCTGTTGACTAACAACAAACCTACTAACACAACGAGAATCTTAGCTTAGTGCACGAATTCCGTAGCACCAACAAGAACACAAATGTGTGTGTACTAGAATCATCATCATCCAGCGGCTTGTCGTCTGCAGAACTGCGTCTTCATAACAGTATTTCTAAATGTCTGTCTGTAGTAAGTCGGGGCCATGTCTCTGTTACTGTCATGCTTAAATTAACTTTCACATCTTTGATTGCTAGTTTTCTAGGCATCTCGTTGCCTTCCTTCTTGATACTGCTACTTGCACCTTGCCGTCTTGACAGGCTTTAGTTTGTTGTTACATTGTGCTTCAAAAAGGGATAATAACTACAACCCATGGTTGTAGCGAATGTGACTGATCAGACCATTTCGCACTGTAAATGTTCGGTCACAATGGATGCGTGTGAACACTATCCACTATCACGAAACCTCTGACGTCTCACACGCTCACTGTGTAACCTATCTGCTATCATATTCTCCTTTGTCTTTATTCCATTTATGATCTTTGCCCTCCATGCAACACCATCAGCGGCGACTTATTAACGACCATAGTAAATCATCATCCTTTCATCATAATCAGATAGCATTAGTAGTAGTAGGGGTCTCTATGCACCGCAATGAGGGCGGTTTTGAGAGGGATGACAAAGAAAATAGAAGGAGGACCATGAGGACCCATGAGGACCCGCATTTTTTAGTAAGCTCAAAGGGGAATGGGGGAACATAATTTATGCATAATCGATTGGTGTGTGTCGGCTGTTACGGGTAGATGTATTCGTATCTTTGGTAAGATCGGTGAACATCTGTGAGCAAAAAGTCGATATTGCCGGCAGGTGTATATTAGTGTCGGGGTCGAGGGAGGTCGCTGGTGCCATCTGTTGTTGTTAATTACGGGCGGTGATGGAATAAAATTAATAAGAGCAGAGAAAGATGTGTAGGGTGGGTTGGTAAGTGGTGAAAGACGGGGTGGGTGTGCGTAGTTGGTCATAGTGGGATATCACCAATGTGTAACAGGGGTTCTAGTTACTGCCATTGCGCTTGACAGGTTCGAATCTCAAGGTGTGGTTGAGGTAGTGTGGTGGTGGTCGAGTTGTAACGGAGCTAGGTGGTAGCATTGGTGGTTCGAATCACGCTGCTGGTAGATAACGATGTCCGCCCTAGACGGGTACTTTTTAAATGGCTACTAAGGGATGGTGAGGGCTGGTGAGGGATGCCGCTGCCTCCCTCGCCCTCGTGTTGGGTTGTGGTCTGGGTCCTTCCAAGCTTTGTGTTTTCCTAGATCGATATTTTTTGATTGTCTGTGGGTTAAAAATGAATGTAAATGCCAGTTGGTGATATTAATCGCGGTATGTGTAACAAAGCACAGGTCGCCTGATACAGTACTCTGTATTGTTCATACTCCCAGTCATCCTAACTGTGGCGCCAGGGGTCTATGCCTCATGGCTCGTGGTGAGGTCTATGCCTCCCTCGTGTTGGGTTGTGATCTGGGTTCTTCCACGCTTCGTGTTTTTCCTAGATCGATATTTTTTTTTGGGATTGTCTGTGGGTTAAAAAAGAATTTAAATGGCCAGTAAATTATGCAAGGTAGTTGGTGATATTAATCGGAGTATGTGTAACAAAGGAAAAGATCAATTGAACTAGGTGGGTAGGCTCAGTAAAGATGAGTTCGATAACGGCGGCGGCATCGTTCCCAATTGTTTCACAAGCTGTGACCAGCTGTATAACCCTTCCTTGTCTTCACATTTGTATGGTAACACTGTCGCATTGGAGATGCGCGTGATAAAGCTGTCAGCCATGGTAAAGAAGAAAAAAAAATAATTATCTTCCCGTTTGTATAGACGTACACAAGCTAGTTGGTACCATAGGCCCCATCATATGGAGGTGATAAGTTCGAAGCTCGATTCTTTATCGTTGGTAAGTGTATGGGGTGCGTAGTTGGTCATAGAGGGATATCACCAGTGTGTAACAGGGGTGTCTAGTTGTTGTCAATGCGCTTGATAGGTTCGAGTCCTACTGTGTGGTGGAGTAGTGTAGTAGTAGTAGTAGTAGTCAAGGGTTAACGGGGATAGGTGGTGTTGTAGGCATCGTTTGAGAGTCGAAACACGCGCCTGGTTGATAAGGGTGTCCACCATAGGCGGCTCTTTTTAAGTGTATTCTAAGCCGTAAATGTATAACAACGGTGTCTAGTTGCTGCCATAGCGCTTGTCAGGTTCGAAACCTGCTGTGTGGTGGTGTAGTGTGGCAGTGGGCGAGTATGTAACGCAGCTAGGTGGTATCATTGGCGGTTCAAATCACGCCCCTGGTCGCTAACTATACCCAAAATAGGCGCCAGAGAAGCGAATCCCGCTATGTGGGGAATCTGTTAAAGTAACATTGGTGTCACGTGTTTCGTATCTTTGTTAAAGGTTGGTTTACAACATCTGTGACCAAAAAGTCAGTATTATCCACATGTGTATAGTAAAATAAATAATGTGTATTGGGAATTAGGTGTGCTGGCGACAGTTGGTACTATTAATTATATCACCATTATATGTTAACAAAGGAGAACTCAGGTGAATCGTGTGTCGACCAATGCTGGAGAGATTGCCTGCCTCGCAATTTACTCTGTAATGCCAATAGCTTCAGTTTTCCTATTGCGGTTATTAGTGAGCTGTAGAAACCTGTAGTGGTTTATGCACTATCGTCACACAGTATAAAGGAAAACTTTAAAAAGTCAAGATGGCGGCTAGTACTAGTAGTGGTAGGTATGGCTTAGTGATATTCGTTGTTAAGGGGTGGGTGAGTGGCGGCGTGGGTAGATAAAAGCTTCCGAGCCACTTTCATCATACACTTTCAGATCGTTAAAGGAAATCCTTGAAGAAAAAAAAAACAATAAAATAAAAAAGTAAAGAGGACCCTCCATGTCGTTGTGGGTGTCGGACTTGAAGCAGATCGAACCTGATGGTGGCGTAAGGCCATAACAATTAAACAACATGACTGCTAGATGTTCATGCGGCAAAACTATGTGCAGACCTCCATCCTTTGAGATGAGTCTGATTGAGGCTTCCGGCTGCAGCTTGACTTGTGAAGCAAACAAACTGATGTGTGGCTTATAACCAATCAGGGTGTTGGTCTTAGAATTGATCCACATTTTATGTTAGACAATCACTGATTGGCTGGCAACTATACTGTGGGCGAGGCTTACTTTATGTAATATATAACCAACTCACCAGCTCTCACTCACCTTGCGCTTTACACAAGAACGACGAACGACCGAGTCTTCAATTTTGTGGTTATTCAACTGCTATTTGCCTTCAAGCGTAGAAAGTTTGCCAGGCACCTGTTTGTCTTAGTATCTACGGACTATCAACCATATACGGACATACCGATTTAATGGAGCTGTCTCCCAGTTTTTTGCTATTCACAACTGACTTGTAAGAATTCTCAACCAGTTTCTTACCCAGACGCATCCCAAGTGTAAGCATCAGCATTATTCTGCCTTAGTTTACAACGGCATCTGCAAAGATTTCATCACTGGTTGAAACAGAGACTGGTACAACTTGTTCGGGTTTGATACCGCATACTAAACTAGTGAACATTACATCTTGTTGTTTGGATATTTGGTATCCTAAACAAGTCAACGTCAAGTTATCTACCATTAGTGCAAGTTATAAACTAATTATATTCAACATCATATACAGAGGCTCGGTGTGAACAGGTTTCAAGTCGAGTGTTGATTATCTCACTATCAACTCGCTAGTGAACGTACCTAAAAAGATGTATACTAGGCAAGCATCTAAGAACCACTTATGGGCAACTTGTGGGAAAGGTTTCACTGATGCAAGTAATCTTCGTCGCCATATTCGGACCAGTCACAGTACCAAGGAGCAAGTGTATTCGTGTCAAACTTGTTGTCATAATTTTAACAGGAAAGACAATCTACAACGCCACATTACAAAAGAACACACAACACCAGGATCACCAGCCAGTGTAATACCAACAGAAACTTCAACACATTTTTCACCAACAGTGCGTAAGAGACCAGCGGCTACTAATAGCGAGGTGGCAGTCAGCGAGAAGAATACTAAACAAGATAAAAACACCTATCCAGTTAGCGACACACAACCCAAGGATGAAGCGGCTTCTCTACACATGCTACCAGATGATGTCAAACAAGTATACACTGACAACTGGAATAGTATCAAAACACATCACAAGATCAACAAATATATGTCTGTCTATACATTTTTTATTGGTCCACAGACACAGCACCCTAAAGACTGGACATATATCTTGTACACGATCTTTAACACTCAAAGGAGCAAATTCAAAATCAACTTTAGTTATCATGTAGTCCTTAGGCACATCGAAACACAAGCTCTTCGCTTCTACCACGCATCTTTCAATAACGCTTCTGTCTTAGAAATTCCACAACTAATTCGAAGCAGACAAAACTTTGACGATTTTATCAAAACAGTACACGAACACGACATTCTTACATACGCTAAGCAACAACGTCCAAATACCAAATACACTACAGAGACGATTCCAGCTATAAGTTTTTATCTCTATCATATCCCAGAATTCTGTCTCGTTTAATAAATAACCACCGTTTATGATCAAGGTTCGACACCGTTGTGCATGGTGTGTATATGATCATATTAGGTATAACACCACCGGTTGATCAACCATTTTGTGTACTGATATTATGCTTCATTTTATTTTTGTAAAATTTACTGGAAATACTGTAAAATAAACAGTTATATGTATAATAATTGCGTTCCCTTGTTGGTTTTTAGTGTTGACGGTCCATATGGGTGTCATGTGATGAGCTGGTGTTACATGTTGATGGTCAAGAAATATTTCAACCAAACTTATAAATATATCGACCAAACAGGAAAATGTGTTAACCAAAGACGAAAACTATGGGTCAAGTAAAGAAAAAAGTTCAAACAAGCTTATAAAAAATAGGAAATAATGCTAGTCAAACTAATAACAAAGGGTGGTCAAATACAGAAATATCTCATCCGAACTTATAACAAGCAAGACAATATAATAGTAAAATCAAGAAATATGTTGACCGAAGTAATACAATAGGCAGAACGATGGACAAACTTATAAATATTTCACTCAATCTTATAAAGACTAGGAAAATTTGTTAGCCAAATAGGCAAAATATTGGTCAGATACACACTTATAAAAAGTAGGAAAATTGTTAGTCAAACTAATAAAAAGGGTGGCCAAATACATAAATATCTCAACCAAACTTATAAAAAGTAGGAAAAATGATAACCAAACTAATTTAAAATGGTAATAAAAATAGGAAAATCTCGACCAAACTTATAAAAAGAAGGAAAATTGTAAGTCAAATGTAAAACATATTAAGCAAATAGGAAAGCGTATCAACCAAATAGGAAAAATATCGCTCAAACTTATAAATAGCGCGTCCAAACTTATAAAAAGTAGGAAAATCTGTTAGCCGAAGGGTGAAAATATTGCTCAAATTAAGAAACATGTCGACCGAAGTAGGAAAATACGTGCTTCAATGTATAAAAACGTTGGGTAAACACAGAAAGATGTCGACCAAACTGATAAAAATCTCCGCCAAACTTATGAAATGTAGGAAAATGTGTTAACCAAAAGGGGATAATGTCGGCCAAATACAGAAATATCTCCACCAAACTTATGAAAAGTAGGAACATGTGTTAACCAAATAAGAAAAAAAAATATTGGCCATGTAAAGAAATAGCGCATCCAAATTGACAAAATATAGGAAACTTTATTAGCCAAAGGTAAAAACTTTTGACCAAGTAAATAAATTGCTCGTCCAACCCCATAAAAGGTAGGAAAATTTCTTACCCAAATGTGAAAAAGATCGGCCAATCTTATAAATGGCTCATCCAAACTTATAAAAAGTAGGAAAACAATATTAGCCAAATCAACTAAAAGGCTGACCAAAATTATAAATATATCATCCAAACTGACCAAAGTAATACAAATATTGGGTAATTATAGAAATATGTCGACCAAACTTTTACAAATCGCCAGTAAATTTATGAAAAATATGACATTTTGTTAACTAAAGGTGAAAAAATATCGACCAAACTTATAAAAAGCTCTGCCAAACTTATGAAAAGTAGGAAACTTTGTTAACCCACACGAAGAACATTATTAACCAAAGATAGAAAAATATCGACCTAAATAGGAAAATTTGTTAGCCAAATGGGAAAAATATTGGCCAAGTAAACACATATTTCAACCAAACTTATAAATATTTCATCCAAATTTACAAAAAATAGGAAAATTTGTCGACCAAGTAAGAAAATATATTACCAAAACTGGAAAAGATACTAATCAAAGTGAGAAAAATACCAACCAAACTAAGAAATATGTTTGGTAAAGTAAGAAAAAAGTTGGCCAAAGTAATAAATACGCTAGCTAAATGAAGAAATATTAACCAAAAGGAGAAAAAATTATAGCAAACTAAGAAATTTGCTTTCACAACTTGTCGAATTGCCCTACCAACTACCCCATTTGCTTTCACAACTTATCAAATTGACCAATTAACCTCACAAATTCCCCACTGACTCTCACAATTTTACCACTTGCCATTACAACGTGTCGACTCCCTCTCACAATTTACCCAAAGGGGTTTACTATAGGTATTATATATCCACAATCAAGCGCTCTCACACTCACAAGAATAACGAAATACTGGGATTTAAGCCTGTTTTTAATCAATTTCTTTGTTTGCAGTCAAAGCATAGAAATTCCGCCAACCACCTTGTTGTTGAAGTATCCAAGGACTTAGTTTATCAGCCATATATTCGCCTACAGATTTAGCGAAGTCCTCTTCCAGGTCTTGGACATTCACATCGGCGTTGTAAGAATTATCAACCAGATGCTTACCCAGACGCATGCCAAAGGTAAACAGCATAATTATTCTCCCATAGTTGATGACGTTATCACCAAAGAATTCATCACTGACTAAAACAAAGACTTGGAAAACATTTTCGGGCTTGATACTGTCTTCTAGTCTCGTGAACAACACAGATTTTTGTTTGGCTATTTGACCGACTAAACCAGACAACGTCGAGTTATTTGCCTTTTTGGAATTGTAGGAACTAATAGTAGTCAGCGCCATATTCACCATCTCGCTATGAACTTGTTTCAAGTCAATCGTTGCTTGTGTCATTATTATACTGATAGCTAACGTTCATCAAAAGATGTCTAGCAGTCAAACTGCTGATCCACTATTGTGAAAAGGTGCAAAGTGGTCAAAATGGATAATAACATAATACTTGTATAAAGAGATGGACTCGTCTCTTCTGGTTGGTCAAATTACCCAACCTACTGGAGATAAAACGGTTGTCACCGAAACCACTAGACGCGTGTTTTAGACAAGGGATGTTCTTGTCGAACTTTACTTTTTTAAATTTTAATTAACAGTGACCATACTGATCGATAAACTAAGTCCTTGGATACTTCAACAACAAGGTGGTTGGCGGAATTTCTATGCTTTGACTGCAAACAAAGAAATTGATTAAAAACAGGCTTAAATCCCAGTATTTCGTTATTCTTGTGAGTGTGAGAGCGCTTGATTGTGGATATATAATACCTATAGTAAACCCCTTTGGGTAAATTGTGAGAGGGAGTCGACACGTTGTAATGGCAAGTGGTAAAATTGTGAGAGTCAGTGGGGAATTTGTGAGGTTAATTGGTCAATTTGATAAGTTGTGAAATCAAATGGGGTAGTTGGTAGGGCAATTCGACAAGTTGTGAAAGCAAATTTCTTAGTTTGCTATAATTTTTTCTCCTTTTGGTTAATATTTCTTCATTTAGCTAGCGTATTTATTACTTTGGCCAACTTTTTTCTTACTTTACCAAACATATTTCTTAGTTTGGTTGGTATTTTTCTCAATTTGATTAGTATCTTTTCCAGTTTTGGTAATATATTTTCTTACTTGGTCGACAAATTTTCCTATTTTTTGTAAATTTGGATGAAATATTTATAAGTTTGGTTGAAATATGTGTTTACTTGGCCAATATTTTTCCCATTTGGCTAACAAATTTTCCTATTTAGGTCGATATTTTTCTATCTTTGGTTAATAATGTTCTTCGTGTGGGTTAACAAAGTTTCCTACTTTTCATAAGTTTGGCAGAGCTTTTTATAAGTTTGGTCGATATTTTTTCACCTTTAGTTAACAAAATGTCATATTTTTCATAAATTTACTGGCGATTTGTAAAAGTTTGGTCGACATATTTCTATAATTACCCAATATTTGGATTACTTTGGTCAGTTTGGATGATAAATTTATAATTTTGGTCAGCCTTTTAGTTGATTTGGCTAATATTGTTTTCCTACTTTTTATAAGTTTGGATGAGCCATTTATAAGATTGGCCGATCTTTTTCACATTTGGGTAAGAAATTTTCCTACCTTTTATGGGGTTGGACGAGCAATTTATTTACTTGGTCAATAGTTTTTACCTTTGGCTAATAAAGTTTCCTATATTTTGTCAATTTGGGTGCGCTATTTCTTTACATGGCCAATATTTTTTTTTCTTATTTGGTTAACACATGTTCCTACTTTTCATAAGTTTGGTGGAGATATTTCTGTATTTGGCCGACATTATCCCCTTTTGGTTAACACATTTTCCTACATTTCATAAGTTTGGCGGAGATTTTTATCAGTTTGGTCGACATCTTTCTGTGTTTACCCAACGTTTTTATACATTGAAGCACGTATTTTCCTACTTCGGTCGACATGTTTCTTAATTTGAGCAATATTTTCACCCTTCGGCTAACAGATTTTCCTACTTTTTATAAGTTTGGACGCGCTATTTATAAGTTTGAGCGATATTTTTCCTATTTGGTTGATACGCTTTCCTATTTGCTTAATATGTTTTACATTTGACTTACAATTTTCCTTCTTTTTATAAGTTTGGTCGAGATTTTCCTATTTTTATTACCATTTTAAATTAGTTTGGTTATCATTTTTCCTACTTTTTATAAGTTTGGTTGAGATATTTATGTATTTGGCCACCCTTTTTATTAGTTTGACTAACAATTTTCCTACTTTTTATAAGTGTGTATCTGACCAATATTTTGCCTATTTGGCTAACAAATTTTCCTAGTCTTTATAAGATTGAGTGAAATATTTATAAGTTTGTCCATCGTTCTGCCTATTGTATTACTTCGGTCAACATATTTCTTGATTTTACTATTATATTGTCTTGCTTGTTATAAGTTCGGATGAGATATTTCTGTATTTGACCACCCTTTGTTATTAGTTTGACTAGCATTATTTCCTATTTTTTATAAGCTTGTTTGAACTTTTTTCTTTACTTGACCCATAGTTTTCGTCTTTGGTTAACACATTTTCCTGTTTGGTCGATATATTTATAAGTTTGGTTGAAATATTTCTTGACCATCAACATGTAACACCAGCTCATCACATGACACCCATATGGACCGTCAACACTAAAAACCAACAAGGGAACGCAATTATTATACATATAACTGTTTATTTTACAGTATTTCCAGTAAATTTTACAAAAATAAAATGAAGCATAATATCAGTACACAAAATGGTTGATCAACCGGTGGTGTTATACCTAATATGATCATATACACACCATGCACAACGGTGTCGAACCTTGATCATAAACGGTGGTTATTTATTAAACGAGACAGAATTCTGGGATATGATAGAGATAAAAACTTATAGCTGGAATCGTCTCTGTAGTGTATTTGGTATTTGGACGTTGTTGCCTAGCGTATGTAAGAATGTCGTGTTCGTGTACTGTTTTGATAAAATCGTCAAAGTTTTGTCTGCTTCGAATTAGTTGTGGAATTTCTAAGACAGAAGCGTTATTGAAAGATGCGTGGTAGAAGCGAAGAGCTTGTGTTTCGATGTGCCTAAGGACTACATGATAACTAAAGTTGATTTTGAATTTGCTCCTTTGAGTGTTAAAGATCGTGTACAAGATATATGTCCAGTCTTTAGGGTGCTGTGTCTGTGGACCAATAAAAATGTATAGACAGACATATATTTGTTGATCTTGTGATGTGTTTTGATACTATTCCAGTTGTCAGTGTATACTTGTTTGACATCATCTGGTAGCATGTGTAGAGAAGCCGCTTCATCCTTGGGTTGTGTGTCGCTAACTGGATAGGTGTTTTTATCTTGTTTAGTATTCTTCTCGCTGACTGCCACCTCGCTATTAGTAGCCGCTGGTCTCTTACGCACTGTTGGTGAAAAATGTGTTGAAGTTTCTGTTGGTATTACACTGGCTGGTGATCCTGGTGTTGTGTGTTCTTTTGTAATGTGGCGTTGTAGATTGTCTTTCCTGTTAAAATTATGACAACAAGTTTGACACGAATACACTTGCTCCTTGGTACTGTGACTGGTCCGAATATGGCGACGAAGATTACTTGCATCAGTGAAACCTTTCCCACAAGTTGCACATAAGTGGTTCTTAGATGCTTGCCTAGTATACATCTTTTTAGGTACGTTCACTAGCGAGTTGATAGTGAGATAATCAACACTCGACTTGAAACCTGTTCACACCGAGCCTCTGTATATGATGTTGAATATAATTAGTTTATAACTTGCACTAATGGTAGATAACTTGACGTTGACTAGTTTAGGATACCAAATATCCAAACAACAAGATGTAATGTTCACTAGTTTAGTATGCGGTATCAAACCCGAACAAGTTGTACCAGTCTCTGTTTCAACCAGTGATGAAATCTTTGCAGATGCCGTTGTAAACTAAGGCAGAATAATGCTGATGCTTACACTTGGGATGCGTCTGGGTAAGAAACTGGTTGAGAATTCTTACAAGTCAGTTGTGAATAGCAAAAAACTGGGAGACAGCTCCACTAAATCGGTATGTCCGTATATGGTTGATAGTCCGTAGATACTAAGACAAACAGGTGCCTGGCAAACTTTCTACGCTTGAAGGCAAATAGCAGTTGAATAACCACAAAATTGAAGACTCGGTCGTTCGTCGTTCTTGTGTAAAGCGCAAGGTGAGTGAGAGCTGGTGAGTTGGTTATATATTACATAAAGTAAGCCTCGCCCACAGTATAGTTGCCAGCCAATCAGTGATTGTCTAACATAAAATGTGGATCAATTCTAAGACCAACACCCTGATTGGTTATAAGCCACACATCAGTTTGTTTGCTTCACAAGTCAAGCTGCCGCCGGAAGCCTCAATCAGACTCATCTCAAAGGATGGAGGTCTGCACATAGTTTTGCCGCATGAACATCTAGCAGTCATGTTGTTTAATTGTTATGGCCTTACGCCACCATCAGGTTCGATCTGCTTCAAGTCCGACACCCACAACGACATGGAGGGTCCTCTTTACTTTTTTATTTTATTGTTTTTTTTTTCTTCAAGGATTTCCTTTAACGATCTGAAAGTGTATGATGAAAGTGGCTCGGAAGCTTTTATCTACCCACGCCGCCACTCACCCACCCCTTAACAACGAATATCACTAAGCCATACCTACCACTACTAGTACTAGCCGCCATCTTGACTTTTTAAAGTTTTCCTTTATACTGTGTGACGATAGTGCATAAACCACTACAGGTTTCTACAGCTCACTAATAACCGCAATAGGAAAACTGAAGCTATTGGCATTACAGAGTAAATTGCGAGGCAGGCAATCTCTCCAGCATTGGTCGACACACGATTCACCTGAGTTCTCCTTTGTTAACATATAATGGTGATATAATTAATAGTACCAACTGTCGCCAGCACACCTAATTCCCAATACACATTATTTATTTTACTATACACATGTGGATAATACTGACTTTTTGGTCACAGATGTTGTAAACCAACCTTTAACAAAGATACGAAACACGTGACACCAATGTTACTTTAACAGATTCCCCACATAGCGGGATTCGCTTCTCTGGCGCCTATGTTGGGTATAGTTAGCGACCAGGGGCGTGATTTGAACCGCCAATGATACCACCTAGCTGCGTTACATACTCGCCCACTGCCACACTACACCACCACACAGCAGGTTTCGAACCTGACAAGCGCTATGGCAGCAACTAGACACCGTTGTTATACATTTACGGCTTAGAATACACTTAAAAAGAGCCGCCTATGGTGGACACCCTTATCAACCAGGCGCGTGTTTCGACTCTCAAACGATGCCTACAACACCACCTATCCCCGTTAACCCTTGACTACTACTACTACTACTACACTACTCCACCACAAGTAGGACTCGAACCTATCAAGCGCATTGACAACAACTAGACACCCCTGTTACACACTGGTGATATCCCTCTATGACCAACTACGCACCCCATACACTTACCAACGATAAAGAATCGAGCTTCGAACTTATCACCTCCATATGATGGGGCCTATGGTACCAACTAGCTTGTGTACGTCTATACAAACGGGAAGATAATTATTTTTTTTTCTTCTTTACCATGGCTGACAGCTTTATCACGCGCATCTCCAATGCGACAGTGTTACCATACAAATGTGAAGACAAGGAAGGGTTATACAGCTGGTCACAGCTTGTGAAACAATTGGGAACGATGCCGCCGCCGTTATCGAACTCATCTTTACTGAGCCTACCCACCTAGTTCAATTGATCTTTTCCTTTGTTACACATACTCCGATTAATATCACCAACTACCTTGCATAATTTACTGGCCATTTAAATTCTTTTTTAACCCACAGACAATCCCAAAAAAAAATATCGATCTAGGAAAAACACGAAGCGTGGAAGAACCCAGATCACAACCCAACACGAGGGAGGCATAGACCTCACCACGAGCCATGAGGCATAGACCCCTGGCGCCACAGTTAGGATGACTGGGAGTATAAACAATACAGAGTACTGTATCAGGCGACCTGTGCTTTGTTACACATACCGCGATTAATATCACCAACTGGCATTTACATTCATTTTTAACCCACAGACAATAAAAAAATATCGATCTAGGAAAACACAAAGCTTGGAAGGACCCAGACCACAACCCAACACGAGGGCGAGGGAGGCAGCGGCATCCCTCACCAGCCCTCACCATCCCTTAGTAGCCATTTAAAAAGTACCCGTCTAGGGCGGACATCGTTATCTACCAGCAGCGTGATTCGAACCACCAATGCTACCACCTAGCTCCGTTACAACTCGACCACCACCACACTACCTCAACCACACCTTGAGATTCGAACCTGTCAAGCGCAATGGCAGTAACTAGAACCCCTGTTACACATTGGTGATATCCCACTATGACCAACTACGCACACCCACCCCGTCTTTCACCACTTACCAACCCACCCTACACATCTTTCTCTGCTCTTATTAATTTTATTCCATCACCGCCCGTAATTAACAACAACAGATGGCACCAGCGACCTCCCTCGACCCCGACACTAATATACACCTGCCGGCAATATCGACTTTTTGCTCACAGATGTTCACCGATCTTACCAAAGATACGAATACATCTACCCGTAACAGCCGACACACACCAATCGATTATGCATAAATTATGTTCCCCCATTCCCCTTTGAGCTTACTAAAAAATGCGGGTCCTCATGGGTCCTCATGGTCCTCCTTCTATTTTCTTTGTCATCCCTCTCAAAACCGCCCTCATTGCGGTGCATAGAGACCCCCTTCTACTACTAGCATTCCTTTGCAGAAGATCGCTCTTGTTACGGTCCGCCAAAAAGTGATTCGATCTCTTGTCAGTTCGCATGTCTCGTGACCCTTAAGTTCAAAGTTTCTTCAATGTCCTGTGTCCATCTTCATGCTGGTCGACCACTGCCTCTGTTTCTAGGATGCATGTCTTCCAGCACTGTTTTCTCCAAGACGCCGAACTTGTCATGTCGTCAAAGTATTTCGGTTTCCGAGACATAAGACGTGCATGGGTCAGTTTTCTAAATCGTCTTCTTATGGTCCATGCGTGTGGTGTTGGTAATCATGTCTGTCTACAACCTTCTATCTCGTGTACTGCCAATCATTTCTCATACCGATGTTCTTCCAAGGCATGTTGTCAAACCGTTTAGCATCTTCTCTCTTTGTTTCCTCCTGCCTCTTCTCCCCTCCAACTTTCTCGTTGTGACGACGTATCCGAACGAATGTAGTCTTTTTCTGATGGGAGTAAACAGCTCTTTTTGTGAGTTAACTTCTTTCAAGATATCTTATTTCTTACTCTTTTATCCATACACCGTATTTTTATCATCCTCAGCAGCTTCCACATAATGTCTGGTGTCTGCTAATTGCCCATGATTCGCTTCCTTACACCAGGATTGGCCGAATGTAGTTGTTAAGAAATCATAATGCATACTATAAATATTCCTTTGTCGATGGGATTTGAAGTCTTGCCTTGGCAGCGACCTTTGAACCTACTCTTTTCACGTTGTCACTAACGCTGTTTTTTTAGCGTGTTATATTATTTCATAATGTATGTATAATGAATTTCTGTCTATCATACAGTTCTAAATGTGTATACTGTCTACCATGTAGTTGTAAATGTTTATACTTAAATCATGTAGTTGTAAATGTTTATACAGTCTATAGTGTAGTTGTAATTGTTTATATTTAATTATATCTGCTATGAAATAAGTATACTGTGAGTATGTATATATATATATATATATATATATATATATATATATATATATATATATATATATATATATATATATATATATATATATATCAATCAATCATGTGCCATGCCGGAAAGCGTGGGCGGTCATGATTCGCCATTTAACTCGATCACCAGAGTCGTGGATCAGCTCAGTGTTCCTGTCTCGTCCATGCCATGTGGCCAAGCCATCTAGGTATTTTCCTCTCGGTCTTCCTCTTGGTCTGTTCCCCTCGATCTTGCCAGTTGTCACCAAGTTCTCCAGTCCATTTCTTCTCATAACATGTCCAAAAAATTTTGACTGTCTACGTCTAATTTCTCTAATCAATCTACGATTTTCATTTGTCTCTTGTAGTACTTGGTCATTGGTTTTTCTATCTGTCCATGGTATTCTTTGCATTTTCCTCAGAAACCACATTTCTGCAGCCATCAGATGTTTTTCAGCTTGACTGCACATTGTCCAAGTTTCACATCCATACAAAAGAACAGGCTCTATGTATCCCCTCAACACTCTTTTTCTCGTTTCAATTGACATCATTTTATTGGTCAGAATGTTTTTCATCTTGCTAAAGGCTACCTTCGCAATGGCGATTCTTGTTCTAATCTCTTAAAGGCATCTGCCATCAGATGTTATGACTGTTCCGAGATAATTGAACCGATTCACTTGCTGAAGAATATTCCCATTTACTTGTATATTACATTGTGGTACTTCGTTCTTCCTAGTGACGACCATAACCTGTGTCTTCCTACAATTTAATTCCAACCCCAGCTGCTCACTGTGTACAACCACAGCGTCTACTAATTGTTGCAGATCCTGTGCATTGTCTGCAATCAATACTGTATCATCTGCATATCTAATGTTATTTATGTTTCGTCCTCCAATGCTGATTCCATTTAGGTCTTCTACATTTCTGAAAATATTTTCACTGTATAAGGAAAAAAGATCTGGAGACATTATATATATACTTGCCTGCTTATATATATATATATACTGTATTACTCTACTAATGAAGAATCAGATTCGCTGGGCTGGTCACCTGACTGGCATGCCAGATCACAGGCTCCCTAAACACGAATTTTTTACGGTCAATTGCGTTGTGGTGACTGCACCAAAGGCGGCCTAAGGAAACACTTTAAAGACACTCTGAAAATATCGCTCAAAGCTTTTGGAATTCATCACGACACTTGGGAGACTGCTGCCATAGACCGAAATTCATGGCTCACATCATTAGGCAAGAGTGTAGTCACTTGCAAAGCAAACAGGACTGCAAGAGCTGTGGAAGACAAAAACAGGCTGGACCACACACACCCCCCCCCCCCCACCCCCCCCCCCAAAAAAAAAAAACACCGCATGAGATCCCCATCCAGGAGCGTCAAGCATTCTTTGCCCACATTGTCAAAGAACATTTCGAGCTAATATAGGCACTGGCAGCCATTTTAGAACTTACGGCTCCATACTTTCATGCCTCATTGCATGAAATAAATGGTCATCATCATTCTTGATAGACAAACACCATACTGTATAAAGTAGGGGAACTGGCAACAAATCGAGAGTCTTTTCTATGGGAGCGAAGTTCTGAAGAGGACCCTCTAAACGATGATGCTACACAGTGACGATAATAATCTGTGCGCTAAGGGCTAAAAACGTATGCGACAGAGCAGACTTGATAATTGTAATCTTGATGTTAATGTCACTTTCTCTTTTTAGTCAATGTTGTAAACCCATGCAATTTGTACCTTGTAATTTTCATTTTTGTACAATGAATTTTCTATTTATTGGTTGCAAATAAATACAATTTTCAAAACTAATATGTTGTCATTTGGTTACATGTTTTTACGAGGCAATGGCACTCTACTGAATGTAAACTTCTTCTTCTTCTTCTTCTCCTTCTTCTCTTTCTTCTTCTTCTTCTTCTTCTTCTTCTTCTTCTTCTTCTTCTTCTTCTTCTTCTTCTTCTTCTTCTTCTTCTTCTTCTTCCTCTTCTTCTTCTTCAGCATTCCGAGCCATTGAGGTTCTTTGCTGCAGATACAAGCCGCCTCCATTCGTCTCTCTGGTTGACCTTCTCTTGCCAGTCGTTGATACCAAGTGCTTGAAGGTCTGTATGTATATTATCTCTCCACCGTCTTCTTGGTCTACCTCGGGGTCTACGGTCATTTATTTCTTGAGTGTAAGCGAGTTTTTTTTCCCTATTATCTTCCATTCTTTCTATATGCCCCAGCCAGTGTAGTCTATTAGCCTTCATGATACCAGTGATTAGCGGGGACTTAAACAGATCATAAATGTCCTTGTTGCTTCTTCTTTTCCACTCTCCACTGTGTGTATCCCTAATGGGCCCAAAGATGCGTCTTAAGACTTTGTTCTCAAAGGTTTGTAACAAGGCTCTGATCAGTGTTTTGTATATTGTGATCTTGGTGTTACGAGATAGCGCCTTTGATTTTAGCAGATGTTGTAGTGCATAGTATATCTTATTTCCAGAAACATTACAAACAGCTAAAAATGCTGCTGTTGACTGTGACGTCATGTAAACGATATGCATATCATCATCATGTGCAATGAAAGTAAGCGTGGGCGGTCATATTTTGCCATCTTGCACGATCACCAGAGTCGTGGATCAGCTCAGTATTCTTGTCTCTACCATGCCATGTAGTCGAGCCATCCAGATATTTACTTCTCTGCCTTCCCTTTGTTCTTTTCCATTCAATCTTGGCAGCTGTCACCAAATTCTCCAGTTTACAATCTTCTGTGGAGAGACACAAACGCCTAAGCCAGCTGGCAAACCCTAATGATGATGATCCCTCAGGTGCGAGTTATTAAACCTACTTTTAGTACGTATGTACTGATAAAAGATATCAGTAATCTATCAAAAGATGTCACGTATTGAATTCGGCAAGTACTGTTGCACTGTTTTGGATACGAATATATGTGCTTAGTTCGTATTCGTTAACAATTTTGTGTATGATGTTAAAGTACATGGTAACGACTCTGGATATCGCAAAATGGTTTCCTTTTTTTTTTTGTGATTCGCGCATCGCTCAGCATTTTGTCTCATGGCCTGCAGTTGATATCCGAATCATATGTAATTACATGATATCAGGCACAGACAGACAGGTTAGATAAGACGAAATTAAACAAACAGACAGGCTGCCAAGATAATAAAAAGCTGTCAACTGGAGTGAGAAAACAAGTGTTGAAGTGTCATATAGAACACACACTGTTGTTAGTTAGTCGTTAATCGCCGTTCCAACTTCACGGTAAATGGTCACTCCATAATGCTCCGTTTCTGCTGTTTACACGTGAAATATGGACAATACTCGGGCAAGCTGAGAAACACCTGATGGCAGTGGGAATGTGGTTTCTGGAGAAAATACAAAGGATACCTTGGATGGCCAGAAAAACAAACTAGGCAGTTCTTCAGGAAACACAATAAAAACTGTAAATTGATTTGAGAAATTAAACATGCACAACCAGTATGTTTTGGGCACGTTATGCGGACAAATTAGCTAGAATACTCAGGAACAACCGGCATGGGAAAAAGGATAAGGGGACGACAGAGAGAGATATGCCTGGATGGCTAGAACCCATGGCGTGATCGAGACAAGACATGCTCTAGTGATCGTTTCAAACGGTGGATCATGACCGCCCAAGCTTATCGGCATGGCACATTGATAATTATAATGCTTTGAGAGCGACGTTCTGTGAAGGCCTTGCTGTGTGATGATGCTGATTTAGACTCTGGACTAGTCGTGAATCTTCCTGATCATTCCATTCCATATGTGTATGTCTCGTGTCATTTTTAAACTGCATGTATACCTGCAGTGATCATCATCACGTGCCGTGCCGATTGTCACAGAACTCAGTCGGTCCGCCTCGGGATTTTTTTCCCTGGCGAAATGTCCCGGGTGACATCGGGTAACCAGGAAAAACAATTACTGGTCAAAGGGAAAGAACCAGTAATTTGACACGACCGACTAGAGCCGTTGCTCTCCCTTGAAGAACATTCCAGAACTTGGGTGGTGGAACCGGGGTCCGACACTACGGACTGCGCATGTCTGACACAGCCGCAGTCGATCGTCCAGGGACAAAGGTTCAGTTGGGAACGAAGGTTTCTGGCCGGCAGGCGACATTTTGGCACAGTGCTACTCAATAGAGAGCGGGACAACGTGTCTTGATGAGGGTTGAAGACCTTTGACATCATTTCCAGGTGTAGTGACAACGCTTCTCATATCCACTGTCGTGCTGTGTGGGTGAAGATATGTGTACAACCTTTTTTCTTATCTAGTGCGGTGTCGGTGAGTTGAATTGTGAGATTTCGCTGACCCGTGTACTGACCGTCGCGAGGAAGGAGGTCACGTGTGAACATTTGTAGGCTTGTGCTTTACGACTGTAATTTACGCCTGTGGCAAACGCGTGTTTACTAGCCTTGTACCGCTAAGATATTTCGTAGGTTAGCAGCGCGCGGCGTATTTACAGCTACTGTAGACTGAGAAAATCAGATTCAGGGAAGCGAGACATATAATTTGAGTTCACACATGGCCAACTTCGTAACCTCGAGCGTCGGCATGGCCAGCGTGGCCGAACAGTTACCCGCGGGGCTAACGGAAGTAGATTAAGGAGTAGCTTCGGATATATCGAGCGATATATCGATGAACTCGGGCGAGTGCAACGAAGCGAATGCACCGGTCGGCCGAAACCTCCGAGGTCGTTTCAAGGTCGTATCGGGAGTCGAACTTCGTGTCACATGGTGGGGCGACCACTGGCTTTCTTCTTGTCTTTCCTCACATCTGTCTTGTAATTTATCTCGATGGAAGACCAGCTTAATATATAGTGGCTTCCTGAGAGGGGGACAATGGGGAAAGTGACCGCTGCGACAGAATTATTCATATTGAACATGACACCGTTCTAAATGCCCCAACCTGGGACTAGGGAGGAGGAACTGGGTGTGGATTTTTGCTACAGGGGGATTATCCTGTATATTTGATTGGATCTAGGGGATTGTACCTACGACACGGTACGACATCAGATCTGGAGTATAACAGGAAGGGGTAGAGTACTGCCATAGGCCCTCCTTCAGGGCCCTTCTGTCTATAATTACAACTAACTCACTAACCATATATCTTATATAGCAGTGTTTCAGCATAGGACCAGCTCTCAGACACCTACCTTGGCCCAGCCGTCCGTTCATCTGAGAAAGATGCGACTGGGGAACATCCGCCGCTTTGGTCATAGGCCTATTTGTCCTCAACTTCTGCGAGCAGTCAATGATGGAGTGAAGCCCTTATGGGAAGGGTCCACCTGTCTGAGTACACGGGAGCTAATTGTATCCGCTGTTGGTAAGTCTGATTCATGTTGCTTTCACTGAGTGTTATCCTCCACAGGTTCTACCTTGATGAGAGCAGGGCGAAGATCTGGGGGACGAGTCCAGTGCTACCGACTAGAGCGAGTACCGGTGTTAGCAGCCTGTGAGCCCACTACCACATCAAGAGGTATCTACAACCGAGAGTTTCATCTCAGTATGGAGCCCAGCTAACTGACCGCTCACTCCACGTCAGATATACCAGATTGTTTGCCTGATAGCAACTTATTGACTTGTTCTTTACATCACCTGGGCAAGTATCTCGAGGTTGTTACTGTCCCAGCTGTGACCTTGACTGACTACCATCCCGCCAGCTAGCTATGATGTCTTCGCTACCAAGTGCTTGGTTCCCTGTGGCTATTGATATTAGAAAAGAGCTGTTATCTGCTTTTGACTTTTCTACAGTGCCACTCTTCAGCGAGAGATGTATCTGCGCCGTGATATCCGCGCTACTGGTCTACTGACTGATGCTGGTCGCATGGACATTTGTGACTGCCAATACCATTGAGTGAGAGATCCACCTCTCGCTAGACTAGCAGTGTTCGGACTTTGCCCAGAGAAGTGTCTTAGTTTCATCGCCACACGAGAGACAGTAAGTGTGCCTACCCAAGTGTGGTCCAGACTGCAGTGACGTCGTCAACCAGAGGTCTCAAGTCCTAGTGGTTCGACACGCCAGCTATCCTGTCCATGGGGAGAAGCCGATACCTGGCCGGGGGCATGATATATTCGGTGAGCGTGTCTGACTTATCACATAGTGTGATACTAGAGTCCCGGACGGTGATGACACCACATTCGTGAGGCTGCTCGAATCTTGCCACGACTTATTTCTCATCGATACTGCGAGGCCTATCTTGGAGTTATCATCATCATCCTCATTCATCTTGTATAATACACCATATTGTTATCATAGTTAGATACCAGAGTTGTGTCATGAGTTCAGGACGAGGTTTGAAAGGGGTAACGTCCCTTGGTTGAGAGTGAGGGAGATAGTGATCCAAGGATTGACGGAGTTTTGTGGACTGAGGTCACCTATGTCCCAGGGCTAAAGACATCCCGTTGTTAAAGTGTGATAGCAGCTTCCCCTCACCCCAGGGAGTGTTGTTACACCGATAAGTGAGGGCTGTTATGTTTCGTCAACTCACCAGTGTCGTTGATCAGCTCTGTGTATTTATCTCGACCATGCCACGTGGCCAAGCCACCTTCGAGAGGGCTTCAAAACAAAACCTTAAAGTATGATTTAAAAAAATTACAATACCAGTCTGCACACCAATAAGCCAGACATGGACAACGGATACTCACGGAAACCTCAGTCCGGTATGACATCACACTGATGTTGGACAACAGGATGTCTTCATCCGACATATAGGACTTCACGCTGGAGTTCACAGCCAGCGAACGCAACCAAGCAAGCAAGAAAATTACAATAACCATGCCATTTTGTCGTAACCTGTCAATATTGTTGTTAAGGATGTCAAGAGTTACATCATAGCGAAGACGAAAACTGACGGCATAAGGGCAGTTTAAAGATAACCGACCCACTTTTGACATGCACCAAAGAGGAGCAGTGTTCTGTTATCCATTTACTCTCTCTCTCTCTCTCTCTCTCTCTCTCTCTCTCTCTCTCTCTCTCTCTCTCTCTCACGCACACACACACACACACACACACACACACACACAACATTTAAGGTTTTCAATTGAATCCCCCTGGTAGATATTGACCTCTCTGCCTGTCGTCAAGTTCTGCAGTTTATTTTTTCTCATAACGTACAAATAAATCGTGACTAAGTATATATATACTTATATTGTGGGCACATTATGAGGAGAATTCCACTTGAAAACTGAATGACAGTCGACACAATATGCAGGGAAAGAGCAAGGGGGAAGTATAGAAATCAGTTTAAACACAGACGTCACAATCACGATGTTGCACGATTTATTGCCTGGCATATTTCGCTGCATCTCGTCGGGTGTATGACTGGCAACTTGCCGTCTTGGCAGACGATAGTTTGTAAAATGGAGTCATACCTACCATAACACAAAGCCTGGGTTGAATTTAGAGAACTGCCTAGTCTACTCCAGAGGAAAATTAACACCAATACGTCTGGAACAAGACAAGCTGCAGAAGCTACCGGATCAGCAAAGAAATCCTCTTCTTCTTCAGCGTTCCGAGCCATTGAGGTTCTTTGCTGCAGATACAAGCCGTCTCCATTCGTCTCTCTGGTCGATCCTCTCTTGCCAGTCGTTGATTCCAAGTGCTTGTAGGTCTGTATATATATTATCTCGCCACCGCCTTCTTGGTCTACCTCGGTGTCTACGGTCATGTATTTCCTGAGTGTAAGCGAGTTTTGTTTCCCTATTATCTTCCATTCTTATGCCCCAGCCATTGTAGTCTATTAGCCTTCATGATACCAGTGATTAGCGGGGACTTAAACAGATCATAAATGTCTTTGTTACTTTTTTTTTCCCACTCTCCACTTTATGTATCCATAATGAGTCCAAAGATGCGTCTTAAAACTTTGTTCTCAAAGGTTTGTAGCAAGGCTTCGTCTCCTTTCGTTGTACTCCAGGTTTCAGAGCCATACAGCACAACTGGTCTGATCAGTGTTTTGTATATTGTGATCTTGGTGTTACGAGATAGCGCCTTTGATTTTAGTAGATGTTGTAGTGCATAGTATATCTTATTTCCAGAATTGATTCTAGCAATACTCTATTTACCTATCGGAGCTTCCACCCTAGACCAGTTGCCGACCAAGGCTTAAGACCTGGTCTGCCCTGCCACGACATTTAGTCTGTAGGTTGTATTTCCTCGCACTAGGGTAAAGCTTGTACACTCCCCACTGAGTCCGAAGCCGTTGGCACAATGTTGGGTGTCGGGTTTGGTGATCACCGCCCAACATTCGGCGCTAACAGAAAGCAGGTACACCGTCTACTCGTTAGGTGTATACTGCAGAGTTATTTATCATATGAAGTGAAAAATGAATAATATTTTTCCGCATATCCTTTACAGGACATCGCTGTCAACACCAGCATTTTACCGCTGTCGTTGATTTCTTGGCTTAGTAGTTTGCCATTGCTTTCTGAGCTGCCGGCTCACTTATCCCATAAGTTACCAACGCGGCGAGAACCGCTTCCAATTCTTGCGCGCTGCGTTAACCTACATGGATAGACGGGATTACGGAGAAAGCCGTTTAACGCCTAGGCCAGGGAGACCGGCAAATGAATAATACTTTGGCTGAAATAATCAAAACAGTCACTGTGCTCAGTGGTGTTTCAATAGAACATTCCCTAAGGGAGAGCAACGGTTAAATATTAATATAATCATGTTTTTGTTATTATTACTTCCCTTGTAATACTATTTTGATTCTAATTTATCATCATTATCGTCCTGGCTAAAGTCAGTAGGATCGTTGATTCTTCCGAAGTCGGAGAGTGTCTGCCTGCACGGCGAGGAACCACCAGTCTGCACTCCAATAAGTCAGACATGGGACAACGGATACTCACGCAAACATCAGGTCCTGTATGACATCACATTGATGTTGGACAACAGGATGTCTTCATCCGACATACAGGACTTCGAGCTGTAGATCACAGCCAGCGAACACAAGCAAGCAGGCAAGCAATCATCCTCATCATAATGTGCCCTACCAAGCGCATAGGTGTTTATCCATAGTCTTGAAAAAGGAGAGCCTGGCAGATGAGACTTCGACCTCCAGCATGAGAATGGAGGTGGAGGCAGTAACAGCGGCATTCCGGTGGCTAGAGGAGACTACTGCAACACACGTTGTGTTCATTACGGATTCAAAGAATATGCTTAGGAAAGTGGAGAAAGGAATGTTTTGTGTGGAATGACTCTCGTCGCTTCAGAGGTCACAGATTGTGAGAATTGTATGGATATTTTGCCCTGGCCATGCGGGTGTACGGGGGAATGAACAGGCTGATAGGCTAGCAGGGAATGCACCTCTTGGTGGTAGATTGCCTAATGACAAGGGGATAGGTGGTCGTGCGCTTTTGGGACCAGATGGAGAAGGCGGAGGAACAGATTGAGAACCCGTTTGTGGAAAGAATGAGATTGCTGGGGATCGGCAGGGGTTCTGGAAGAATCTCAAAACTCAGAGTGAAGACCAGGAGAACTTTAAATCAGATAGCGGTGGGAAACATTGGTAGTATGACTCTTCGCGAGCTGTTGAGCGAGTGGACGGAGAACATATGAGAATGTCCTGAGTGCAGTGATATCGGTTCTTAACTCAACTCAACTTAAACTTATAGGCTCCATGTAGCACCTCAACACATTTTTTTCTCTTGGCAATTGACATCATTTTATTGGTCAGTTTGTTTTTCATCTTGCAAAAGAGATTAACAACACATTACAAATGAGGATTGTCAAATGTTTTATATATATATATATATATATATATATATATATATATATATATATATATATATATATATATATATATATATATATATATATATATATAAGCCGGTCTCTCTGGCTGAGGGGTTATAACACTTTCTCCGTAATCCCGTTTGTCACGCAGAGTCTCGTAGCGGGAGCGAGCTGGGAGCGGTTCGTCACCCGCTGGTGACTTGCGGGACACTGAGCCGGCCGCTCAGAAAGAAATGGCAAACTACCGAGCGTAATCTTGCCAAGAAATTAACAGACAGCTGAAAGATGCTGCTGTTGACAGCGATGTCCTGTAAAGGATATAAAAAATATATATAAAACAGAATTTATGTGTGTTTGTGGGTGGGTGGGTGTGTGGGGATGTATTGGCTGCGTTCGATAACTGCCACCCGATTGAGTCTTCTTTTAATTCCTGTGCAACCGACTGTCATAGGTTTTTACTAACTAAAATAGTATTTACTTTAAAAATTTAATAATTAAATTTACATTATCATTTCAATGTAGCAAGGGGATTTAACATATGAAAAATTATTTCAAGGGGCATAACTTTTAATAACATTCCTATTACTTTATATATAGATTGTGGCATTGTGTTCAAAGATTTATAAACTCTTTATCCATAGTTCATTACAGGCATATGAGTTATAATAAATAGTGATATAATATTTAAGGTGTTTTCAAAGTTTTCATAAAAATAATGCATCTATTTAAATAGTGAAAATTTTCTAACTCATCTTTATATGTTTAAAGAAGTTATCTACAGTCATGTAGGTGATTTAACATCAGTTTTCATTAAAAATAATGGATTTATTTTAGATACGTTAGAATACACAATTCACATGTGTATATGCTTGATTTTGTTGTTATTTTTTTTTTTAAAAGGTCGGCCACGTGTGTGTCAATATCAGGTTTTTCATTCAATTGTGTGGAAGGACATTTTTTTTAATACTTTATGCATACTATGTAAATATGTCATTTGATGTTTGAACGCCCTGTCAGCACGCCTGTTAAAATACTAAAAGGACATTGTTTTTGTATACAATTAACGTTTTTAGTTGACCCTAAATACCTCCTCCATAAGTTTTCCACAAAACTGGGACCCATTGTCCGTCAGTATTTGATCAGGAAAGCCCAATCTGGTAAAGGCCTCCATCAGTGCGTCCGCCACTCTTTTCGAGTCAATTGTGGTCAACGGTATGGCTTCACCCCACATTGTACAGCAATCCTCCATTGTGAGAATATACATGTTCCTCTTCCTCGTCCTGGGAAGTGGACCCACGATATCGATGGCTACCCTCTTGAAAGGAGAGTTCATGATGGGCATCTCACCCAAGACCACCGGTGCTGTCCAGTGTTTCGGTGCCACCCTCTGGCACTCAGGGCATGACTTCACATACCGACGCACATCATCTGTCATTCCCGGCCAATAGTAATGGCAGGAAATTCGCTGCATCGTGGCGGCAATACCCATATGCCCACTGAATGAGATGGTATGCCCCATATGAAGAATCTGGGAACGGTGGGCCTTTGGGACCACCAACTGACCATGTAGGTTGTCTCCCCTTCCGGCTCTCCTGTAGAGTATCCTATTCTTCATATAGTACTGCCCCCGTTTGGGTGGATCAGCACTTTTCTGCAGCTTTTTGTAGCAAGGACGTAGAGTAGCATCCTCACTCTGGGCAGTTCGCAACTCATCTGGCAGTGGGTTAGTCACATTTGCTTCTGCCTCATCCGTTCTCGTCTGAGAGCGAGTCTGAATTGCTCCCATATGGATTGGCTCCCTGGGCATTCCCAGAAAGACATACCGGAAACCGAGGATTACGGGAAAAATGGGATCGGTCAACACCGCGGCCTTGATGGTGCCGGTGACATATCTTGACCGAATCTCCACTCTGGCAATGGGCAATTTCATGGCTACAGCACTCTTCTGTGCAGGCTGTATCTCCATGGTTTCACCTGTGAATTGTTCTGGATGTACCAGATCCGCAGAAATCACGGCCTCACCGTCCAGTCCTGTGTCGTACAAACACTCCACTTGACGACCGTTAACTTCTACCAATTCCACTACAGGTGGTTTTTCCTGGTCTGGAGTCTCTCCCTCGGCCTCGACCTGTTTAGTGGGCTCCACCTTAGGTTTCCCGGGGCACACGACGAATTGAGTGTCTCCTGACTTTCTCCTGCAGTCAATAGCATTGTGCGTATTTGACCTGCAGTGGTTGCACCATTTCCCTGTCCTAGATTTTCTTGTGCCGGACTTTATTGAGCTCTCCTGCTGGTGAGCATCCTTGTCGACCTTGGCATTGTCAGTGTCCACCTGCTTTGAAGTCACTTGACATGCCGCGAAGTGAGGGTTCTTAGCCTTCGATTTGCATTCCTTCGTATTGTGAGAAGGTGTCTTACAAATCGAACACCACTTCTCCGACCATGGTCGTTTTTGTGTAGAGCTCGAAGTGCTCTTGCTTTCCCCCTTCGTCTTCTCCAAACTCTCCTCTGAAGTTTTGACATATGGTTCCACCTTCTTAGTTCCTGTGCTCTTGGCTTTCTTCAGGTTATGTTTTTCCTGACTTTTGGTGTTGGTAGAAAGGTTTTCTGCTGCCTCCCCATGGACCTCGACGAACCGTTCTGCCAATTTCGTCACCATGTCGATTCGTCCCGCCCCTTGTTCTCCCAAGAATGTCCTGAGAGGTTTCGACATTTGCTTCCGCATCTGGTCGACTACCATGAGCTCTTCCAGACTCTCATAGTCATGCGCGAACCCAGCCAAATCCATCCACTTATGGAGATAGGCTTTCAGACGCAGACTATAGGCGGCGAACAACTCCCCCGGTTCTCGTTTCGCTCCTCGAAATTTTTTCCGGTAGGTATGTGACGTAACTTCGAATCGTTTCAGCAGAGCCGTCTTCAACTCGTCATAATTGTTCTCACGTCCTGGTGGCAGGCGAGAATAAACCTCGTAACCGGTCCCGCGTAATCCCTGGGATAGCTTGAGATTCCATTTGTCACGCTCCAGGCCCATAGCAACCGACATAGCTTCAAAGCGACGAAGGTACTGGTCAATCTTCTGTTTGTCCTCCTTGTAGATCGCTAGAGGGAACTTCATAGCATGGTAGCTATGTCCACCTACTGGTGTTGAGCCAGGGAGAGAGGAACCTCCCACTGCTCCCTCAGTTTCCCCACTAGATTGCCTCTTGAGCTCGAGTTTCCGCATCCGGTACTCGTGCTCCCTTTTCTGATCTTCCTGTTCCGCTTCCAATCTCTTAGCAGCCTGTTCCGCTTCAAATTTCTTAGCTGCTTGCTCAGCTTCAGATTTCTTAGCGGCTTGCTCAGCTTCAAATTGCCTAGCAGCTTGTTCTGCTTCAAATTTCTTAGCTGCTTGCTCAGCTTCAAATTGCCTAGCAGCTTGTTCTGCTTCCAATTTCTTAGCTGCTTGCTCTAACTCCATCCTTCTCAATTCCAACTCAGCCTTTCGATCTTCTCTTTCTGCTTGACGATACTCTCTTTCCACCTCCTGTATTTAATCTGTTAGTGCAGAACCCGACAATCCCATTTCTTCCCCCTTTGCCCTTAGTTCTGCCGTAGTTAGTTTAGGAGTGGCCATGGTTTAGAGAGGTCAGATAGCAGATAGAGTATAGATTATCTCTAAAGAAATATACAGAGAATGATCAAGTACAATTAATCTATATATTTAATTAACACACCACACAACACAACACAATCACTCAGTGACAAGATTAGAATCCGGACCACAGACCTATGCAGACGTGTGAGGTGTGAACAGGTAAGATAAGTGTCTTAACCCCTATCCACATTCACTCTAGCTGGATTCTCACTAATAGGATATCTCCATCCTCTAACTAAAGATCCCGTGTCAAAAGATCCCGTGTTAAAAGACCCCGCTTATGAAGGATCCCGTTGTCTAAAGATCCCTTGTACGAAAGATCCCGCTGTCCAAAGATCACGTTTACGATCCCCCAATAAATGTCGTGTGTAAAGAATGAATGTCGTAGTAGTTATTTGTTCTTCTTTATCACTTTAGTGTAGTCCCTGGAGTGAGGAGAATCAACACCCACATTTGTTTTAATTCAATATCTCTATCCTGGAGATATCCAGCAGACTCCGTCCACAACACTCCCTCAATCTGAAGACACCTTCTTCTCACTCTTGCTCACCCCTGGATCATGCCCCCTCTCATTCTTCCCCAACATAACATACTTGACAACTCTAGCTTCAACAAATAAAAACAAGAAATTTATTAAAGCAAAGAGTATATGTAGGAGAAGTGTGTGTGTGTGTGTGTGTATAAAGTGTAGAATGTGTGACGTATATTCTAAAGCGTATATAGACTCAGATCAGTGTTCAGGAGTATAGTCATTCTCATCACTGTGCTGAAAACACACCAGCACCATGTATTCCAGACAAGCAACCTCACCAAGGTGATGCTTCTCCGGTCACGTGAAGAGTTTCTCCGCTATCTCTCGAACCACTAGGATGCTTGGACATCCATGACAAACACTGTCTAATGAGAGTTTTCAATCTGATTCACACTATGAATTTCCTCTGTTATTTAACTGATTGTTAATCAGAAAATTCTAACACTATTGTCACTGTTACTGGGGAAATCTTAATGGATCTAGTGTCACTGGTTTTAAAGATTCCCCATATTAACACCACAATCTGAATGTTCTAGGTATTTCTATAAATTTGTATGAATGTTCCTGGTATCAGTAGTGTATATATACAATGTTCTGACTGTTCAGTGATACAACTATCACTTGCTAAACATAAATCTCATCAGCATGTCCTGCTCAGACGAAGCCAGGTTCCCGCAACTAACTTGGGTATAAGCCCAATGTAGCGGCCTCTCAGCAACTTCTGTCTTCAAATTCTGAGCCATCATCTTTTAAAATGTGTTAGCTTCACTGTTGAATATCATAGCACACCTACATGGACCTGTAAATGGAACCTGTAGAATAGAGAATACTATGGTGAGGGCAACTCAATCTTGGCCGGAATTAGGTGAGTGTAGGCCAATAGCAGCACTCAGATCTATAACAGAGATCCGATCTCTGTCATACGGCCAAATAACTCATCACATGATTTGAGACATGGCAACACCAGGAAAGAATAAAGGAACGGGTAGAAACCCAGCAGATGCCCTACTGGAAGATCCTACCCTTTCACATTCCTCTCCTCCCTCCCAACCATCCTTAATCTCTCTAATTATTATTCCACTACATTGTCCTCAACTCCCTGAGTAAAATGATATATCACACAAGCTAGTTGAAGCCACACAATAGGATACTAGTGCCGACGCTCCTATGATACTTTCTAGCACCGCACTTATAGAACATTCTATCACTAATCATAATACATTATATCACCACACCTATAATACATTATATCACCGCACCTATAATACATTATATCACCGCACAGTACTGTACTCTATTCCTAATCATACTCAGTTAGATATGATTAATAGCCTACCATATACCTATTCCGGTTGCTAATCGAAACTAGGCAATCACAGACTGGATCTATGTCCGCCGATAAATATCAACAATTTGACACCCTAGTTTCTTTCATTGAACACAACTCGGAAAACTGCACCGATCTTTCCCACTTCAGAAATCTTGATCGACTAACTCCACTTGTTTACCGCAAAGCTTTTTATATTGGGCTGGAGTGACGTCACCAAAAAGTCTAGACGCTGATCCGTCCAGAATCTGGTTTCCTCCTCCTGTTCTAGACTAACTGGAGTCAATCCGCCGTCAAATTTGCTTTCATTTGGGGAAATTCTTTGTCCCGTACATCAATAGTTCAGTCTGTCTGTGAACCACAGAATTCCCCACATCACAGAATCCATCCCGCGTCTGTCCAGACTTTCCGTCTAGCACTTCAAAGGCTACTACCGCCTTGGCAGACGTTTGGCGTTGTTATTCGTTTCTCGAACAACCCACATCATAAAGATTCGCCGACCAGGGGTAGACATTTTGACGCGGCGTATCTTGTTTCTCAGTTAGAAATGCCGATCGTGTGTAGACAGTTTTAACGACGTATTTTTCTCAGTCTGTACAACATCAAAGGGTCGGTTGTTTTTGCAGACTAATGTCGGGTCTTGTTTGTCATCGATCGCAACTACAAGTTTATTTTCCGTGACACTATGCATACTCTTTGAATCCGTAATGAATACAATGTGTGTTGCAGTAGTCTCCTCCAGCCAACGGAATGCCGCTGTTACTGCCTCCACCTCCATTCTCATGCTGGAGGTCGTAGTCTCATATGCCAGACTCTCCTTTTTCAAGACTCGTCCATCAGCTTTTGCAATTAAACCCCAAACCACTATGTCTGTTTCTCATCACTAACCCATCGGGCTAGATGACTATGTCACCTTGATGTGTCTTACTCTGGATCAGCTGTTGCACTTCAAACTCAGTGTGGTTCGCTGCCCATTCTCTGCACTCACGACCCAGTGTTATTATTACATTGTGCCATTCCATCATGTCTTCCAGAACTTCAACCCACTCTTTTTCACGATTGATGGTCTCTAGATCACACACCTGACGTATAGAAAGTTCCGCCTATGCCATCCAGGACCTGCCTCGTCTTAGTCAATGACCTTTGACTATATCCATGGCTACATGCAGCGGGTGATACCTATCTGCAGCAACTCCCAGGAACCATTTGGCCTGAAGGATCCCATGCCTATCCGTCATTGTTGGTAGCGCCAGGATATGCCTCATGTATATAATTGGTGCGTCCTTTGTGCACCCCAGGATTACCCGCATGGCAGCATTTTGTATGCGCTCCAACCTTTAAAGCTGGCTCTTTGATACTGTCGGCAGCCCGAAACCATGCTCAATGACATGTATTCTTAACTGCTGAAAGAGCCTGTACAGCGTCCTCTGATCTACCCCGGTTGCTGCCATAGCCCTTAATGCATTAAGTCCCCTACCAGCCTTCACCACCAAAGCTTCCAGATGATCCTTGCCGCGTTGTAGATCCGCGTCTGCTGTGCCATGTTAACGTATTCAGAATCTACAACGCGCATTAATCAGCTCGTCAATTATAACATTAACAAAGTCTCCCCTCATGAACTTGTGAATGTGAAATAACGAACGTAGCTCCGGTGAAAGTTCAACACCTTTTAATTCGGCGTTACAGAATTACAGGATAAGATTCTAGTGGCATCATAGCGCTCCCGTTCCACCGGGACAACATCTACTTAAAGCATCCACAAATGAATTAATATCTATGTCTGCATCATTCACCTTGACGCTCCGCATATTTCCATTCCAGTGTTCTTTCAGATCCTTGTCGTTATGTTCATCCAAGATTCGTCTAGATTTCGGTCCACTGTTCTTAGATCCATGGCGCCTCCTCAACGAATGCTTCCTCCTGTTATCCACTTGAATATCGCTTGAAGATTACATCCAAACATCCAACTGCCACATGAATTCGGTTCCACAATTGAAAAACACAACTTCGTATTAAGATGGCTCCACAGCGTATCCCTTCGTTGTTATGTTCGCGTCAGTGTGACGTATCTTTGTATCTCTGGCTTTTGGTGCACTATCCACTTTGCTATATACTTAGGGATTTTCCTTCTATCCTCTCTGCATCATGTGTTCCTGCAATAGCTATGTGGCAATCCTTAAAAGACAAACACCTGTCAAAGGTTATACACAAGTACTTCAGTTTACTCTCTCGACTAAGGGGATATCCATAATACCTGGGACATCTGCCTTAACGATCCGGTTATCCAGAGAGTACCACACAACCGATACCTTGTCTGGGTATATAACGGCCCCTGCGTTCCTGCACCACCCTGCCACCCTATTTACTGCCACCTGTAATTCTTTCGCCAAACCTTCGATGTCTCTGCCCTGTCTGTACACCAGCACATCATCTGCAAATATCAAGATTCTACCCACACCTGGTGTCTCAATAGCTGCGATTTTGCTAGTGTAGACATTAACGGCCGGCTTCCTGGCCTAGAGGTTAGCAGCTTTTCTCCGTAATCTCGTATACTCTCGTAAGTAACGTGACGACGGTAAGAATCAGCAGTGGTTCGAATCGTGTCGGTAACTTACGGGGTATGTGAGCCGGCCGCCCAGAAAGCAATAGCAAACTACTGAGCGTAATCTTGCCAAGAAATCAACAATCAGCTGAAAGATGCTGATGTTGACAGCGATGTCCTGTAAAGGATATGCAAAACATTTAGACATTAAAGAGCACTGGAGATATGGCAGATCCCTGTGGCAACCCAGGTGTAATAGTGCAGGGGTCAGAAGTCCAGGAACTCATGTACAGTGCAACCTTACGCTCATAAAGGACCGCCGCAACTCATCTAACAAGGCAGACAAGGCAGACCTCCATTTCCAACAGTATGTATATCAACCGATCATATCTGACCTCGTTATACGCATCCTCTAAGCCACTGTCTCTTGTTTATCCTGGAAGCCCTCGTAGACATCAAATGCAGAAGTTGCAGCATTGGCCCAGGTGTCCTTCCCAGGCCGGTAACTACCGAGCCCTTTGGGAAGCAGATTACGACTTTCCAAATGTTGCTGGAGCCTGCGTGCTACTATCTTTTCAAGAACTTTGCCATACGTATTTTGCAGGGTTATGATTCGGTATCCATTAAGTCTGAAGTGATGCTTACCTGGCTTTGGGAGTGGAGCCAGGTAGCTATGCAGCCAATCGTGGGATATTTCCGCCGTATTGATGCTTAGGTTGAAACATAGAGCCATCTCATCCAAGCCCCCATCATTTATGTTACTCATATGGCTGTACCTTACCCCATCCGGTCTGTGTCTTTAGCCCACTTCAGTACCCGTCTAATATCCTCCACCTTAATCTCGCAGCCCTCCTTCCTAGTGACCCGTGACAAGGCTTCTTTGACGTTATCTCTAATAGCTCTATCTTGTTGACCCGTCTGTTTTAAAGATCGTGCAAGAAAAGCCTCCCCTTTGTCCTTGTCAGTTGTCATAAATCGGTTGTTATCATATAGACGGTACCATGTGTACCAGGCATCGCCTGTCTCTTCATCTGCCGGTGTAGCCTCCAGAATTTACCCAATGTCACATCCTCACTGACTTCACTGATAAACTGTTCCCACTTCATCCTTTGTACCTCTGCTGCCTGGAGTTTAAAATCCTGCACCTTTACTTTTTTATATCTTTTAGCCTCCTCCAATTATGTGTCAACTGAACTGGTTGTTCTCAGCACCCTCTGCCAATTCCTTATGACCACCCTCTTTTCCCTCCATGAATTCTTCACCTCTAGTGTCCACCATGGTGGTTGGGTGGAAATTCTTTTTATCGGTTTAGATCTTCCCTGTGATCTAAGGGCCCCATGAGCGAAGAGTGATCGCAATCATAACTGAATGCCCTGCAAGCCCTTATAGCCCTAACTGTACTGGTCTTGGGTATCAGCACAGAAAAGGGGAGGTGGTCACTTCTATTGTCTCCAAGGATACTCCATTTTATATCTGATGCCACCTCTTGGGATACAAGTGCCAGGTCTATGGCCGTATTAGAGTCCCCTGGTCTCATTGCTAGCCTAGTGGGTGTCCCGTCATTTAGACAAACACCATCCGTCTCAAGCAAGGCCTTATCAAGAGCAGTACCCTGTCTGTTCTCTCCCGACCTGTCCCATTCCTTGGTGCGGGCATTGAAGTCACTACACATCAGATACCTGGTACCAAGAGTATCCACTGAACCTTTCAACCAGTCCCAACTCTCTCTCTGCTTATGCAAGATTCCCCACTTTCATATACATTTATCAGGTTCCAGCTGTATTGGCTGATTTTTATCCGCATTCCCTGCACCTCTTTACTCTCTGACCCCACCCACTCATATCCAGTATCATCTCTCATCATGTTCCTCTTGTACTTTGCGGTGTCGAGGTGAAGTATAAACTTCGTGAGAGTGCCCGATTATGGGCTTCATATATCGATATTCCCATGGACTCTGCTATTCCCTCCGTCCAACGTTTACGTGGTCGGCCTCTTCCTCTGTTTCCATCTGGTCTGTACATCATTGCTTGTTGTGGTATGCTGTTGACTGGTAACCTACTTGCATGGCCAAACCATTTGACTTGCTGCTTTCTAATAAAATCTAGTGCTGCTTTAACCCCCACTTTAGTTCTGATTTCTTCATTTCTGATCTTATCTCTTCTTGATACGTTGAGTATTCTTCTCAGGAACCTCATTTCTGTTGTTGTGATTTTTCTTTTCTCTTTTTCTGTCATTGTCCAGGTTTGGCATTGGTAGCATAGAGTTGGTAGGAAGATTGTGTTGTAAAGTGCTTTCTTAGTAGTTACTGATACATGTTTGTTCTTTAGTATTGGTGCCATTTGTCCAATGAGTTGATTTGCCTTATTGCACCTATTTTCGATCTCGTCTTCTGATCTGCCATTTGATGATATTATACTTCCTAGGTAGGGGGGTACGGGGTGTCAGGAATTGGTAGTACCTTTGGTAAGGATGACTCTCATGTCCTTATCAGGACCCATCCCCCACTGGTCCAAGCCTGACACCCAGCTCGTGCCTGTGGCTCCTAGTAGCTGTCAGCATGCGACAGCGGCCACCCCCGGGCAACAGCTGTGAGAGGCTGGCTAAACCAGGCGTGGGTATCCGATTGGTGTCAAACCAAGAGGTAAACTAGGGTATGCCTACCCAGCATATGAAGACAGGATTCGGCAGACTGCGCGGAAGAAATCATTCCTGATTCAACGGGCAAGACGGCGTTTACCTGCAAAGCGTTGTGGAACGTAATGAGCACGGCAAGGCACGTAGAGCGCCCTGGTCATCCACTGCACCTGTATTCGTCTCCAGTCGTCTCGACTTGTCTTGCCACTGGACTCAGATGGACTCAGGCGAGAGAGTGAGGTCGACGAATTGCGCAACTCTTCCTCACTTTAATCCAAGTCATCGCGCAAGTCATTATTCATCCAACGTCATATATCACCTTCAAGCCCTGTGGCGATGGGCGAAGCGGCAGGCGTGGGTACGCTGGCAGCCGTAGTCGCAGACCTGCACACAGGCGGCTCAGGCCATATGGTCGTCTTCTACTGACCGGAGCAGCAGTGGGATTCGGCAGCCCCCTGAGCGACTGAGCAGCCCTCTATAGGAACACACTGCTCACCTCCATAGCATGAGGAAGCGGCTAGAATTGGTGCCTTAAACATTGTCTGCTCCATCACTACCTAACCAGCTAGCCGCGGTTGGTGGGTACCCTAACTGCGGTCGACATACAAATAAAGATAAGACAAGCAAAGCTAAAAGAGTAAACCATATTCCCTTAACAATTGGAACTTGGAATGTACGCACCCTACTTGACAGAGACGGCGCGTCGGGACCAGAGAGACGAACAGCACTGATTGGGAGAGAGCTGGGCAGGTACAACATCGACATTGCAGCCTTGAGCGAGACACGACTTGCAGAAGAAGGCCAAATCTGTGAAGTAGGTGCCAGCTACACATTTTTCTGGAGTGGAAAGAAAAGCGAGAAAAGACGCCAATCCCGTGTGGGATTTGCCATTAAGTCGGCCCTGGTCGGCAAATTAGCTGGATTTCCAAAGGCTATAAATGACAGGCTCATGACCATGAAGTTGCCTCTGCTGAATGGAAGGAAGCATGCAACCATTGTGAGTGTCTACGCACCAATTATGACCAAAGAAGATGATGTCAAGAACAAGTTCTATGAGGACCTGCACAATGTATTAACATCTGTTCCCAAAGGAGACAAACTTATACTCCTTGGGGATTTCAATTCCAGAGTAGGCACGGACACCACCTCTTGGAGTGGCATTATTGGAAAGCATGTTGTCGGAAATTATAACAGCAATGAACTCCGCCTCCTTCAGACATGTGCTGAACATGATCTCCTGATTACGAACACAATTGTCCGTCTCCCCATGAGAAATAGGACATCGTGGATGTCATCGTCAGGAGGAGTGACAGACAAGACGTTCGAAACACAAAATCCATGTGTGGTGCCGAATGTTGCACAGACCATCGTCTCATTGTCTCGGAAATAAACATTCACATCAGGCCACCACGGCGTCCTCAAGGGGCGAAAATGCAAAAAAAAAGCTAAATGTCACGCGCCTAAACAACAAGAAAATGCAACAGTCGTTTGAAAATATGCTGGAGGACCGCCTCAAGCCCAATGCTGCAGCTAAACAGGATACAGAAACAGAATGGAGAGCCCTAAAGGACATAATTTACAACACTGCTATGGAAATCCTGGGGCCAGCCCCCCGAAAGCATAAAGACTGGTTTGATGAAAATTCCGAAGACATCAACCAATTGCTGGCCGAGAAACATCTTCTCCTCAAGGCACATTTTAATGACCCAAAGTCAACATAAAAAAAAAGATGCTTTCAAGAACATTCAGAGAGTAGTGCAGCAGAAACTTCGGCACATGCGGGACTCCTGGCTGAGCAGCAAAGCTGATGAAATTCAGGGCTTTGCTGACAGACATGATATGAACAACTTCTACGACTCACTGAAAGCGGTCTATGGTCCTACATCACCAGGCATAGTTCCCCTCCTCAGTGCAGATGGGGGAACATTGGTCACCGATAAGAAAGAAATCCTTCAACGCTGGGCAGAGCATTTCAGCAAAATCTTAAATGCAACTTCCTTCTTCGATGATCAAACCATCAACTGCCTTCCTCAAGTTCCCACCAATGAGACACTTAATGACCTGCCAACCATAGTGGAAGTAAACAAAGCCATCCAGCAACTCTCCAGCGGCAAGGCACCTGGTCTTGACTCCATCCCAGCAGAGATATACAAGGCAGGTGGGCCGGTCCTAACAGAGCAGCTTCACCAAGTCTTTACAAACATATGGGTGAACGAAACCATGCCACAAGACTTCAAGGACGCGTCAATAGTCCACCTTTACAAACGTAAAGGAAACCGCCAATCCTGTGACAACCACCGAGGCATCTCCTTGCTTTCAATTGCAGGGAAGATACTCGCGAGAATTCTTCTCAATCGCCTCACAGCCCATCTAGATCAAGGTCTTCTTCCTGAGAGTCAATGTGGCTTCAGAAAAGAACGTGGGACTGTTGACATGATTTTCGCTGCAAGGCAGCTGCAAGAGAAATGTCAGGAACAGAACTGCGAAATGTTCTCCACTTTCATTGACCTTACCAAGGCTTTTGATACAGTCAGCAGAGAAGGACTGTGGAAGCTTATGGCAAAATATGGCTGTCCACGAAAGTTTGTCCAAATAGTGCGTCTATTTCATGACGGCATGCAGGCAAGAGTACAGGAAAATGGTGAACTGTCTGAACCCTTTCCTGTCACCAATGGAGTGAAGCAAGGATGTGTCCAGGCACCAACACTGTTCAGCCTCATGTTTTCAGCCTTGCTGTTGATTGCGCTCTATACGCCAACTCAGAGGCGGACATGCAACATAATGTTTCAGCTTTCTCACATGCCTGTGCCAACTTTGGGCTCAATATCAACTTGGAGAAGACTGTAGTTATGTACCAGCCAGCTCCAGGGAATAATCACACTGTGCCGAATATCAAAGTGAATGATCATAGACTAAGTGTTGTGGACAAATTCACCTATCTTGGCAGCACTGTGTCACAAGCTGCCACAATTGATGACGAAGTGAATGCAAGAATCTCCAAGGCCAGTGCGGCCTTTGGCAGACTGTACAAGAATGTATGGGACAGAACTGGAATAAGCCTGAAAACAAAGCTAAAAGTCTACAAAGCAGTTGTATTATCCACACTGCTATATGCTTGTGAAACCTGGACTGTTTATCAGCGACACGCTAGGAAATTAAACCACTTCCACACAGTCTGCCTAAGGAAGCTACTGAAGATTAAATGGCAAGACAAGATCCCAGACACTGAAGTCCTAGAAAGAGCGTCCATGCCCAGTATCCACATTCTACTGATGAAGAATTAGATTCGCTGGGCTGGTCACTTGACTCGCATGCCAGATCACAGGCTCATAAACGAATTTTTTACAGCGAACTGCGTTGTGGTAAACGCTCCCAAGGTGGCCAGAGGAAATGCTTTAAAGACACTGAAAATTTCACTGAATGCTTTTGGAATTCATCATGGCACCTGGGAGGCTGCAGCTAGAGACCGAAATTCGTGGCGTGCATCATTACGCAAAGGTGCAGTTATATGTGAGGCAACCAGGACTGCAAGAGCTGTGAAGAAAAGGCAGGACAGAAAAAACACTGCAGGAAATCCTCCTCCAGAGACGTCAAACATTCTTTGCCCACATTGTCAAAGAACATTTCGAGCCAAAATAGGCCTTATCAGCCATCTTAGAACCCACGGCTCCATGCCTTCAACCCCACTGGATGAAATGAATGGTCATCATCATTCTTGATGGACAAACAACAACACTTCCTAGGTACTTGAAACTCTTCACTTGTTTCAAGGGATGTTCGTTTAGGTGAATTGTTGCTGTTTGTTCTTCTTAAGTTATAGTCATTACCTCTGTTTTACTTGTGCTAATTTTCATGTTATGTTCCCTACACATTTCGTTTAGACTATTCATGTGGTCTTGTAATTCAGCTTCTGATTTTGCTATTAGTGCTTGGTCATCCGCAAACAGGAGTTCTCTAATGGTTAGATTTGCAGGTGGTTCTTCTTCTGTGTTCTCGTCATGTGGTATTCTTGCTATCTCTGCTTGGCTGGTTTCTTTACATATGTTGTCTATATATGTTATGAACAAGAGAGGGGACAGGGCACAGCCTTGTCGTACTCCAGATCTTATGGTGAAGGGTCCTCCAGTTGCTCTCACTATGCATTCACTGTTGTTGTATAAACTTCTACATAGGTTTGTTAGGTTTGTTAGGTTTGTTATATCCAGTATCGAATGCTGTAAACCATCCTTGACCACCAGAGCCTCCCCATATCTTCCCTGCCCGGTTGGGTTAATGTAACATGTATAGCCAGTTCACATGTATAGCACGTTCACGACCAACTCACCCGTGGCCATTCAGTCCTCGGCACGTCGGTCCACCTTTTCCATCTCTCTAGATTGGCCGCTATAATAGCTAACGGGCCCAGTCTACCCGGGGACAAGAGGTTCTAGCACCGCATTTCTGGCGAGCACAGTAGATACATGTACGGGGAATAAAACCAACGTCACACAATATTTATCAAATAGTACATAATACATAGTCAAAGTCACTACACAACACTGTGATAGTGCGTGAAAAAAGCCAGATGGCAACGTTAGTATCGCTTTTCTCTTCTAATGGCCGCCACAAACTGTTTAGAAGCTACATATCTACCTCCAATAATGTTGAGTTGAGTTGAGTTGAGTCAAGAACCGACATCACTGCACTCAGGACATTCCCATACGTGCTCAGTCCCTCGTTCAACTGCCAACGAAGAGTCATACTACTAATCGTTCCCACCGCTATCTGATTAAAATTAAATGTTCTCCTGGTAAATAATAATGTGAGATAATAATAAAAAGGAAACTGCTTAACCAAGTAGATACATTTAAACATTAAGTGGCAATTATAACATCAGATGGAAGATGCACAACATAAATTAAGAGCAGAATATGGCAAACAAAAGCTGCATTTAAGAAAATGAAAAATTTCGTATACAATAAGTCACTATAAATGAATATAAGAAAGAGAGTACTAAAATGTTATATAGAATATATTTTGCTGTATGACAGTGAATAATGGAACAATAATGAACAAATTGGGGGGGGGGGGGGGGAACAAACTTAGAAGCAACAGAGATGTGGTTCCTGGGACAAATGTTGCGAATTCCTTGGACTGCCAGAGTAATTAACAACGATTGCGCGAAAGAGGCTAATGAAAGTAGAACATTATATACAACAATAAGAGAGAGGCAAACATCTTTCTTTGGTCATGTTATGAGAAGAGAGGTTTTGGTGAACATCGTGACAACTGGGAAGATCAATTGGAAAAGAGGCAGAGGCAGACCAAGAGAAATTATTTTGGGTGGACAGAGACGGTTTCATGGAGACATATTATCAACAGACTTGATATATATCATCAAAGACCGACCACATCTGTTTGGTCTATACAAAATATTGGACTAGCACCATATACACAATAAGCCTCCCTGACAGCTTCTTTCTTTTTACAGTGTGTTAATGAGTTAATGTAATGATGAGCTTCTACACTTTACGGTATTTTACTTACGGTCTTATTCAGACTGAACAACATATACTGTTCAAAAAAAAAAAAAAAAAAAAAAAGAAACGCATAGCTGTGGAAGGCACATACATAGCCATAATTTTGATATTCAACAACTTTTTTAATATAATGAGTTAATTGTTCAAATTGCACACAAGCATACCTTAGGGTTCAGACAATCAATTGACAGTTGTTTTGCATCTGGGTCATGAGAGATTTTTGGCGTACGGGCTTTCCCGTGAGTATGGTGTGTGGCCTCCTCTTGCATTGATTATCGACTGGCAAGAGAAGGTCCACCAGAGAGACGAATGGAGACGGATTGTATTTGCAGCAAAGAACCTCAATGGCTCGGAACGCTGAAGAAGAAGAAGAAGAAGATCTCCAGGGCATGGATGCGATCAGACGTCTGATGTGGGTCTGTGGGATGGCTGCCAACTCTTCCTGGAGTGCCTGGAACAGATCACGACGATTGGTTGGAGCAATGTCTTGGCGACAAGCACGTCTATGCAGCTCATCCCACAGGTGCTCAATCGGACTCATGTTTGAAGACAGGGATGGCCAGAGAAGGGTGAGAATGTTGTTGGCAGTCAGGAACTGCGTGGTCAACCGTGCACAATGGGGTCTTGCATTGTCCTGTTGAAACACTGAACTTTGGGTAGCTAAAAGTGGAAGGACATGGGGTCGACGAATTTCATGACATATCGTGGCGCATTAAATGTGAACCAATTGACTGCTTCCGCTGTAACTGATCATTCCCAACACCATAGCACGTCCACCAACGTGCGGTGAAACTTTATTACCGCAGTTGTGGGCAAAACGTTCATTTCACTCACTGTAGATCCTTCTCCGCTGCAACAAAAAGAAAGATTCGTCACTAAAACAGATACATCCCCATTGGCTGTTTGCTGCCCAAGGACGATGCTGATTACCCAAAGAAATCGATTTTGGCGATGGTGGCGTGTAAGGACAAGTCCACGATAAGGTCGCTGTGCTCGAAGTCCAGCGTCATGAGGTCTATTCCAGAGTTTGATCAGACACATGACGTCCTGCAGGCAATGGCTGAGCAGTTGAGGAAGATGTTGTAAACCTGTCTCTAAGATGACGAAGCCGAGTAAAGCGATCAACCACTGCCACTCTGGGTCGTCCACTGCGATGCCGGCCTTCAACTGAGCCAGAGGCTTGGAACCGGTCCATAAGTCGACTGATGGTACTCTGATGCACTTTAGATGCCTGGCAACCTGACTTTGACTTTCGCCTGCATACAGTAGGACAATCAATAGCTATGTTAATTAAATTTATCGATGGAGGTGCCATAGACGTTTGCTTGAAACTGAACTAAATTGTTTTGTGTAGCGTTATCCTTTTATAGGGTTTCAGTTGCGTAGTCAGTGAATAGTGTTCACCCCAAATATTGTTGCTTTCACGTGCGCGCATCATGAGCTGTGGTAAAAATTTGGCCATAAACACTATTGACTACTGTAACAATTATAAAAACGAAAGCAATTCAGGTCAACACGTGCATGTGACACTGTAAAGAACATTTGAGGCTGGTTTTTATATACCCTAGCACCAAATTTTACTTTAAAAACAACTCATAAAAACGCACCCTCGGATAGCTATGCCTTTCTTTTTTCTTTTTTTTTTTTTGGGAACAGTATATTAGTTTGCCAGGAGTGTTATGCGTCGATTCTTAAAACCAAGAAAACACAGGCAAGGAATTGAAGGGAATTTTAGCGGAAAATCCGAGGATACTATTTTAAGAGCAAACCTCTACAGTGATAAATGTATTACTGCTTATGATTGGTCGAACTTGTAAGCTTCCAGCCAATGATCACCCGACTATCACCGCTGGTTGTCTTTATAATCACAATGTCTGCCGCAGATCAGATTGACTGACGACGGTTGGTAAGTTGCTGATGTCTCTCAGTCATTTAATAGAAGTTCACTGTTATTTTATAGCTCTGACTGGCTTTAGATGCATCTACACATCTTTTGCTTGCACACGTTAGACTGCCAAATAAGGCATTCTTGACCACGGCTGTAAGTTTATTAAGTTAATGTTTGTAAATAAATTAAATTATTAATTAAATTACATAGTTTGTACTACTACTACTACTAGTACTACTACTAGCAATTCTGGTCAGTATTTAAAAATTGGGTTTTTACTTATGAAATCATACCAGTTAGATAGAGCTTGACAAGACGAATCCAACGGTATCTCAACGCAGACGGTAGAGTATCCGTTAATTCTAAGCGGAGTTATTAATTTTTTTGGTGACGTAATTTAATACAAGGAAGTGTAATGATGACCTAAGAGATAAAGGAAGATTTTATCGCGACCCATTAAATTGGAAGCTGAGAAATTCTGCCCTCTATTACTGTGGCTTGTTTATTTTTAATTGGACAACGTAGTGCCATATATCATTGCGTCCGGGGCGGCGAGGCTTAACTTGACGTATTATTTATTTTTCGATAGAATGTGCCGTGACCTAATTAACAATTTAAAATGGCCACCAATTGTGTATTATTTGCCTTCTATTACTGTGGCTTGTTTATTTTTAATCGGACAACGTAGTGCCATATATCATTGCGTCCGGGACGGCGAAGCCTAACTTGACATATTATTAATTTTTCTATAGGATATGCCGTGACCTAATTGACAATTTAAAATGGCCACCAATTGTGTATTATTTGCCTTCTGTTACTGTGGCTTGTTTATTTTTAATCGGACAACGTAGTGCCATATATCATTGCGTCCGGGGTGACGAGGCCTAACTTGACATAATATTTATTTTTCTATGGGATGTGCCGTGACCTAATTAACAATTTAAAATGGCTTCACAGCTTCTCTCCCTCCAAAACAAATGAAAATGTACTTACATTTCCTTGATCTGGCTGTTTGCTGCTACCTGTTGTAGGTCTTGGATGTTTATTTGGCCGTTGAATGAGCCTTCTGTGATGTTGGTTCTACGCAGGGTCTCCCTTGGTCTTCCCCGTTTTCTTTTCCCTATCGGTATCCAAATGAGGGCCTGCAATATATATAGAATAAGTTAATTAAACCATTCTACCAGCCCGAGAAGATAAATAAAAACAAATTATATCAATAAATGTTACCTCTTTTGTAACAAATATCTGCAATTCAAAATTCTGAACTGAAAAATATCAATCATAAAATAACCTAGAAATAGATATATACATATAGCACAATAGTATAGTTTATTAAAAGTATAGTAAATAATAGTAAAGTAGAGTAGGTGTAGTAAATCTATATATATAAAATGCAATGTCTGTTTCTATGTCTGTATGTATGTGATTTATGCGTTCGCGAACGGTCCATCCGATTCAAATGAAATTTTCTACATGTGTTCTTATCATTCCCGTGCAGCAAACTGTCATAGTTTGTTAGTTTACAAACAGCTATTTAAATAATAAAATTTAATTTTTATTATTTTTATAATTTATATATAGCAATGGGACTTAACTTAAGAAAAGTTAAATCAAAGGACATAACTGTTAGTAGCATTGCTATATCTTAAGTTAAATCCCCTTGCTATATGTACGCTGAACATAGATAGACAGACAGACAGACTGGCCGGGCTGGGTCGTCAGACAGACAGAGACAGACAGACAGCCGGGTCGTCAGACAGACATAGATAGATAGATAGATATAGATAGATAGATAAGATAAGATAAGATAGATAAGATGGATGGATGGATGGATGGATTAGATAGATAGATAGATAGATAGATAAGATAGATTAGATAAGATAGATTAGATAGAAGAGAAGAGAAGATAGATAGATAGATAGTAAAAGCATCATAAATATGGTGTTAGACAACCGATTTTAGTTAAATAAACAACACAATGAAGGGAAAAGCATGCAGAATATGTTACTCACATGATTGTTGTCGGTAATCCATATGTGAACACAAATATTTACGAAATACAGCATGTTTGAGATTTTCTGTCATCTATACGGCAATTTACAAACACATTTTCAGAATCATAATCACTTTCTTTAAAGTCCGACTCAGACTGCTAATGCAAAGCAACACTTTTCACTGATATCTAGCTTTGATTAATGGTCAACTTCGTGCCCTTTAATTTCACTTAAATTGAACCTAGCGAAATCTCGGCTATCACTTGAAGAATCGCCGAAATCCGTTTTGAAAAACTAAGCGTAAAAACCCTGAAAACTATCCCAAAAAAAGTCCGTAAAATTCCGTTCAAATTCATAGTCGGCGTTTACAAATGGCGGCCACGTTGTCAAGCTATCGGCGAAAGCGAAAGTAGCCATCGGAAGTATCGTAAGGCCGAGAAATCGCGTTTTTACAATGCATAATAGTATCGGACGGAACCGGCCGATCCGCTCGTTAAAGGCATCAGCCGCAAATGGCCATTCTGCCCTGTTAAGGGTTAAAAGTGCTTTTAGTTTCAACAGCAACTTGAAGACGCTTTCACTGATACACCAGAAAATTGTACAGTAAATGAAAAGTGGGGTCAGTTTAAGGAAACTTTATAAAACTGCCGTAGGGGTTTACAGCACTGTGGATCATAAGAGGCAGGACTGGTTTGCGGCAAACAGCCAGACCCTGCAGCCCTTGATTGATAAGAAGAAGATAGCTCTCTTAAGAAACAAGGAAAGACCAACACGTAACACTCTGAGAGAGCTAAAGCAAGCTAGGAAGGATGTGCAAAAGGCTGCCAGGCAGTGTGCAAATGATTATTGTATCAAGTTATGTGAGTCCATTCAAATCGCAAGTGATAAGGGAAACATCAGAAGCATGTATGAAGGAATAAAGAAAGCCTGTGGTCCAGTGATCAAAAGAAGTGCACCATTGAAAACCTTGACTGTAGAAATCATAACTGATAAGAAACAACAGATGGGTAGATCACTATTTGGAGCTTTACTCAAGTGAGACCAAACTAGCGGATGATGCCCTCAATGCCATTCAGGCTCTACCAACTCTTGACCACCTGGACACACTTCCCACCATAACAGAAGTTAAGTGTGCTATAAATGAACTTGCATCTGGCAAGGCTACAGGCAAGGATGGGATTCCATTAGAGGTTATCAGGAGTGGGCAAGACACACTCTCTACAGATCCACCAGCTAATAGAGCTATGCTAGCGAGAAGGACAAGTCCCACAGGATTTCAAAGATTCAAGCATCATAACACTGTACAAGAACATGGGCGATCGGAGCGACTGCAACAACTATAGGGGTATCTCACTTCTGTGCAGAGGTCAAGTCCTAGGAGATCAAGTCTACCCCGAATCACAGTGTGGCTTTCGACAGAACCAGTCTACCATTGATATGATATTCTCATTGCGACAAATGCAAGAAAAATACAGTGAACAGAATCAACCAGCCTTCATCGACCTCACAAAGGCATTTGATTTAGTCAGTCGTAAGGGTCTGTTCCAGACACTAAAGAAGATTGGCTGCCCACCAACTCTTCTGTCCATTGTGGAATCGTTCCATGCAGGCATGAAGGGTATAATCAAGTTTGATGGTGCAACTTCAGAAGAGTTTGAAATCAAGAGTGGAGTAATGCAAGGTTGTGTACTACCCCCCACCCTCTTTGGAATATACTTTTCACTTCTACTGAAATATGCCTTTCGTGATCAGGATGATGGTATATACATTCACTCATGCTTAGATGGCGGCCTCTACAATGCTCAGAGATTGAAGGCCAAGACCAAAATTAGGATGGTACTGATCAGAGAGTTGCTTTTTGCAGATGATGCTGCTGTTACGACCCACTCTGTGGAAGAATTACAATGTCTACTATCTGCATTCTCCAATGCTTGTTCTGAATGTGGTTTAACAATTAGCAAAAAGAAGACACAGATTATGTCACAAGGTGCACATGGGGTACCATCAATCTTTATTGACGACGCCAAACTAGAGATGGTAGACCATTTTACATATCTAGGATCAGTGGTAAATAGCAAATGATCCCTAGATCAGGAAATCAACATCCGGATTGGTAAGGCAGCAACAACAATGAACAGGTTAAGAAAAAGAGTCTGGGAGAACAGGAAGCTTACTGCCAAAACAAAAGTCCTTGTCTATCAAGCCTGTGTCCTTAGTACTCTTCTTTATGGCAGTGAAACCTGGACAACTTACTCACACCAAGAGAAACGTTTAAACAGCTTTCATATGCGGTGTCTGCGAAGAATTCTTGGTATTAAATGGCAAGACAAAATCACAAATACTGAAGTATTGGAAAGATCAGGTTGTGTGACGGTTTATTCCATGCTCAGTCTTCGTAGACTTAGATGGATAAGACATCTTAGGAGGATAGATGATGGTAGAATACCAAAGGACATCTTTTTTGGTGAATTACAGATGGGTAAGAGATCTCAGGGTCGGCCTCTATTACGATACAAAGATGTGTGTAAGCGGGACATGATTGATACAGGCATTGATATTGCACCTTGGGAGCAAGTTGCCGCTGATTATGTTGCTTGGACTGGAGAAAATGATTTCAGATAGGTCACACACTGAGTGTGTGAGACATAAGATGGTGCATGATTGTGGCAATGACCATGTGTTCAGATGCATCCAGTGTGGACGAACATTTACAGCGCGAATTGGTCTGATAAGTACATTCCCCTTTTGTTTCATTTTTTCATTCATTCAGTAGCATGTCCCTTGCAGAACCTCGCTCCCATAACAATCGTCCGGAAAACTTCCCGGTCATAAGCAAGATGTCCTGCGCCCGATACACGCATCTGGAGATCATCCGCCACATCCTGCACCCATCTTCTCTTTGGCCTTCCTCTTCCTCTCTTCCTGGGCATATACTCCTCCATGATTGTTCTCTCCAAACTTTCATGACGTTTCAAGTGACCAAAATATTTCAATTTTCTTTGTTTTATCGTCTTTAGTAGCCAATCTTCTTCAGTATTCAGATCTTATTGTGTGGATGCATGTGTTCTTTTCTTTATCCAAGATATTCTTAGAACCCGTCTATAACATTTATATTCAAACGCATTTATGTGCTGTTCAGCTTATTTTCTTTCATGGATGTTACGGTTTCTTGGCAAGTTTTGCAGATGGTAGTTTGCCGTTGCTTTCCTTCTGGGCAGTGACTGTACTAGTTTATGGCCATAGCCATTGTTTTTACTGATGAAATCATCTTCCTATTGCCGCAGAGTGCAGACCATAACCAACAACAATCTTTTGGCTGCTCTCACACTCCATCCACCACCTGCTCCCATGGCTTCACATAACCCTGTTGAGGGAGGGGGGGGGGAGAGCTAAAATCTTTGTCCAAGGGTGTCTCATAGACTATTATATTAGCCAAGGAGAAGTGTGTGTACTGTCCAGTGCCATCTCTGCATGGATAGTTAGTTGAATGTTGGTCCTGATGCAGTTTCCTGCTTCAAGTCTGTGCTGTGATAAGGTCATCACATTTTGTAGGCCTGAATGCATCAGGGAGTAGGTGGCCAAATTGCCATCTGTTGACGGCATTGATGGTTGGCTGTAAGTGAGCTTTCTGTGTTTTTATGGTGTATTCAAACATATTTCTACCAGTTCATCTTTTGATGGCATCTAATTATTAGGTAAAGAGAGCTCCTTATTTATGAGGAAAAATGGACTTGAAAATTTGGTGACAACTGGCAAGCTTGATGGGAAGTGGGAGCAAGTCGCCGCTGAACGTGTTGCATGGAGGGCAAAGATCAGAAATGGAATAAATACAAAGGAGAAAATTATTGCAGATAAGTCATACGCTGAGATTGTGAGACGTAAGATGGTGCATAATGGTGGAAATGACCATGTGTTCACATGCACCCACTGTGAACGGACATTTACAGCGCGAATTGGCCTTATCAGTCACATTCACTACTGCCATAGGTAATAGTTATTATGCCTTTTTTTTTAATAGCCATTCTTCTTTGATCTGACCCCTCTGGATACTGGTGTTGAATTCTCTGGCCAGTTCTTCCATGTCATCATCTGATGTCACCAGTAGATTACCATATCGGATGCCGTCTGGGCCTGGGGCGGTGTTAGGTGATTTCTTGAGCATCACACGTATTGTCTCAGCTGTGATTATGCATTCTTCGTCTGACCCGACGCCCTCGCACAACTGAGAGAGTGTTGTTGTGATCCTCTGTCTGGCGGGCTCGTCTTTCTGGTCAGTCTGCTCTATGTAGCGTGCAAGAAGGGCCTTTATCCGCATCCAACTTTTTCCATGTGAGGTCTGTGCCTTGAAAGTCTGGAATACGCCTACGTTGTGCAGCACCATTCATGCTTTTATGGAGGCACCAGAATGTTGTAAGAGATCGCTCGGAGCACACCTTCCTGCAGAACTCGTCCCATTTCTTGGCCTTGGCCTGTTTGACGCAGGATTTGAATAAAGTCATCGTCCTATGGACCTCAGTCTTCAGGTTCGCCAACTCAACCTGTGGCATGTTAGCCTTTCTTGCTTTTTGCCAGTCTTTGACAGCCTGCCTCTTTCCCAGCCATGCCTTCTCGACCTCTCCATTCCACCATGGTGGCTGCAACCATCTTTCTTGTCTCCTGCGGGAGGAAGTTAGTTTTCTTCTTCTGATCTTGCTTATGGCGTCTTGACCAGTGTTGTCGTACGGGAAGGCATTTGTCTTGTTTCTTTTACTCCTGGCCCTGTCTTTCTCAATCAGGATGATACAAGGGTAGTGGTCACTGTTGTGGTATCCCAGTGTGCCCCACCGGCACCTTGGTGCGATGGTGGGCGACACCAGAGCCAAGACACTGTCAGAGTCACCTGGTCGAGCGGCTATTCTAGTGACCTTCCCATCATATTAGAAATGGAATAAAGACAAAGGAGAAAAATATTGCAGATAAGTCGCACACCGAGCGTGTGAGACATAAGATGGTGCATGATGGTGGAAATGACCACGTGTTCACATGCACCCACTGTGGACGAACATTTACAGCGCGAATTGGCCTTATCAGTCACATTCGCTACCGCCATAGGTAAAAGTTATTATGCCTTTTTAAAGCACAAACTATCGTTGTCAAGACGGCAAGGTGCCAATGAAAAAAAAAAATAGTTTATAATTGTTATAACAAAAATATAACGAATATAAAATAACACAAAGTAATCCAGCTTTACAGAAAAAAATTACGAAACATACAGGATGTTGCTGCGACTAGCCTTTATCTACAAATAAATACATACACAAAACACAACATATAACCACGGAGAAGACTCTCCAGTGACTACATTAAGGCATAACTTTACACACGTAACAGAGATAAATGATTACTATGAATTAAACTTCTAATCTATTCTGTTTAACTTTAGTAATTAAACTGACGGTTCAAATTATAAAATAAACAAAGGATCGCCTATAATAGTATAATACGATTACTATACTATAGCGTGGGTGTCGCCATAGATAGAATTTTGCGAAATGGATGCGCTATTCAGATTCTTCATTTTCAATCTGACTGGCTATGAATGCTGCTATACTAAAATATATTTTTCCTAACAAAGGACGAATCGTGCAATGTTGAAACTCTTCACATTTATGTAAAATTGAACGGGGGATTAAAAAATGCAATCAAAAGTTAACGTTTCTTTTTACTTCAGGAGTTATGAGACAAATTAGCTTACTATTCGTGAATAGACACCAAGAAAATCAAGAGTAAACACTTTCTCAGCCTGAAACTTTGGCACTGAGTAGAAGGACCAATACTGCAAATATTTTTTTCGTACCACGCTAGTTTAGAAGAATTCACATCTAACAGAACATGGTAACAACCGGAAGTAAATCGTTGGTCTCAAGAAATAGCGCGTGAAATAAAAAAAATTTGCACAAATAGTACAAGTATACAAATAAATTAATATTAATCTTTAAATTTGTATTCACTTTAATAGTTGAAATTGCATGTTTTGAGTAGTCCGATCGATATGCGTGGCTGCCATGACCCGTGGGTTTCCAATTCACAAAGTCACATCTTCGCAAAAAATCTGTTTTTCAACCACAATTTGAGCAAGTTTAGCGATGAAACTATGCTGATTCAGGGGCGATATTTTATATGGCAATTAAAATTCACATTAAACAAAGACATCGATTCATCCATCGATGGATCCATCGATTCCGACACTCGATCATTCCGCTGCCTCTGGGGGATTGCACTCCCCGGCAGCTTCTGCAGATCCATAAAGCACACTTTATTCACAAGCTTCGATATTCTCAGTTCTATATAATATTTTAGTTCGTAATGTTTAATATTTTTTATTATAACACCTAATAAATTTTTGAAAAAAAAAAAAAAAAAATTAAATAAGTACCCGGCGGGGAATAGAACCCCGGTCTCCTGCGTGACAGGCAGTGTACTTACCACTAGGCTAGTGAGGACACAATGATTGTCCCACAAAGATTAATAATATAGTCAAACACCAGCCGCCATTTTGGGTTTCCCATTCACAAAGCACTCATGGTCATAACATCATCGTAGAAACTGTAAAATTTTGATGCAGAAGTCGAAAATCCATCTACAATTGATTGTTTTCTATTGAAAGCGACAGAAAAAATTTAATTACGGTTCAGTGTGTCCATTTACATTTTTCTTCACATGCGAGGTTATCTCAACCAACGGCGGTCGTAGGCCGATTATGAAAACTGACTTCAAAAATATGTTGCGTCATGTTAAATGATTAAAAATAGTACATGTATAATAATAAATTATTATTAATCTTTAACCTTGTATTTTCATTAACTTAGTAGTTCAAATTGCAAGTTTTGAGTGTTACAAAGTGAAGATGTACACGACAGTCCGATCGATATGCGCAAGCGCAGCCGCCATGGCCCATGGCCATGGGTTTCCCCATTCACAAAGGCACGTCTTCGCAGATAATTTTGTTTTCATCCACAAGTGAAGCAAATTTTACGATGAAACTTTCTAAATATGTAATCTTTTATGCAGAATTCGAAAATCCATCTGCACTTGATGCATTTCTATCAAAAGTGCCAGAATAGCGTTACAAAGTGTACATGCCAGTCCGATCAGTATGCGCAAAGAACAAAAACACGTCTTCGCAGAAAATTTTGTTTTCATCCACAAGTGAAGCAAGTTTCACGATGAAACTTTCCAAATATATGTAATCTTGTATGCAGAATTCGAAAATCCATCTGCACTTGATGCATTTTTATTAAGAGCGCCAGAAAAAAATTAATTACGGTTAAATATATTTTTATTTATATAAAAGGTCACGGTGATTTCAACCAATCGCTGTGCACAGAATATTAGGCTAACCTTTCCTGGAAAACCCAAGATGACGTGTATTATTGTCAAGTAATATTTGAATGAATGAATGAATGACGTCAAAAGAATGCATGGTCTATACATAGCGATTTTTAGCGACACTGGATCATTGCGGGGTGGCGCCGTATATCACTTCCATTTTCATTTCGGGTCGTGGTACGATCGAATAACCTATTTGTATTGGCTTTTTGTATTCCTACCCGGTTGTTTCATTTTTGGGTACATCAAAATGAAAATTAAAACTGTCACCAGCCTTGCGTGCATATATTTTATTCAGACACAGTCAATTATTTTTTCCAATGGCACCTTTTCCTTTAAACAAAAAAATTCATATATATATAATCTGTCAGCGTCTTACAAATAGGGATAGAAAGACTCGGGTTCAGACAGGCAGATTAGTGTGAGTACAGATACGACAGAACTCAAGGTTCACTTACTGTCATCATGGTTTATTACGATATCTGTTATCAAACGGATAAACGTCTCGCACAATAGCATATTACATATATATCATATAAAGCATTCAAATCATCTCTACACACATCATCATCTATTCATCGCTAAACTAATACACAGCTTAAAGATTCTAAGTCTATCCTATGTGTCTCCCTCTAAGAGTTACACCCGCTCCAGTCCAGTCAGTGGCCAGTGGCCGTCTGCCCTCTCGACTCTCGTCGGGTGGACACGGAGTGCTTGCTGCTGCGGGTATCTCGTGGATTTCAACTTTCCACGCTTCCCGCGGGTTGTACCTGGCCGTTGGTGGTCTGGCTAATCGATCTCGAATGTTCGAGTGTTTGCTATTCCCTCCCCTGTTTCTGTGTCTCATATTATGTCCCTTTGTGATTATAAGTGAGACCTTGACATGGTCCACCATCTCCCCTTCTGTGGGTTTGGTATCACTAAATTAGCTGGAACTAATTTTGTCAATCGATCACGGGAATAAATATCTGGTTTGGGATAGTAATTTAATGGATGGTAACTCAGTTCTATGTATTCATTCACTAGCAACTAATGTACGTTGAGTATGGCTATTTAGGATGGTTGCTGAAGAGTCTCATTCTCTTCCTATTCTTAAATTGAAGCTACCCAGCCCGAAGTTCCCTGACGACTAGTATTGTGAACTTGCGTTTCACAAATGCGCCCTTCTCAATCATCCGAAAAATGATGCCATGGATAATGGCCCCTTACAGAGACTCATCAAGGCAAATTGCCTTGGCTTCTTTAAGAATATTTGCAATCCCTTGTTCCCTAATGTGTACTTGTATACATTGTTCTACTTCCGTATGTTGATCGTGTATAAGATACACGTACTTTATTTTCATCCACTAATTGCTTCTGTCCCTGTTATCTTGTTAGTGTCTACTAATCTCCCTTTTGGTGTTCTATAAAAGTGTATGTGCGTTAACTGTTTTTGTTGTGTGTTGAAAATGTGTATTTGACTTGATGTGTTTAGTGTATGAGATATTGGTGTGTTGTAGATGTATGTAGTGTTAATCTTGCTCAAAGGGTCACGAGCTAGAATTTCCACTGTCCTGATTTACCTCTTATGTGTAACTCATGACTTGGATTTTCGAGCAGTGATTCTTAGATTGCTTCTCTTACTGCCCTTGTACTCTGTCTAAACACATATAAAAATTTTGTGACAAGTGTTACATTTTACATCAGACACGGACAAATTATAATTTACGAGTGGTGCGTACAATTTGCACGCTATGTACATCATACCTCCATTTATTACTTTCACGCTCTCATTTATCCGTCTTTCATTCACAATTTTATATGTTTAAAAATTAGAAGTGAAGTTAAGGTAATGTTTACCGCCCTTAGACAAATTTGGCGAAAAGAAAGAAGTTTAACATGAATATTTGGTAGTATTGTACCGACAAAAAAATGGTTTACAATTTAAATTAAACTTATTAAAAAATTAACCGTTTGAAAACAAAATTTGACTTGTTAATACAAGTGACGTTGAGTATCTTTTCAACGTATCTTCTGAAATGTAGTTATGAAAAATTTACAGAAAAACATTAATTTTTGAAAACATAGTAAACAAATATTTTAACACATTTAACTAATTAACTAACTAATCGATTATCCTTGTGATGTCCTTCCTTGGTGGAGAGTGTAGAAATGTCTCGTCAATGTTAGTGTGATGGTTTCCTCAAATTTTCTATTCATGATGACCTATCACTTTAAAGTGTTGCTTCTAGAATGTCCAATGTTTGTTTCCACAGATCTGAATGATATAATGTGGTCATCGATGATTTAATTTCTTCGTCATACTGGTTGAAAATGTAGGTTGTAGGTTATCTCTGTAATGAGTGATCGTTGTATGAAAGTCATTCACATCAGAAGTACTGTAATAGTGTAATATATACTGCCAGTGACTGGTTAAAGTCTGAATTTGGAAGTTTGCTGTTAGGTAGGCGCCCTTCTAAAAAGTTATCACAGTTTTTATGGCGTACTGGTAGCTGTGTTACTCAGCTGGTGTATTTGGCAGTCTCGTTAAAAGATCAGGAACCCAATTGTTGGAGCCTTTAATGTGCTGGATCTCAAAGCTATAGTCTTGGAGAATAAGCGACCATCGTGCGATCCTGTTATTCTTTGGCTTACCGTCTCTTATCACCAGCAGTAGTGAGTTATCTGTCTGGATTATGAAGTGGGTGCCTAGAAGGTATTTCTTCAATTTCAGTACACAATAGATCAGACTCAATCCCTCACGTTCTGCTGTAGAATATCTTCTTTCAGCTGGTTTCAGCTTGCAACTTACATAAACGATAGGATGATCTACTCCTTCATGATTCTGCATCAGACAGCCGCTTATGTCGATGGTACTGGCATCTGTTTTCAAAATATATTGAGAATGTAAATCTGGAAGTCGTAGTATGGGTGGATTTGAGAAAATGGTTTTTAATTTACAAATTGCATCTTCTAAACTGATACTCTTACAAACTTTGTTTGGTTGACCTTTGGTCAACAAATTTGAAAAAATAGAAGTAAACTCTGCTAGATTGGGAATAAATTTAGCATAATAATTTACCAAGCCTAGTAAAGTCCTGACTTGTTTCTTTGTTGTTGGTACTGTCAGGTTGAGGATTTTTGAGACGATTTTGTCGTCTGTAAGTAATTTTCCTTGTGAAATCTTGTGGCCTAAAAATTCTATTTCTCTGAAAGCTATTTCTACTTTTGATGGTTTTACTGTAAGTCCAAAGAGTTTAATCCTGTCAAAGACTTGTCTAAGTATTTGTAAGTGAGATGTCATGTCTACAGAATGAATACAGATATCATCTATGTAGGATTGGACATTGGTAATTCCATGTAGCAAAAGCAAGCATTTCCATGTAGTACAAAAGTGGCTGGTGCATTTTTAAGTCCAAAAGGTAAATATCGCCACTCATACAATCCTAGTGGTGTGGAGAAAGCAGTGATGTGCATAGAATTTGGATGCATTGGAAGCTGCCAATAGCCTTTCGTTAAATCTAATTTTGAAAAAATGGCTGAATCTGACATGTTTAAAATAAGATCCTCACAACTCGGTATAAGCTCGGCGTAATTTTTCGTTACTGTGTTAATTTTGCGATAATCGATGCACAAACATATTGTTAAGTCCTTTGTCTTAACGAGTACAATAGGTGATGAGTATTCAGAAAGAGACTTTTGGATTATTCCATTCCGTTCTAAGTCCAGTATTTCTTTGTCAAGGTTATCCCTATAGTGCAGAGGGATAGAGTAAGGTCTGCACTTGATAGGTGTCAAGTCTGTCAAGATGATAGAGTGATCTATTCTGTCTGTTTTTCCTGGTCGGTTAGAGAAAGTTGTCTTGTATTCGTTAAGGAGAGATAGTATGTCTTGTCGTTGTGGTTCTGTTACTGTGTCGGAGATCTTTGTCTTGTAGTGCGTTGTCATTGTCGGTATGCGGGACTGGGATTTCTATGTCGTCTGTGTCGGTCTGGTTAATAACTGCTGTCGCTACTGTCTGGTCACTTTCGTCGTTGTTCATGTCAGTTTGGTTGAGAAGTGCTGTCGCTACTGTTGGGTTGCTTACATCATTGTTTCTGTCAGTCTGGTTGAGAGGTACTGTCGCTACTTCTGGTCGCTTACGTCGTTGTTTCTATCAGTCTGGTTGAGATCTACTGTCTGGTCGTTTATGTTGTCGGCTGTTCTGGAATAGTAGGGTTTTATAGGGTCATTTTTTAAACGTGGTTTGGATTTCTCTATCACTGTAACCTCATGTATGGTTTGAACAGCACCTGTATATTCAACCTCGGTTGTGTTTTCTGGAGGTTGGTCATTGGTGGTGTCCCTTAGACTGGTGTTATTTTGAGAATCAAAATTCTCTTTAAGTGCCGTGGGATTATTAATTTGTTTCTGTTTGCAAAATTTTGCCTCCCACTTTTTGATGTCATTTTCTGAACATTCTTTTACACTGGGGAGGTCCCCTACAATTATGTCTGCACATGGATTGTGCAAAGCTGCGCATAATACGCGTCCTGACATGAATGGTGTATGAATTTCAGTCATTGCAAGAGGGTATTTTTCTATATTCCCTGAAAATGTTCGACATGTTACGTAGTCATCTATATAGTCACAGTCTTTCACATATGTTTTGCTGACCCCGATAAGGGTCGAACCGCTATCCCACATTATTTTACAGGGTTGGTTGTTGACAACCCCTTTGTAAAACTTTAGTTTGCCTTTAGATGCTAAAGCGGCATTGGCCATTTCATTTGATATGGGTATTGTATGGCCACATTCAAGGGTTGTGTCTAATTGAGATTTCTTACATGTATTGCATCCATCATAATCAAAAACATCAATCACTTGTAAAGAATTGACTATTTCATGATCACTTTCATTCGCACTTTCAATCTCATCCTCGCTTGAGGTGTCAACTAATACAGCATTAGCTTGTTTCATCATCTTACGACCGTCGCATTGGCCTGAATAGTGGCCAAAACTTTTACAAAAATAGCATTTAACTGCTCTTCTAAATTGTGTTCACTTGGCTTTCTGTTTCTCTACCATCATTTTCAGATGGTGACTGTAATTAGGTGATTTGTCGCACATAGCGTATTCTTCATGTGACAATTTGCAATATTTGCATGGTGAGTATTTTGGTTTTGGTCTGTACTTGTCTTGAGGTGGTTTAACTTTCTTCACATTCATAGCAGCTGATACCTCATTTTGGTTATCATTTAAAACAAAGATATCGCGATTTGCTGAAAAAAATGCAGACCCTTTGTTCTCAATCTTTTTAATCGTCTGACAATCGCTCTGCTGTAGAAATTTTGAAAATGTAGTTGGTAATGATGTAATAATTTTATTAATGATCATCAGATCTTTCAGTTTGTCAAATCTGTTATCGACCTTCGCTGAACTTATCCATTTATTAAATATGTTCTGTACCATTGAGACATAATCTATGAAGGTTTGGTTGGCTTTGGGACAAAGTTTGGCAAACTGTAGTTGATATCCTGCTGTATCTAATGAGAAATGTTGCATTATTCTACATTTGATATAATCGTAGTCTTTCCTTAAATCTTGAGGAATAGTTTCAATTACTTTTAATGGCTCAAGAGCTAAATTCCTCATATAGATCATTGCCCAATTTGACTTTGGAATATCGTGAAATTTTCTGTGTAGGCGCTGATTGAATCGCCAGAGCAAAATGGTTTGACAATGCCCTTAAATTTGTTATACTTTTGTTCTTCTTCTTTACTTCGTAGTTTGTTCACTGAAATTTCTACATTTGAATCCATCTCTAGTTGTTTCACTTTTATTTGTGTTTGTGACTCCATTTCTTTCTGTTTTATGGATGCCTTAATTTCAAATTTTTTTTTTGCTGCGTCGAGCTCTGCCTTTTTTCTCGCTGCGTCAAGCTCTGCCTATTTGCTAGCTGCGTCGAGCTCTGCCTTGTTGTTGGCTGCGGCCGTTTCCATTTCTATTTTCTTTTGTTCTCGTTCTGCCGCACGTTCTTCACGTAGCACTTCTTCTGCATGTTTCTTTTCGCTCCACTCTGCTAACTTTTCTGCTGTATAACCTAGCTTTATCCCTAGCTCAATGCACTTTTCTAGTGTTGACATTTTCTAGTTTTTGAAAAATACTTATTTTTAGAAAATTAATTCACCTGTCACCTGTGGCTCATGACTGTCCCTACCGGACGAGGATGTCCTAAGACAGCCATTAATGTCGTTCACTATTTCAGAAATGTGTGTCGCCATGAAATCTTGGGAAGATAATGTGGTGGTTTCCCCTTGCCTTGCACATTCACATGGTGGTCTTTTAACTCGATGTTGCAATCAACCCCAGCATTATTTGGCTGTTTGTGATTTTTTGGCATGTTTACTTTCAGTAGTTTACCATTTCTTTCTGAACATGACTGGCACACATACCATTGTATGAAAACTGACACAAGGAGTTCTGCTGCCAAATCACGCACAGCTATGTTTTGAACACGTTATGCAGGATTATGAATTGCATCCGTAAATCCTTTGCCACAGAGGCGTATATATATATATATATATATATATATATATATATATATATATATATAATGATGATGATGATGATGATTATATATATATATAATGATGATGATGATGATTATATATAACACAGAAAACACGATTATAGAAGAAGATGTTCGCCTGCACCCATCCAGCATGGCACATGGTGATGATCGGTATTGCCACAAAGGAAAACGTGTCCTTCCATCTGACTGTATTCTGCATGAATTCATGTGTCCAAACTTTTATTTCAGATTGAAATACATATTGATTACAAATAAACATCGGAGTAATTACCATAGTGCTGAAGCTTGATTGATCCCAAGTGGTTGAACCTCAGTTTCTTGTGTTTCTTCTTGATCTCTGGCACAAGGAAGATGTTGCCACCTCGAGAACATCTTTTTATGTTAGTTTATCTGGCATATTATTGTGGATCCACATTTGGGTAAGTGTCCACGTTGTTTTGATTTATCTCAAATGTTATTGTAACTTGCATATGTGTTTTATTGGTCATCTTGTGTTATGTATTGAACAATATTGTTACATATAGAGATTAAGGAAGAGAAAAAGAAGAGGAAAAAACAGAAAGAAGAGAAACATGCATTAGAGGAGGAGAAGCAAAACTGAGAGCATAGGACATTGTAGTCTGTGAGCACTGAATGGATCCCACTGACTGTGCCACTTGGAATTGTGGAACACCAGAGCAAACCCCGTAGCATGTCCTGCAAGACTGGCCTGATTTTGCCAAATACAGAAAGTAAATCTGGGCCACAGGAGTGACTCTTCGAGACAAACTCTGGAGGGATCAGTGAAGGCCTCAAGCAAACTGACAAGTTCATGATCCATGCTGGAATCAATCAATCAATCATGTGCCATGCCGGAAAGTGTGGGCGGTCATGACTCGCCATTTCACTCGATCACTGGAGTCGTAGATCAGCTCAGTGTTCCTGTCTTGACCATGCCATGTGGCCAAGCCACCCAGGTATTTACTTCTCGGTCTTCCCCTTGGTCTGTTCCCTTCGACCTTGCCAGTTGTCACTAAGTTCTCCAATCCATTTCTTCTCATAACATGTCCAAAAAATTTTGACTGTCTACGTCTAATTTCTCTAATCAATTTACGATTTTCATTTGTCTCCTTAGTACTTGGTTGTTGCTGGTTGTTGCCGGTTGCTTCTGTAGTAGTTGGTTGATGCTGGTTGTTGCCGGTTGCTTCTGTAGTAGTTGGTTGATGCTGGTTGTTGCCGGTTGCTCCTGTAGTAGTTGGTTGATGCTGGAATAGACACATAGAAAATGTTGATTGCTGAAGACAAATGTATGATTATCTTATAATTGGGTGTGCTGCAAACTACAAATGATGAATGCTACCACTGATGAATCCTACAACTGATGATGCTACAACTCATGAATGCTACAAATGATGAATGCTACATCAGATGAAGCTACAAATGATGAATGCTACAACAGATGATGCTACAACTGATGAATGCTACAACAGATGAATGCTACAACAGATGATGCTACAACAGATGAATGTTACAATAGATGATGCTACAACTGATGAATGCTACAATAGATGATGCTACAACTGATGAATGCTACAACTGATGAATGCTACAACAGATGAATGCTACAACAGATCAGTGCTACAACAGATGAATGCTACAACAAACTGCTACAACACATGAATGCAACAACAAATAGCTACAACACATGAAGGCTACAACACACGCATGCCACAACAAACAGCTTAAATGAGTAAAATCGGAATGCTACAAGGACACAAATGTAACAATGAATGTAATGAAATACTATCAGTGGCAGGTCCACATGGCCGAATGGGTAAGAACGCATGTTCTTAAACATCCGTTGTGCTGATGTCGAGGTAAGTGGTTCAACTCCTACACCAGACAGCTGGACTAAAATGTTGACCTGTCGTCTTTGACTTGGGGACGTAAATTACAAGTACCTCTGAAGTCAGAGTGGGTTTATCTGATGGCGAGGGACACTGTTAATAGGGAAAGCTAATCCACACGTACAGTTCAGTCCATGACTACTATAAATAGTGCGTATGGGCTACACTTGAGTTCAAAGCGAGCAAGCGCCCAAAAAAAAATATTATCAGTGGACATTACATCAGGGTACAGATAATATTTTAAGACCATTATTTTCAGCGATGTAACTCGGAAGAAATTTTAAAAGTCACTTGAATGAAGTGAATTATGATCCCTTAATTATGGTTGTTTGAAAGAAGACTTCTATAAGGTTCTTGAATTCATCTTGGTGTCCGTTTTGTCCTCTTGCTGTGGCTCCAAGGAACTTGAAGGCTTTCAACATCTGAAAGAACATTCTTTTATGAAGATAAATAACTGTTTTGTCTTGGCAGCTCCATAGGCCTGGAAATCATTGAGAAAGACATGTGGAGTTGGTTGAGAACTGTAGTCTGTGTGGAAAGATGACTCCTCTCTTTCAGTGCAATGTGATTGTTTTACAATGTATGGAGGTCTCTAAGCGAAGTGGTTTAGCTGCCAGCTTCATGCTCAGGAGGTTGTGGGTTTGTTTTCAGACATTTGGTTCTCCACTGGGGTGTATGGGATGAAACCTGTTGCAATTAAATCTATCCTCTAGCCTTTTAACCCCCGTTTACTTGTTAGGGAAAGTATATGTGTATGTTTACTGGGGGAAGGTATCTGAAGCAATAAGTAACTGTCATTGAATGTCAGAAAGAGTACACTGAAATGCTGTATAGAACCTTTTCTGCTGCATGGCAACAAACCATGGAACAATGAAGTAACAGGCAGGAAGTGCTTGGAGGCAGCTGAGATGTGGCTTCTGAGAAGTATGTTGAAAATACATTGGACATCAAGAGTAACTAACAATGAGTGCAGATAAGATTGATGAAAGTAGAACATCATACACAAATGTCAGATGGAGGCAAACTGTGATCTTTGGTCATGTGATGAGAAAAGAGACTTTGGAAAATATTGTGACAACTGGAAATATCAGAGGTGGAAGAGGCAGGGGTAAACCGAGAGAAATGATGCTGGATGGAATGTTTTTATGTATTTTTCTTCTTCATAAACACAGTATTTTAAAAATTGCCCTGTAACATTTAAATTAAAATGTGCCTTTTAATAGACATAATTTAACTGTTCTAATCCTTTAGCACTGTTAGAGAAAAGAACCTTGTACATGAGTTCTGGATTTCACCAGTTATCACTGGAGAAACACTTTTTACTGGTTTCATCATCTTTTTAGATTTCTCATTACATTTTTGCAAAGATGTTGAACACTTATGGGGAGAGAGTTCATGAATATGTTTTGTTTAAACCACCCAATATATATATATATATATATATATATATATATATATATATATATATATATATATATATATATATATATATATGTAATTTTCATGGACAAAACTGCATGTCAACCACAAATTACAATCAACATAGAAGAAATTGAAATGTTCTATATACCTTTTTACTGTCTCCAACAGGGACTTCTTTGCTGTTGCCCCCAATGAATTCCGACCAGGCTGGCCCCTGAGCATCGCTGTGACCGTCCACAAGAATGTGGAAGGGAAGGTCAATGTTAACGCAGTGCTCAGGCCTTCTAGTGACAAGATTGATCTCTACAGCTATGTGAACGATGTTATCAGTCCAGGTACATTCGCTGATGTTTGTGTCATTGGAAGTGGACTCGCTTTGATTGTTCACTTTTTCAGTTCCAGAGGATTTTGTAGTGAAGATGTGGTTTTTTGAGAAGAATGTTGAGAATATCATGGACAGAGAAGAATGTTGGGAATATCATGGACAGAGAAGAATGTTGAGAATATCATGGACAGAGCAGAAAACAGATACCGAGGTATTGATAGCTTCAAGTGTTACAAAATCTCTCAACAAAACCTAAAGAAAAATCAAGTGAAATTATGGGACTTTTTTTTTCATTCACTCGCTTTGAACTCAAGCGTAGTCCATATAAGTGTTATTACTTCTAGTGCAATGGACTGAATTTTGAATGTGGATTAGCTTTCCCTAGTTCCTTAAAGTTGCTTAAAAGTCGACAGGGTCGACTTCATTGCACTGGGTTTTATCCCATATGGCTCGGTCTCTTTCCGCAGCACGGAAAGCATCACACAAAGCACGAACTCTGTAGCTCTAGCGACGACCCACAGGAGTCTCCGAAATATTTAACTCGTGAACCAAAGGACGTGGCTCGGAATCGAACCCACAACCTTCGGAGTCCGATTCAAACGGCTTGACCATCCCATTTTGACCATTTTGCATGACCATTCATCTATTTACTTCATATTATGCCGGCTCCATGGCGATGGGATTACGGACCGCAGTTCATAATCTCACATCACCATCCCTATTATCAATAGTTCATAACCTCACATCACCATCCCTATTACCAATGTTCCTCACCATCAGGCGAACCCACACCAACTTCTGAGGTACTTGTAATTTACATCCCCATGTTAAGGACGAAAAGTCATAATTTCAGTCCATCTGACCGGTGTAGGAGGTGAACCCGCTAACTCATCATCAGCACACCGGAAGTTTAAAAGCAAGCGCTCTTATCCATTCAGCCATGCTGACTTCCATAATGGGACATATCAACAGAAGAGGTGGAATAGAGACATTAGCTGTATGTGGGGGCAAGAGAGGCTGAGGAAGACAGAACCAGATGTCTGTGGAAAGCTTCAACAAGCTGGACAGTAAATAATTAAATAAACAACACCTGAACTGGTAACATGTGTATGACATTTGAATAGTGCCAGAGACTGTGTGTTGTGTCTGTGTGCGTGCGTGCGCGCGCTAGCTAAAAGAATTCATCTATCTACTTCATATTATGCCAGCTCCATGGCGAAGGAGTTACGTACGCAGTTCATAATATGCATCACCATCATGTGCCATGCCGGTAAGCATGGGTTGTCATGTTTTGCCATCTTGCACAATCACCAGAGTCGTGGATCAGCTCTGTGTTCTTGTCTCGACCAAACAATGTGGCCAAACTATCCAGGTATTTACTTCTCTGCCCTCCCCTTGTTCTCTTCCCCTCGATCATGCCAGTTGACACCAAGTTCTCCAATTTATTTCTTCTCATAACGTGACCAAAAAACTGACTGTCTATGTCTAATTTCTCTAATCGGTTTACGGTTTTCATTTGTTTCTTGTAGGACTTGGTCATTGGTTTTTCTGTTTGTCCATGGTATTCTTTGCATTTTCCTCAGAAACCAAATTTCCCAGCCATCAGATGTTTTTCAGCTTGTCAGCTCCACACATCCATACAAAAGCACAGGGTCTATGTAGCACCTCAACACTCTTTTTCTCATTGCAAATGACATCTTTTTATTGGTCAGTATGTTTTTCATCTTGCAAAAGGCTGCCTTTGCCATGGCAATTCTTCTTCTAGTCTCTTCAAGGCTATATAATCTCGTTGCAGCAGACCGCCTTGCGTTGGTTTTTTTACAAAATGGTATGGGTGCCCGTCGTTCAGAAAGCAATGGCAAATTACTGAACATAAACTTGCCAAGAGATCACAACGGCAAAAACTGCTGGTGTTGACTGCGATGTCCTGTATGGGAAATGCAACTAACTTTTTTAAACTTCATATTATATCTAAATGTAACATGCACCTGACAAGATACAGCGAAATATGCCAGGTAGTACATCGTGCAAGCTATTTTTTGTGTCTTCTCAGATTTACAGTGGGGAAATATTGTTTTGAATAAAACATGGCAAAGTGCTTATTCAACAACATAAAACATGCATCTCTCCAACCACACATCTCAGAAACTGAACCTGAAGCTTGTCTGGTGCTCTATGTGTTTATCATGTGTGGAAACATGGACCTTGTATGTGTATTCAACACTACTGTATGTTGGCATATATGGATCTTGTATGTGTATTCAACATTTCTGTTTGTTGGCATATATGGATCTTGTATGTGTATTCAACACTACTGTATGTTGGCATATATGGATCTTGTATGTGTATTCAACATTTCTGTTTGTTGGCATATATGGATCTTGTATGTGTATTCAACACTATTGTATGTTGGCGTATATGGATCTTGTATGTGTATTCAACACTACTGTATGTTGGCATATATGGATCTTGTATGTGTATTCAACACTACTGTATGTTGGCATATATGGATCTTGTATGTGTATTCAACACTACTGTATGTTGGCATATATGGATCTTGTATGTGTATTCAACACTACTGTATGTTGGCATATATGGATCTTGTATGTGTATTCAACACTACTGTATGTTGGCATATATGGATCTTGTATGTGTATTCAACACTACTGTATGTTGGCATATATGGATCTTGTATGTGTATTCAACACTACTGTATGTTGGCGTATATGGACCTTGTATGTGTATTCAACACTATTGTATGTTGGCATATATGGATCTTGTAAGTGTATTCAACACTACTGTATGTTGGCGTATATGGACCTTGTATGTGTATTCAACACTACTGTATGTTGGCATACATGGACCTTGTATGTGTATTCAACACTACTGTATGTTGGCATACTTGGACCTTGTATGTGTATTCAAGACTACTGAATGTTTTGCATACATGGATCTTAACTAAAGATATGGAGCATGCAATTTTGAAATGTCGGTCTTTTATAGTTTATTGGTCAGTTTCTTGGATGGGAAATAATGACAGATAAGAAAGTTCTGGAACAGCTGAAGTAAAAGAAAATGGGTGCTGCATAAAATGAGAAAGACAAGGTAATTTGGCGACATCAAACAACATAGCAATGAACTAAAATCCATAGTGGTGGGACATGTTGAGAGCAAAAGAGCATGGGACGTCAAAGATTAAAATGGACAGACAAAATCAAGGCTCTGAATGGTGATTATGATCTTTTTAGCTTTCTTGGTGGTAGAGATAGCTGTGGAAACAGTTGTCGAGCATAAAAAAGACTTGCGGACGGGGAAAGCTGAAAAAGACGCGAGGAAAAATGTTGCTTTCATCTTATAGTGTTAGCATTTGCCTTTACAGGTTCACATCATCTGGAGGTGGGTGAAAACAAAAAGAGATTGATGCCCTATTTTTGAGGCTGTACAATTTATATCTCTACAATTTTGTTTGTTTGCAGGGGAGACAAAGCTGATATCCATGTCGGTAAGACGGTAGAGTAAATGTTTTTGTATAAGTACAGTTAGCTAGGATGATTTCTCTCTTTTATTTATACGTATTTGGTTATTCTTATGTATTATCATTGCCTGTTTTTATGAATTTATATTTATCATTTGATTTTCCTTGTCTTAAGACCATTATCATTGCAGTTTGGCATACTTTTATCCTCACTCTTCTAGTGACCAGCAATTTCATAACACTCTAAATTAATAGCTGTCCGAGGCTGAAAGAGTCAAATTAAGTGCCAGAACAAAACAATTGAAGTAACATCAAGGACAGAAAGAGTGACAGTAATAACTGTCTTGGCTTTGAGGAGTTGGTTGAATTGGGGTCCCAATCTGTGGAGAGGCATGGCATTCCTTGGAACATTAGCCAGATTGGGGTCCCAGTCTGTGGAGAGACATGGCGTTCCTTGGAACATTAGCCAGATTGGGGTCCCAGTCTGTGTATAAACCACATTGTACAGAGATTCTCCAAGGATTTGGCCAGTGTGAGACCTGGTCCTGATCTTTGACCAGAGGGAGGCCTGGGTTAGAGATTAAGGTGTCTGCCCCAGGCTCAGAAGTTACCAGGTTCGAATTCCAACAGAGAGCTAGGCATTTTGACAAGAACCATTGGTTTCTAATATCACACGTCAGCCTGATCTCTTGGGTAGGGATATCAGATCCCTAGCCTTCATCCATGAAGGCAGAGATATTTGAGGCTCTTGGTGCACGTTGTGCATGTTATAAATCCCACAGCAGTTGGAAATCACAAAGAGCAGATAATGAGGAAGCTGCTCTGGCAAAATTGTCGGGAAAGAATATCTACCCACGGATTGATAGAATCTGTCTAAGAGAAGTCAACCTGCACCTTACACATATGTTTGCTGAAGTTAGACACACTACCTCTGAGGTGCATTACTAGATGAGACACAAACTCCTCGAAAGAGGAACAAGACAAAGATCTTGTGACCTCAGCAGCCCAGTAGAAGACACCTTAAAGTGTTTTGTAATAGAAAGAAATACTTTTTTTGGTCGCTCGCTCGCTTTGACCTAAAGCGTAGTCCATAATACTACTTTTAGTAGTGCTGGACTGAATTTTGTGTGTGGATTTGCTTTCCCTGTTAACTGTGTACCTCGCCATAAGGGAAACCCACTTTGACTTCAGAGGTACTTGTAATTTACATCCCCAAGTCAATGCCGAGAGGTCAACGTGTTAGTCCAACTGTTTGGTGTAGGGGTTGAACCCCTTACCTCGGCATCAGCACACCAGGTGTTTAAGAACATGCATTCTTATCCATTCGGCCATGCTGACCTCCAAAAGAGAAACTTACGAATGCTTTGTGAGTTGCTTGGAACATAAAACAGAAATATCAGTTCATGGGAAACCCTTGAAGTCATTGAAATATTTTGAGATATATTAACAGGTTTGTGTCAGGTCTTAGATATGACTGAGCTACCATATGACAGTAGACGGTATTATCTGCTTTCTGTTAGCACTGAACGTTGGGCAGCACTTACCAAACCCGACACCCCATATTGTGCCAACGGCTTCGGGCGGAAGAGCGCAATTGGGAGGGTACAAGCCTTACCCCGGTGAGAGGAATTGCAACCTAAAGACAAAATATCATGGCAGGGCAGACCAGGCCCTAAAGCTTGGTTGGCAGCTGGTCTAGGATCGAAGCTCTGACAGGCGGACAGTTAGAGCATTGCTTTGCTGATCCGGCAGCTTCTGCAGATTGTCTTGTTCCAGATGTATAGGTGTTACCTTTCCTCCGGAATGAACTAGGCAGGCCGAGAGAGGGATCATGCTGCATGGGCAACACATGATCTCTATATTTTAGCCCAGGCTTTGTGCTATGGAAAGGCAATAACTCCATCCCTGGTCTTAACGGGTCTCGGAATCAAAGCGAGAGGCAACTGTTACGGGTTATAAGTCCCTCTCAATTGGCGCAGACATGGGGTGCCATGCGCTGTCTCTGACGGTGGGAGACACCTACAGGTGTTACTGATCAGCTACTGCCTGCCTCAAGCTGGGCAGCCCCCGGCCAATAGGGTGCTTATCCGCCACAGCCTGCCTGCTTCAATGGGTGCTTGGGGCTAGGACAAAATCTGAGGCTGTAAAACCATTGCACCAGGTACTAATAAAAAGAAAAATAGAAACCTCAAGCTATGGCTTGCAACCTGGAATGTGAGAACCATGTGTCCAGGATTTTCCACTGACTTGACCAATATTGACGATGTGAGAAAAACGGCTGTGATTGATGCCGAACTCAACCGTCTTAACATTGATATTGCTGGCCTGCAGGAGACTCGCCTCGCTGAGAAAGGGTCACTCAGGGAAAACAGTTACACCTTTTTCTGGAAGGGTAGAGGGCAGGCAGATAAAAGGCAACACGGTGTGGGCTTTGCAGTGAAGAATTCACTACTGGGAATGATTGAAATTCCAGCAGGAGGAAATGAAAGACTATTATCCCTGCGCTTGGCAACCTCTTGTGGTTTTGCCACCATTATTACTGCATATGCACAGACACTCGATTCCTCTGATGATGTGAAGGATTCGTTCTGTGAGGAGTTAGACTCTATGATCAAGGCAGTTCCAAAATCTGACTACATTTATATGCTCGGTGACTTCAATGCTCGTGTGGGCAAGGACTCGAGTTCATGGCCAGTGTGCCTTGGAAAATACAACATCGGTTGTATGAATGAAAATGGGCAAAGGCTGCTGGAGCATTGCACCAGAAATGACCTATGTATTACAAACTCCTTTTTTAAAACAAAAGAGCTGCATAAGGTCACATGGAAATATCCAAGGTCCGGCCATTGGCACCAGCTGGACTTCATCATCACACGGAGACAACATCTGAACCATATATCATTGACTCAGAGCTACCACAGTGCTGACTGTGATACGGATCATTCTTTGGTTGTTGCAAGGGATAGACTGAGACCAAAGAGAATCTACACAGCTAAACACAAATCTAGCCCCAGGATTAATATTATTAACACTCACAATCCTGAAAAGTGCTTTCAGTTTCAACAGCAACTTGAAGACGCTTTCACTGATACACCAGAAAATTGTACACTAAGTGAAAAGTGGGGTCAACTTAAGGAAACTCTTTATAAAACTGCCATAGGGGTTTACGGCACTGTGGATCATAAGAGGCAGGACTGGTTTGCGGCCAACAGCCAGACTCTGCAGCCCTTGATTGATAAAAAGTAGATAGCTCTCTTAAGAAACAAGGAAAGATCAATGCGTAACACTCTGAGAGAGCTAAAGCAAGCTAGGAAGGATGTGCAAAAGGCTTCCAGGCAGTGTGCAAATGACTATTGGATCAAGTTATGTGAGTCCATTCAAATCGCAAGTGATAAGGGAAACATCAGAAGCATTTTTGAAGGAATAAAGAAAGCCTGTGGTCCAATGATCAAAAGAAGTGCACCATTGAAAACCTTGACTGGAGAAATCATCACTGATAAGAGACAGCAAATGGACAGATGGGTAGAGCACTATTTGGAGCTTTACTCAAGTGAGACCAAACTAGCGGATGATGCTCTCAACGTCATAGAGGCCCTACCAACTCTTGACCACCTGGATACACTTCCTACCATAACAGAAGTTAAGTGTGCTATAAATGAACTTGCATCTGGCAAGGCTCCAGGTAAGGATGGGATTCCAATAGAGGTTATCACGAGTGGGCAAGACACACTCACTCTACAGATCCACCAGCTAATAGAGCTATGCTGGCGAGAAGGACAAGTCCCACAGGATTTCAAAGATTCAAGCATCATAACACTGTACAGGAACAAGGACGATCAGAGCGACTGCAACAACTATAGGGGTATCTCACTTCTGTGTATTGTTGGAAAAGTATTTGCCAGAATTGTTCTGCGCAGACTTCAAGTCCTAGGAGATCAAGTCTACCCCAAATCACTGTGTGGCTTTCGACAGAACCGGTCTACCATTGATATGATATTCTCATTGCGAAAAATGCAAGAAAAATGCAGTGAACAGAATCAACCACTGTTTATTGCCTTCATCGACCTCACAAAGGCATTTGATTTGGTCAGTCGTAAGGGTCTGTTCTAGGCACTAAAGAAGATTGGCTGCCCACCAACTCTTCTGTCCATTGTGGAATTGTTCCACACAGGCATGAAGGGTATAATCAAGTTTGATGGTGCAACTTCAGAAGAGTTTGAAATCAAGAGTGGAGTTAAGCAAGGTTGTGTACTCCTCTCCCCCCACCCTCTTTGGAGTATACTTTTCACTTCTACTGAAATATGCCTTTCGTGATCAGGATGGTGGTATATACATTCACTCACGCTCATATGGCGGCCTCTACAATGCTCAGAGATTGAAGGCCAAGACTAAAATTAGGAGGGTACTGATCAGAGAGTTGCTTTTTGCAAATGATGCTGCAGTTATGACCCACTCTGAGGAAGAATTACAATGTCTACTATCTGCATTCACCAATGCTTGTTCTGAATTTGTTTTAACAATTAGCAAAAAGAAGACACAGATTATGTCACAAGGTGCACATGGGGTACCATCGATCTTTATTGATGATGCCGAACTAGGGATGGTAGACCATTTTACATATCTAGGATCAGTGGTAAATAGCAAATTATCCCTAGATCAGGAAATCAACATCCGGATTGGTAAGGCAGCAACAACAATGAACAGGTTAAGAAAAAGAGTCTGGGAGAACAGGAAGCTTACTGCCAAAACAAAAGTCCTTGTCTATCAAGCGTGTATCCTTAGTACTCTTCTTTATGGCAGTGAAGCCTGGACAACTTACTCACACCAAGAGAAACGTTTAAACAGCTTTCATATGCGGTGTCTGCGAAGAATTATTGGTATTAAGTGGCAAGACAAAATCATAAATACTGAAGTATTGGAAAGACCAGGTTGTGTGACGGTTTATTCCATGCTCAGTCATCATAGACTTAGATGGATAGTATGAATACCAAAGGCCATCATTTTTGGTGAATTACAGGTGGGTAAGAGATCTCAGGGTCGGCCTCTACTACGATACAAAGATGTGTGTAAGCAGGACATGATTGATATAGGCATTGATAATGCACATTGGGAGCAAGTCGCTGCTGAACGTGTTGCATGGAGGGCAAACATCAGAAATGGAATAAAGACAAAGGAGAAAATTATTGCAGAATAAGTCGCACACCGAGCATGTGAGACATAAGATGGTGCATGATGGTGGAAATGACCATGTGTTCAATGCACCCACTGTACGAACATTTACAGCACGAATTGGCCTTATCAGTCACATTCGCTACCGTCATGTGTAATAGTTATTATGCCTTTTTGAAGCACAAATTATCGTCTGTCAAGACGGCAAAGTGCCAATGAATGATTAACGGGTATTGACCGGCACTCATAAGGAAGCGCAAGTTTGAACCACTGTATTCCTATAGCTTTCAATTTTTATATTGTCTAGTGTGTATTGTGATCTATCCTTTACGTTTTCTTAGATACCAGAGATGATTCTTGCCCCTCAAAGTCAAGCCACTTTGACAGTGACAGCAACTGGCGCTGTCACACACAGCAACCACTATTCTCTCTTGTATAATCCTACATCGTCACTTGTGTTTGTGGAGACAGATAAGGCGATATACAAACCTGGTCAGAAAGGTGAGTTTATGTGTCCATGGAGAGATACATGAGGCAGTATACATGCCTAATTAAAGATAAGATCATATGTTCGTATAGAGATTTGTGAGACGATAGACATGCCTGGTCAGAGGTCAGATCATGTGTCTCAGTAGAGATATATAAGGTGATATACATGTCTGATCAGAGAGGTGATATTGTGTATATCTGAAGAGATATACATAATGATATACATGTTTAACTAAACACATGTCTGTGTGTCTCAGTAGAGATATATAAGGTGATATACCACTTCCGGTTTCAAGATGGCGACGGACGGTCGTGTTGTTTTGTGTTCGTTAACTTTTTCGCGTAGGGGATGGATTTATTCATTTCTTGCGTGTAATTGGTGTGCCAGGATGTAAAACCAGGAGTTTCTACTCAAGATCTGCGCGGGTGCTACGGAGTTCGTGCATCGAGCGAAGCCATCCTTGAGTGAATTTTCAGCAGCGTGTGTGGCGTCGTTAGCCGCTACACGCTGCGGGATTTGCTGAGGAGGGGATCCGAGCACTTATGGACTGAATGGTCCGATGTGCAACGAGGATGATCTGTCGACTAACTAACTAACTAACTAGGTGATATACATGTCTTATCAGAGAGGTGATTTTGTGTGTATCTGTAGAGATATACATAATGATATACATTTTTAACCAAAAAGGTAAGTCTGTGTGTGTTTCTATAGAGATATAAGAGATGATCAGAGAGATAAATTGATGTGACTGTGTTAGAGATAGACAAGCCATCATGGAATCTGATTGGAGAGGTGAGCTTACGTTAATAACCAGCTTATGCAAGTCAAGACCAGTCTACGGTCACTTCCGTAGACACAGGCCATCCATAGTGTCAGGATTTGTTCCAAGGACAAAGCTTATACAGTACAAATAATATCAAGATCTCCTCTGAAGACATAATCTATCCAGATTGATCACTTAGTTTGCTGCAGAGGTCCTAAACTAGAAGATGTCATCGGGCTGCCAAGATCAGACGACTCAGGTACATTTGGATCAACAACTACAACAAACACATCATGTCCTTGTTATAATACTGCTCATGTCTGCTTCCTGTGTATTTTTTTTTCATATCCTATTTACAGGACATTGCAGTCAACACCAGCATTTTTCAGCTGCTGTTGATGTCTTGGCACGTTTTATGCTCAGTAGTTTGCCATTGCCGGTCTCTCTGGCTGAGGGGTTACACCACTTTCTCAGTAATCCCGTTTATCCATGCAGGGTCTCGCAGCGAGGTGAGAATTGGAAGCGGTTCGACCCGCGCTCGTGACTTGCGGGATAATAAGCCGGCTGCTCAGAAAGCAATGGCAAACTACTGAGCGTAATCTTGCCAAGAAATCAACATACAGCTGAAAGATGCTGATGTTGACAGCGATGTCCTGTAAAGGATATGCAAAAAACATGAAGTTTGCCATTGCTTTCTGAACGACTGGCTCACATACCTTTCCATAAGAAACCAACGCGACATGATCCACTGCCGAATCTTGCACAGCTGTGTTTCATACGTGGGTATACAGGATTATGAACAGTGCCCTTAACTTCTTTACCAGGGAGACCGGCTTCCTGTGCATTACACACACAAAATATCACACGTGTTCACGTGTATTCACACTTTATTCACACTTGTATTTTATTTCAGTTCAAATCCGAGTGGTGCATGTCGACAAAAGCTTGAAGCCAATCATCAAACCGCTGACTGTCTACATTGTGGTGGGTAACTTTAACGATTTTGTTTTCTGCCGACAGTTAAACCTAAAATATTCATTATTCATAGTTTTTCCTCTTCGACCCAGAGGTGCCTTATAATCTTGTTAATTCTTTAATATATTCAATATATTAACGGGCTGAGGTAACAGTTTATGTGATCTAATCTTTTTATGGACCGTATTTGTCAGTCAGTCCTGATTAACAATTTTAAAGAAGTATATTTTTTTTTTTTTTTTTTTTAGAATCCTAAAGAGTCAAAGCTGGAGGAGTACAAAGACATAGCTTCCAGAACAGGTAATTTAGTCTAAGCACATAAATACTAGTTGTTCATTGCTTTCTGATGTCCAAATGATATAGAGGCAAGGCATCTACATCTACTTCAAATACAACTGACTTTGAATTTAGTAATTTAAATATAATTTATGAAAATGTTTTCATAAGTACTATTTCTTAATTATGTCAAACTTCTGCCTGTTCTTCTGGCTAATGAGATTGAAATTGTAAAGAGTAGGCTATGCTGACACTGCCTTGGAAAATGTATAAATTAGAGCATCTTTTCATCACCAGAAATATTTTTTTTATGCAAAAACTGGGATTTTTGCTCATGTTGGAGAGTTCACAGACAGTGCTGAGGTTCTTCTTGTGTCAGCGCCAAACCAAACAGATCCTCAATTTAAAAAAAACAAAAAACTAAAAGATATCAGGATTGAAATGTAGATCTATCAATGTGGATGGGGCAGGTAAAACTAATATAAAATAATGGCTGTTGAAGGGAAACTAAAGACTGTAACCTTGCTTAATCTTTCACTCAATATAACTTCATTCATACATTCACAAACTGGGTCATAGATGTCATCACTCAGTTAATTCATTCAGCCAGTCATGTATTAGCTAATTCAGTATGCATTAATTTCATGGATGTTTTCATTCAGTCATTCACTACATGCATACATTCAGCCAGTCATATATTAGATCATTCACTCATTCTTGGATGTATTCATTTAGTAATTCACTGCAAACAGTCATTCATTCATTCAATAATTCACTGCAAATAGTCATTCATTTACTACATGCATTCATTCTTTCTTGAATTCATTCCTTGATTTTGTCATTTACTTCATACAATTATTCATTATAAGAATCCTCTTCCTCTTCTTCTTCATTCCTCTTTTGAGTGGAGTGCGCCACATCTAGTTAAGCACCTCAGAAGTCGTGTCTGACTTCAGCATCCATTTATGCAAGATGTACTTCCTCTAGACAGATTCCATCCAAAGTAACAGGCTCTATCTACCCACATGTAGATTTTACTTTTAATTTTGCCAGGAGAGCGGCCTTAAGGCCTGCTCTTTGTGATCTTTAATTGCTATGGGATTTTTTATCATGCTCAACTTGCATACAAGACCGTCTGTGTTTCACCCTTATCCAAGAAGACTAGGTATCCTGTCTCACTACCCAAGAGATCAGGTGGACATGTAATATTGTTAGATACAAATAGTTCCTGGAAAAATTCCCACCTTTTTGCAAGGATCAAACCTGGCACCTTGTGGCTTGAGGATAAAACCCGATCATCTATGGATACGAACATATAATCAAAATGATCTGGATAGAGAGTCAGAGGGAGACCAGATGTTGTTTGTCCATCAAGAATGATGATGACCATTCATTTCATCCAGTGGGGTTGAAAGTGTGGAGCCGTGGGTTCTAAGATGGCTGATAAGGCCTATTTTGGCTTGAAATGTTCTTTGACAATGTGGACAAAGAATGTTTGACGTTTCTGGAGGAGGATTTCCTGCAGTGGTTTTTCTGTCCTGCCTTTTCTTTACAGCTCTTGCAGTCCTGGTTGCCTCACACATGACTGCACGCCACGAATTTCGGTCTCTGGCTGCAGTCTCCCAGGTGTCATGAATTCCAAAAGCATTCAGAGAGATTTTCAGTGTGTCTTTAAAGCGTTTCCTCTGGCCACCTTGGGAGCGTTTACCACAACGCAGTTCGCTGTAAAAAAATTTGTTTAGGGAGCTTGTGATCTGGCATGCGAGTCAAGTGACCAGCCCAGCGAATCTGATTCTTCATTAGAGTGTGGATACTGGGCATGGATGCTCTTTCTAGGACTTGTGTCTGGGATCTTGTCTTGCCATTTAATCTTCAGTAGCTTCCTTAGGCAGACTGTGTGGAAGTGGTTTAATTTCCTAGCGTGTCGCTGATAAACAGTCCAGGTTTCACAAGCATATAGCAGTGTGGGTAATACAACTGCTTTGTAGACTTTTAGCTTTGTTTGCAGGCTTATTCCAGTTCTGTCCCATACATTCTTGTACAGTCTGCCAAAGGCCACACTGGCCTTAGAGATTCTTGCATTCACTTCGTCATCAATTGTGGCAGCTTGTGACACAGTGCTGCCAAGATAGGTGAATTTGTCCACAACACTTAGTCTATGACCATTCACTTTGATATTCGGCACAGTGTGATTATTCCCTGGAGCTGGCTGGTGCATAACTACAGTCTTCTCCAAGTTGATATTGAGCCCAAAGTTGGCACAGGCATGTGAGAAATCTGTAACATTATGTTGCATGTCCGCCTCTGAGTTGGCGTATAGAGCGCAATCATCAGCAAACAGGAGATCTCTGACGGTGTCGCTGTTAATTTTGGTTTTAGCTTTCAGCCTTCTGAGATTGAATAACTTTCCATCCATATGGTAGTTGATGTCTATTCCAATGTCGTCGTTCTCGAAGGCATTCATCAACATGGCTGAAAACATGAGGCTGAACAGTGTTGGTGCCAGGACACATCCTTGCTTCACTCCATTGGTGACAGGAAAGGGTTCAGACAGTTCACCATTTTCCTGTACTCTTGCCTGCATACCATCATGAAATAGCCGCACTATTTGGACAAACTTTCGTGGACAGCCATATTTTGCCATGATCTTCCACAGTCCTTCTCTGCTGACTGTATCAAAAGCCTTGGTACGGTCAATGAAAGTGGAGAACATTTTGCAGTTCTGTTCCTGACATTTCTCTTGCAGCTGCCTAGCAGCGAAAATCATGTCAACAGTTCCACGTTCTTTTCTGAAGCCACATTGACTCTCAGGAAGAAGACCTTGATCGAGATGGGCCGTGAGGTGATTGAGAAGAATTCTGGCGAGTATCTTCCCTGCAATTGAAAGCAAGGAGATGCCTCGGTGGTTGTCACAGAATTGGCGGTTTCCTTTACGTTTGTAAAGGTGGACTATTGACGCGTCCTTGAAATCTTGTGGCATGGTCTCGTTCACCCATGTTTGTAAAGACTTGGTGAAGCTGCTCTGTTAGGACCGGCCCACCTGCCTTGTAATCTCTGCTGGGATGGAGTCAGGACCAGGTGCCTTGCCGCTGGAGAGTTGCTGGATGGCTTTGTTTACTTCCACTATGGTTGGCAGGTCATCAAGTGTCTCATTGGTGGGAACTTGAGGAAGGCAGTTGATGGTTTTATCATCGAAGAAGGAAGTTGCATTTAAGATGTCTGCCCAGCATTGAAGGATTTCTTTCTTATCGGTGACCAATGTTCCCCCATCTGCACTGAGGAGGGGAGCTATGCCTGGTGATGTAGGACCATAGACCACCTTCAGTGAGTCGTAGAAGTTTTTCATATCATGTCTGTCAGCAAAGCCTTGAATTTCATCAGCTTTGCTGCTCAGCCAGGAGTCCCGCATGTGCCGAAGTTTCTGCTGCACTACTCTCTGAATGTTCTTGAAGGCATCTTTTTTTTATGTTGACTTCGGGTCATTCAAATGTGCCTTGAGGAGATGTATCCTGTTTAGCAGCAGCATTGGGCTTGATTCGGTCTTCCAGCATATTTTCAAATGACTGCTGCATTTTCTTGCTGTTTAGGCGGGTGACATTTAGTTTTTTTTTGCATTTTTACCCCTTGAGGACGCCGTGGTGGCCTGATGTGAATGTTTATTTTCGAGACAATGAGACGATGGTCTGTCCAACATTCGGCACCACACATGGATTTTGTTACCAGAACGTCTTGTCTGTCACTTCTCCTGACGATGACATAGTCAATGAGGTGCCAGTGTTTCGAGCGAGGGTGCATCCACGATGTCCTATTTCTCATGGGGAGACGGAAAATTGTGTTGGTAATCAGGAGATCATGTTCGGCACATGTCTGAAGGAGGAGGAGGAGTCCATTGCTGTTACAATTTCCGACTCCGTGCTTTCCAGTAATGCCACTGCAAGAGGTGGTGTCCGTGCCTACTCTGGCATTGAAATCCCCAAGGAGTATAAGTTTGTCTCCTTTGGGAACAGATGTTAATACATTGTGCATACATAGAACTTGTTCTTGACATCATCTTCGCTGGTCATAGTTGGTGCGTAGACACTCACAATGGTTGCATGCTTCCTTCCATTCAGCAGGGGCAACTTAATGGTCATGAGCCTGTCATTTATAGCCTTTGGAAATCCAACTAATTTGCTGACCATGGCCGACTTAATGGCAAATCCCACACCGGATTGGCGTCTTTCCTCGTTTTTCCTTCCACTCCAGAAAAATGTGTAGCCGGCACCTATTTCACAGATTTGACCTTCTGCAAGTCGTGTCTCGCTCAAGGCTGCAATGTCGATGTTGTACCTGCCCAGCTCTCTTCCAATCAGTGCTGTTCGTCTCTCTGGACCCGACGCGCCGTCTCTGTCAAGTAGGATGCGTACATTCCAAGTTCCAATTGTTTAGGGAATATGGTTTCCTCTTTTAGCTTTACTTGTTTTATTAGCAGATAACAGTGAATAGACAACCTCGAGGATGCACTAAACCAACACACAACAAATCCAAGGCAACATTTCTGGATTTGGAATGCAGTCTTAATCTCTCTCTCTCTCTCTCTCTCTCTCTCTCTCTCTCTCTCTCTCTCTCTCTCTCTCTCTCTCTCTCTCTCTCTCTCTCTCTCTCTCTCTCTCTCTCTCTCTCTCTCTCTCTCTCTCTCTCTCTCTCTCTCTCTCTCTCCTCCCCCCCCACGCCCAATCTGCGCGCACACGCACACAGATATATATATATATATATATATATATATATATATATATATATATATATATATATATATATATATATATATATATATATATATATATAAATTGGCAAATGTTGATTGGTGAAAGAGGTAACCTCCACCTTAGGCTAAATAATAGAGAATTCATTCATTCACTCTATGAAATTAATTCCACTTCATTCATTCATTTACTCAATCATTCACTCGATTAATTAGTTTATTCAGCCATGAACTCTACACAGTCAGTCACTCACTATATTGCAGGTGTGACAGAAATAACCTATGAACTACTGCAAAGTGCCTCATTAGGAAAGTGGAAGATCCATGTGAAGGATGATGCCAGCATGATGTATTCAAAGGAGTTCACTGTTGAAGAATATGGTAAGATGAGGTTTCATCACATGAAACAACTCTTAATATCATTGGTTAGTCGGTGGGTGGTTGGTTGGTTGGTGAATACTCTGGAAGACTGACTTTTAACTCCTTAAGTCTGAAACATTGACATTGTGGTCGCCTAAGCCCTAAAAAGAGCTTACACCTCTGGGACTGAGCTTGGTGTGGAGACTTTACTTTCTGCGTGCGTATTAGCTTTCTCTATTAACAGTATCCCCCGCCATCAGACGAACCCACTCCGACTTCAGAGGTACTTGTTATTTACGTCCTTAAGTCAAAGACGAGAAGTCAACATTTTAGTCCAACTGTCCGGTGTAGGGGTTGAACCCCCTTACTTCGGCATCAGCACACATTCGGCCATGCTGACCTCCTCCATAGGTGTAGGCATTTTATCGTCAACAGACTTAACACAGTTCCCAGAGGGATCAGCTCAAATGTACGAGGAGGCTTCAAATGAAAACCTTAAATGTTTTTTTTGGAGTGAATATATTCTGAAAAAGTAAAGAACAAATGTATCGTTTTTGATGTAGTCATCACTGCAAGTCACCCAGCGCTGATAGAGTGCTTGATTCATAGATAAGAGGACTAAGCAATAAAACAATTGTTTGGATCCACTGGGATTTGAAGCTGCAGTCACGCTATTTTGAAACTTCCTACTCCGCTCATACACTTGCTTGACTGACAGGCTTGGATCACCATACTGGACCTTCATTTGCCAATGAAATTCTATAGGTTTCACCCCTTCACTGGTAAAAAAACGGATAACAGAAAGCTGCTCCTCTTTGGTGCATATCAAAAATGGTGCGGCCATCTTTAAACTGTCCGTATGATGCCACCGTGTCCATCTGCACTGTGATGTCACATGCTTACCACTCTTGACATCCTTAACAATATTGGCATATTACAAGGCAATGGCATGGTTATTGTAATTTCTTTCACACTTTTAAGGGTTTCATTCGAAGCCCTCTCATAAAAAACGTAATAGCAAACTGGGTTGTTTGATTCACACAATAGCTGATTATACCTGGTACTGTGCTTGACACTTTTCATTCCATAATTTCATTATTTCTATCAGTGCTGCCAAAGTTCTCGGTGACAGCCAAGGCAAACCCTGGATACATCTTGTTTGAGAATGGAATTACAGACTGTTCTGTCACAGTGGAAGCAATGTAAGGTTTCATATTTTCATTTGAGCATTACTGTTTTTAATCAGCAAATCTGCTCAAAATTTTGATTGAATTGGTGTGTATATATGTTCTACAAACCAATATAGCTTATTGGGTTTGTATGTATGTTCTGCAAGCCATTGTAACATATTGACTTGTTTTGAAAGTTTCAAATATATATGTTTGTTTTAGGTGATAGCAACACATGGTCTCTAGGCTTTGTGCTATGGAGAGGTATAACTACATCCCTGGTCTCTGTCATAAGCTGTAGTTATTACGCCTTTTTGTTTTTGAAACACAATATTACAAACTGTCTGTCAAGACAAGGTGCCAGTAAGATATAGGCGATAGGAGCAGAAGTGGCATAGTATTTAGTGCACTTGCCTGCGAAGACAATGGTCCATATTCAATCCCCAGCAAAGCCAGGATTATTGTTTTCTCAGCCTCATAACAATGGTTAACAGAACTGTTCAGAATGTTCTGGTAATCATCTGGGAAGGAAAAGTGGTGAGACGGGGAGCTGGCCCCACCACTGCATATGTTATGGCCTAGACTATGTGAAGGTCAAACACTTCACACCTCTCAAGCAGTATTTGCTATGGGATTACCTTTGTTTTTTAATCGGCCATACAGTTGTTTTTAAATTTCAAAACATTGTATTCTCTTAGTGAATGTAAACACAGAAGCCACAAACAATCTGTTGCATGATTTATTGCCTGGCATATTTGGCTGCATCTCATCAGGTGCATACTGCAGAGTTATATAGCATTTTAAGTGAACAGATTCATAATACTTTAACTGAAAAACATAAAACACATAGTCACAGGTATTATTCAAACAATACTTCTGACTACATGTTTTAAGTGTTTCAGCTAAAGTTTTTCTTAAAATTCTTGTAAAGTGGCTTAGAAGTGTGATGTACGCCTCTAGATGGACTTTTTTTTAAGCGACTCTAGATGGATCAAATCTGGCAGGATTCTGTGTGTTCATGTGTGCACACACAATCCTATGTACCTCTAGATCAGGGGTCACCAAACTTTTTTCACGGCTGGCCGGATTAGCTGAGAAAATGACGAGCGCGGGCCGGATAGTCATTCTGTACAATACTTGCACCAGTCTCTGCGGCGAAGGTCTTACGGACGGGGTTCGTAATCCGGTATACCCGCGTTTGAAACACAGCTGCATGCGATTTGGCAGCAGACAACGTTGCACTTGTTTTGTGCTATGTTATGGGTGCCGGCTGTTCAGAAAGCAATGGTAAACTACTGAACGTAAACTTCACAAGACATCAACAACAGCAAACAATGCTGGTGCTGACTGTAAACGTCCTGTAAAGGATATAATCTAACTTTAACAATAATTGCAAGCTGGAACGAAAGCTCTGGGATAAAAGACGAAAAAGTAAGTTAATCATAGGAAGGGCGTGCAATGCATACAAAAAACAAAGACAACCAACACATTTATTTACTAAACAAAGTTATCAAAGAAGGCGACGTTAGCAAAAAGATAGTTACATCAGATCTAATGTGCACATATCCGAATCTCACAAACTAAGCAGGAAAGGAGGATAGAGAGATTTGTGAAACTGACTTGTGGCTTTCAAAATACCATCAATGTTTGGTTTGGAATTGCTGCATCCAATCAAGAGAAATGCTTTAAATATTCATCAGTCAATCTCGTTCGATGTGGTGACTTCACAGACTTCATTTTTGAAAATGTTTGCTCACAGACATAAGTTGTTCCAAACACTGATGCCATACCAGCGGCAAATTTCTTAAGTTTCAGAAACTCAACATCAGGTAAGCAGCGGTACAGTTCAACAAGTTTTCCTTCTCTGTGCTTCTCTTTCCACAAATCATTTGCTTGCAAATCAGTGAGCTCCAACTGTAGTTCAACTGGCACATCATCAAGGATGATTACAAACAAACGGATTCTGGAACAGAAGAATGTCACCCTCAATTCTGTCAAGATTTGAAAATCTCTCCAAACTCTTTGAAACAGTGAAAATGAGAAAGGTTTTATTTTTCCAGTTGTGCTTCCAACAATGACAGCTTTCTCTGAAATCCTTTAATGGTTCTGTAGAGATCACAGACGCGGTATACCTTTCCCTGAAGTTTCAAGTTCACTTCATTCATGTCGACCAAAAATGACAACTTTTACAGCCAGGTAGGATCTGATAGCTGTGAATCGGCTCTATCTTTTTCAGTGAGGAAAACATCTATTTCGTTTCGGAGCTTGTAAAAACGAAGCAGGACTTTACCGCAGCTGAGCCACCTGACTGATGTGTGATAAGGCAAGTCACAGAATTCAGAATCAATTTATTCAAGAAAAGCCTGGAACTGACGGTGATTGAGTGCATGTTCCCGAATCAAGTTCACAGCAGAAACGACTGGTACACTAAGTATTTGTCTTCCCACAGAGTACTTTCTGATGTATGATGCAGTGTATGAACAGAGCGCCCGGAATTTGCAAATCTTCCAACTGAGTCCTGATCTGCCCCACCAGACCCTTCCTCACTCCAGCTATGATTTTTTTTTTCATCAACTGTAACACCTCGAAGCTGATTCCGCTGAAGATTATAGTTTTGAAAAATTGTTTGCACTTCCACGAAAATGTCTTTCCCAGTTGTTGTTCCATGCATGCCGCAAACGGACGCCAACTCTTCCGTTATCTGTAAATCCAAATTGACACCACGAATGAACATGAGAAGTTGTGACGTACTCTAGAGGTCAGTAGACTCATCCAGCGCCAGAGAAAACCAAAACAAGATCCTAGCTTTCTCGCGTATCTGTAGCACTATGTTCTCTCCAAGTTCTTCTGTTCTCCGCACAACTGAACTTGCCGAAAGGCTGATAGTTCCAAACAAATCGGCATTCTCAGGACACAAGTCATTTGCTGCTTCGATCATACACTCTTTGATGAAGTTGTCATCAGTAAACGGGCTTTCCTCGTTCTGCCATCTTATGCACTGTTTTGTAACTTGTACGAGTGACAGATTCATTTCCAGCAAATTTTCTCGTGAAGAGATTTCTTTGTGTTTCAAAACCATGTTTAATGGACTCATATTTCCCAGAGCGTAACTTTCCAGAAAACTTTTTATATGTTGATAGATGTTTTGTTTCGTAGTGACACCGAAGATTGTACTCTTTCAAAACGGCAACACTTTCGCTGCATATTACGCAACTGGTTTTCTGGTCCTTTGTTTCAATAAAGAAGTACTTTACTCCCCATTCCTCATTGAAAAATCGACACTCGGCGTTCACTTTTGTTTTCCTAATAATTTTTCCATAATTAAGGGTGAATTACACGGGATCTGAAAATGAAAAAAGACATTAAATTAGTAACATAATTAAAATCCTATTGAAACAGAAGACAAGCAGAGGACTAGGGGTCACTGGTGAAGCTACGGCTCATCAAAGGTACATATACAGTTTATATGCACCTTTGTGTAACAGCACAGAGATGATAGAGATAATAGCACGACGCCGACTGCTCATGGGACATAGAAGAAGAGAGGAATAAGAAGACAGAGAGAATCTCATTCTAATTCTACGGCTAACAAGAAAAGAAAAGATTTAGAAATATCAGAAGAAATTCAGGTCCGTGTACAGGGAATCAGAATAATGTAATTGAAAAGATACAACAACATCTGATTAATAATGTCAGTGCACAAATAAATAAAATTCATGATTTGATGCAATAACAAAATAGGCATCCCCATGAATAAACATACACATGATCATCCTTCACAGTACCAGTGATCTTCCATCACAGCATGGGTAGTCATTCAACACTGTAACTGTAGTCTGATACAAAACACCAGCAATTATCAGACAACAAGATGGAACAAAGGTCATTCATTCAGTAGCATGTCTTTTGCAGAACCTCGCTCCCATATCAACCTTCCGGAAAACCTCTCGATCATAAGCAAGATGTCCCGTTTCAGAAACACCCATCTGGAGATCATCCGCCACATCCTGCACCCATCTTCTCTTTGGCCTTCCTCTTCCTCTCTTCCCAGGCATATACCCCTCCATTATTGTTCTCAGGCACAGACATAGCTATTCTATTCCTATGTTCCTATTTAAACTATGAAGGTTCATTCAAAACTCACCCCGCAGCAGATAATCGTCAATCCACAATCAAGATCCTCTTGGATCTTTTAGATCTTCACAGGGCCTGTCTGCCCTCTCAACTGCGTTGTGGAAAAACAGTGGCCACGCTCGGCCGTGCCTGGGGCACGTTCCCCCAACAGCTGGGTAGTGGCCCAGAGGGATGAGTTCAAACCTTCTGCTGAAAATTAGACATCAGCATCTTTTCGGCCTCAGTTCTCAAGGCCAAAGAGGCGGGAACATGGAATGACTGGGCTCTTATAGGCACGCCAACACAACATCCAAGCATCCTTTGCATTTTTTACCAGGGTATCATGGGATATGCTAGTCAATACTCTTGTAAAGCCGCGGCAGGCGGCTTCATTTGGTAATAGAATATATCTCATAATAAGGTTTGCAAAATATATAAATAGGGCCGCATAAATAAACAGTCTAGAGCAGCCAGGAGGTCTCCGCACGTGGGAAGATCTATTATTCTAAACATAATATTTACTTTAAATTGTATCACAACGTCTCGTGTTTCATACGTTATATCAAGCAAGTTCGAGTACCGTCAAGGGCCGGATGAAAGGACGTCGCGGGCCAGATCCGGCCCACGGGCCGTAGTTTGGTGACCCCTGCTCTAGATGGATCAAATCTGGCAGGATTCTATGTGTGCACACACGCGCACACAATCCTACACATCTCTAGATGGATCAGATCTGGCAGGATTCTGTATGTGTATGTATGAATACAATCCTACATACCTCTGGGTGAAGCGAATCAGATGTCTAGCATTCTTGGATAAGGGTGAATAGCTAAGAGGACTTGTGTGCACATTACTTCTTCTTCTCTTTCTCCATTTACCTCAGTGACGTGTTGTGGGAAGATGTAAAGATCGTTTATGCCCTCTTTTTAATGCACTTTGTAAGTTTGTATTCATTTCTCTAAAGTTGTTGTCACCATAACTCTGTCTTTTACGTCGTCTTCCCATAGCTCTATAAGCAATTTATTTCTTCTGTGTGGCTCTTTATGGCAGATAGTACCAGGGCATTCTTGGGAGGTGGCCAAACCATTTCATCTGTTGTTCTTTAATGAAGTGCATGACTGGTTTCAGACCTGGTCGTCTTCTAATTTCCTCAATCTGAATCCTATCTCTCACGGATACTCTCACAGCTCTTCTAAGGCCACTTATCTTTATCATTATGATTTTGCACTCATTAGTTGCAGCAAGTACCCATGTTTGATATTGGTAGCATAATGTGGGGCAAAAAATAGTTCTTATGAGATTTGATCTAGTACTTCTAGATATCTTTCTTTGTGACAGAAGTGGTGCTAGTTGTCCCTGTACCTGATTTGTCTTTGTACAAAGCATGTTTATTCCTCCATCCATTCCGCCATTTGAACTGAAAATTGACCCTTTATTATTTAACTGTACTGGTTTGTTTTATTTCCGAGTTCTTTATTTTCTTTTGACAATGTTTCTAACTTGCTGCCAATAACCATTGTCTCTGTATTTTGAATGCTTATTTTCATGTTATATTTTTCACACTTGGAATTGACTTGGTTGAGATGATTTTATACATGTAAAATATCCCTCGTTGGTTGAATCTTGAAGTCCAGACTAAATTTTGAATGTTGAAAATGATCCAGTAAAGATATTTCCAGAACTCTACCAACCAGTCGACAAGGGTTTATTGCAAGGTGACTGTGCAGTATGTTTGTTGGTGAAATCACGCATGTGGAGCTTATGGAGAGAGCTGGATAAATTCCAGTGATATAAGAGGTGAGGGAAACACCCTGATGCTGGAAAGGACACACATTGAGAACATTTGTTAATAGCCTAGAACATCCTTCCTGTGGAATCCACAGGGCAATCGAAATATAGGAAAGTCAAAAACGTGTAGGGAAGATAACTAAAGAAAGAGATGGGTGTCATAGGGAACTGCGGTAGCTCAGTGACTAGACACTCGCCTGCCATACCATGGTCAAGGGTTTTAATCCACATGGTGGATTAAAAGTCTTTTAATTGACGGGCTCCCAGGTCGACCCAAACAAGAATTGGCACCAGAATATGTCTTGGGAAGTAAAGGTGGCTGGTGTGACACTAAGCACATCACCTACCAGTGCCACTTGGTCTAGCAATATATGCCCCATGTGCCTTAAGACTTGTAAATGGGACCTCTAGCTTGTGTTTTAAATGGGTCCAACATGGAGGATAGGCGGTTGAGCTAAGGCATCTGAAGTCCTTATGCTTAAAGCTGTGGTTTGCTTATGCATTTTCCTCGTGTTGGACTGGTAGTGCATGGTTCCATCACCCTGATACTGAGTTGAGTGCTTGGAACGACACTGTGAGCTGGGTATTTCATGTGGAGTGCCGGTTATTTGTGTCATGAACTACGTGTCCAGAAAAATGTAGGCATTCTGTCAGTGGCATTATGCAAAGTAGACCTGTGCGGGCTATTATTGAGACTCCTGTCTGTTCCAATTTTCACATGGGGCAGTGAGGAGCATTTTGTATAATATTCACTGGCATAGGAATGGAGCTTTATGGGACAACCCTTTGCCTTGAGGTTGGAACCACGACTAACTATGAGTGTTGTAAGAATGGCATTGAAGGAACTATATGATGTATCAAAGGATAGAAGGCTATGGTGTGAGGTGGTTGAGGGCTTATGCTCCATTAAGCAAGAAAAAGCATCAGAACAAGAAACTAATGTATGACTATCCAGCACCTAGATCGGGACATGTAAATATATTTGGATCGTTGTCTATAGATATACATATGGGAAAGGTGTCCAGGGAAATTGTGACCTGGTTCTGTCTGTGGAGCAGAATGGGAAGGAAATCCGTATGCGGACATCAAAACAGGTCAGCTGAAAGATATTGTTGTTATTTGTTATAATGAATCGATCATCTCCCATCTCACATTTTCTGTCTCTTACTCTCGTGGTGCTCTTGAACATACTGCTACTGTTCACCCATCTCCTAGTTCTATCTTTCCACTTGTATTGTTGTCAATCATGCTCACCTACCTTTGACTTCGCCCACTAGCATGTATTTATTTAAAGTGTGTCGAGTTTTATTCATCAAAATGATTAATCCTTCATCTTTAATAGAAGCAGTCAAGCAAATGGTAACGCAGTCTGACTTGGAGACATCTCACTTCAAGTTGTGCAATATTACACCTGTGTAGATAGCATTGTAGACAATACTTTAGTCCCTTACAGCTTTATAGATTAGATAGTGGTAGATATATAAATAGATGGATGAATAGATTCGATAGATATGTGAATGGATAGATTATATACATGCACGAATAGGTGTATGTATCCGTACATGTACGTCCATCCATCTATTTACATATCTATTACAGTGAAACCTCGGTTTTCTTTAATAATCCGTCCGAAAACAATCGGCAACATCCGGAACCAACAAAAACCGAGACAATTATTTCCATATGAATCTATGTAAATCCAATTATTTTGTTCTAGACACTCCAAAATACATATCAAAAACACATTTTATAGAGAATAAATATGGTGTTTAATACTGAAAATAATAAGAAATTAATATAAAATGCTTATAGAAGACTAATGTAAAGAATAATGAACATTTAACATGTCATTTACCTTTCTAAAGACTTCTTGGTGTTTGGAAGACGGGAAAGAGGGGTGCAGATATTATTGTTTGGAAGGGGAATCCCCCTCCATGAAGACCTTAGGTATCAAGGCACTATCTGGGGTCAATTCCCTTTTTGATCTTCTTGTATTTTGTATGCCAGCGCCCCTCTGCTGTGTGTCCACCGTGACGAGATAGAGGGGCTTGCGCGTTCCAATGACCCCAAGAGCTATGCCGTCGGTAGCACAGCTACTGGTAGGGTCACCCATGTCGGACAGGTCAAGGGAGAGGGACCAGACCAAGCGACACACAAACCTGCTGCCTTGTAGGTAGACTGGGGACAGTCAAAGGCTAGGGAAAGCATCCCGAAAAAATGCTTGTCGAAATCGGATATACTGAGCCACAGGCTTGACAAAGCAGTGCAACGTAACTTAATTCATGATGTCACAAATCAAAATTAATCGTTATGGTGCTAATCCCGCAAAGTCCCATCAGGCAGTGATAGTGCCGGGCCCCCTGCCTCGAGGGGGTCCACCCATGACTACTGGTGGTCACCTTCCCCTGTGCTGTGGAGTCAAGGCACAGAGGAGTAAGTTAAGAGCTATTGACCAAATACCCCAGACACTCAACACACTACAGTGGAATGCTGAAGGAGTTTACAAGAAGAAAGTCTCCCTAACACAGCGTCTACATAAAGATAGAATAGATGTGGCATGCATTCAAGAGACACACCTCAACGCCAATCGCAAATTCTCAGTCAGAGGATATCAGGCCACACGTTTCGACCGCGAAGGACACAAAGGAGTTCTAATACTTACACGAAATACAATACCTTGCAGCAAAGTATCTGTGATCTCTGACAACCAAACGGAAATTATAGGTGTTGATATAATGACAAAGGACATGAAAATAAGAATTTACAATCTGTATAGCCCAGCAGATAAGGACCTTACACTCTCAAACATGAAAATAACTTCAAAACAATGTTTTCCCGTAGTGAATTTGAATAACGAAGACACAAACAATAGATTGCACGATTTATTGCCTGGCATATTTCGCTGCATCTCGTCAGGTACATACTGCAGAAATCACACAACTTACGTGAAATTAACTAGATAAATCCTTATCTATCAACGCAAGCCAGAATTGTGTAAACAGAAAGACATGTTAGTCAGCTTAAAATTACCGTGGTAGATAAGTGACATTTCTGTGCGAATTTATGAAAATAACTGACACAAACTGCATTATTGTCGGAGACTTTAATAGCCGTTCAGAAAGATGGGGATACCCAGATACTGACAAAAGAGGAGATGAAGTGGAGGACTGGGAAATAGACTCAAATCTCCATCTACTCAACAAAGCGGATGACACACCGAGCTTCTACTCCAGAAGATGGTTTACCACTTCTACTCCAGACTTAGCTTTCTGCACAGGAGACATCCTCCACAAAATCGATCGCCATGTGCTGGACCAATTAGCAGGTAGTGACCACAGACCAATCAAGCTTGTAATGAATATGGAGTATTGTCAAAGTCTTGCTTAGGGCAAGAATTATGGCTCGTATCTTGACAAGTGTGATACTAATTATGCTTATCAAATAACACGAGGCTAACAGCCGATAATATACTTCGCGCTATTTATTCGCGCACTGCACACATCAGAAACAATACAAGCTTCGCGCAATCACAATTCACAATAACCAATAGATCATAAATGCAAGCAATCAATACATCACTATAATAATACATCAATGCACTCCACTTACAAGTCACACAGACAGGCGTTCCATCTCCAACGGTCATACAGGCTAGCTCGCAAGACATGCATAAAACACTCAAGCCGCTTTCACACGTCAGTCCGTTACGGCCACCAAGCCTAGTCTGGCTGGACTTTCAGCACACACCACAGTTGTGCTCGAGTCAGCCCGCGTGACCCCTCAATGTTCACGCTGTGTTCCAGCTGACCGCCGACTGCTTAGTATCGCTCAGCGTTGATTGCCTGGCGTTGTTGAAGACGCCGCGTTATAGCTGTAGTGCTTATAATAGATCAGCGTTGCCTTGTCGGGCGTTGGTGCAGACAACGCGTTATACCTCTGGGTGAGACTCTGACAAGTATGTTCCACAGGAGCAAAAGCCTTTGCCCCACTGGAATTACAAACGAGCAGATTGGGACAGATTTGCCATACTAACAGACAAATATTGTGAAAACATAAATACACGATATGGCAACATGAAGCAAATGGTGGAAAGTCTAAACAGAGCAATAATACATGCGGCCACTGAGTCTATTCCAAGAGGAGCGAGGAAAAATTACAAACCATACTGGACTGAAGAACTACAAAGTTTGGAGGACAAAGTTGAAGATGCCAGGAAGACAGCAGAGAGAGAACAAACAACTGAAGCAAACATCTCTCTCAAAGCCATCTCAGCAAAATTTAAAAGAACAGTAAATCAAACAACAAGAGATTGTTGAAGGGAAAAAACAGAAAACCTGAATTTTGACAGGGATGGAAACAAACTATGGAAACTAGTGAAAGCCATGAACAATGAAGGACCTAGAAACAAACAAATAACAATTAAACAAGGAAATGCCTTGCTTACAGGAAAAAAGGTTGCAAATGCACTAATGGAACACTATGCAAATGCAAACCACATTGATATTACAACCGAACAGAAGAAAGCAATCAAAGACAAACAGATACATCATAGAAATACAGAGACAGCAGCAGAATATATTATGGCAAATCTAACAATGGAAGAAATGGAACAGGCAATGAATACCCTAAAAAAGAAGAAATCACCAGGAAAGGATGGAATCACAAATGAAATGCTAATAGGACTAGGCACCAAGGCAAAAAAGAAACTACTAGCAGTCCTAAATAACAGCTGGAAGAGAGGAATAGTCCCACAGACATGAAAGATTAACACAGTGACAGTGAAAGAAATCAAGGCTGTGCTTCGACGATCAAAAAACAGTGCTCCAGGTCCTGATGGCATAAGATATGACGACATAAATAGGTGTACCGACAATGAGCTAGAGAAACTAGCAGACATGTACAACAACAGTATAGGGAGTGCTAGCATCAAGGAGGAATGGTTACACAGCTATCTGATTCCCTTGCCGAAGCCTGACAAAGACCACAAAAAAATTCAGGGATATCGAATTATAACCATGCAGAATACAATAGGCAAGCTGCTGGAGAAGGTAATTGCCAGGAAAATATCAAGCCAACTAGAGAGGCAAGGTGTTTTCCCACCTACCCTGGGTGGGTACCGTCCAAAAAGAGAAACCTGGACCAATGCAGCAGTCTTTGCCCATGATGTCTATGAAGGTTTCCACTCAGGCACTGAAACCGTTGCTGCAGCGATTGATCTTGAGGACGCATACAACAGAGTACCACTGGATTTTTTAATGTTTCAGCTTCTTGAACTAAACGTAAGTCCATTCCTCCTTAGTTGGATCGCTGCAGCCCTCTTCCAACGGAAAGTAGTTTTTAGATGTGGCAGTTGGACTTCGGAACCAACAACAATATATCCTGGCCTACCACAGGGATCACTATTATCTCCGGTACTGTTCAACGCCTACACAGTGAGAATCACCAGTGAGCAGATCACTGGACCTGGCAGGACATTGTCATATGCCGATGATGTTTTAGTGTATCGTCAGGGTAAGGATAGAGAGGAGGTTGCTGTGGAACTACAAACCGAACTCAATCGCATAAGCACTTGGTGTGATGAAGCTGGGGCAATGGTCAACCCAACAAAGGCAACAGTGACTTGGTTCTCGTTGAATAATCATATTGTCAACAATCCAACACCAACTGTAATGCTGTGTTCAGAGACGGTGGAAAGAACGCAGGCAATGAATTACCTGGGGATACGGTTTGATCGAAGCCTTGCTTATAATGTGCACATAGACCAGGTGATAACAAAGGCCAAGCGGGGTTTGGCAGCGATGCGAGTGATGGCGGCAGCAAACTGTGAGCAGCGCCATCTATGTCTTCTGTACGAGGGGCTGGTCATGTCTGTTTTGGAGTATGCAATGGCAATCCTGACTCTCAGCCATAAGCAGATAGAAAGGATAGAAAGTATACAGAATGAAGCTATGCGCATTATTCTTGGATGTACAAGAGATACAGCATGCAGGGCGATGCGCTACCTTCTTGATTTTCCAACCATTGAAGAGAGAATACAAGTTTGCAGGGCACGCGCCTACCTCAGAATTAACGCAAACACACAACATCCACTGCATAGTGAAATTAGGAAGGTGAAGGGCAGCAGGTTAAAAAGAGGACGGTTGTGGATGGGTCAAGCCGAAGACATTCTTCAACAGGTGTGTTCACTTGAGGACTTAGAACCTGGCGAGGAGTGGGTGCAAGTGCCAACAGACTTCTGCACATCCTTTTCAGTTTGCATCCAACTAGATAGAAAATGCAGACAAGAAAATCCGGCTGCTGTTGAGGCTGAAGTACAAGCGTTGATTTTCGAGAATTCGCTAGACGGTGACGCGGTCATCTACACAGATGGGTCGGTCGTCCGACATGTGAGAAGCTCATGGGCCTTTACAGCTCGGGCCGGAGGACTCTGGTGCTTTCACTGAAACCACAAGTAGCCTGACCATGGAAGTCATGGCAGTAAGTAAAGCAATAACATGGCTCGAGACACAGACATTCACTAGGGCTTGTTTCCTTAGCGACTCAATGAACATGATCAAGAGGATAGAGGAGGGGTCGATCCGAAGAGAATGGTTGCTGCCTCTGAAGCGGTCTCGGCTGGCAAAGATTAGTTTCATCTTCGTGCCAGGGCATGCTGGAGTACAAGGAAATGAGCGGGCTGACAAGCTCGCAGGTGAGGCTACTGTGGAGGGCGGACGCGCCATGGACCAGGCTGACATTCTGAATGCTCTACGAGAAGAGAGACTTTTGCGAGAACCAAGTGATGACTGTGAATCTACAACAATGGCCAGACTGCGAGAGCAGCAAATTAAAAGAGGGGTGGCCAAACAAGAACACTACGCAGGAAGCCAAAGAAGATTGATAAACCAACACAGAACTGGCGTCGCTAGCCGCTACACTCTGCGGGATTTGCTGAGGAGGGGATCCGAGCACTTATGGACTGAATGGTTCGATGTGCAACGAGGATGATCTGTCGACTAACTAACTAACTAACTAGACATGGAAGGAAGCTAAACTAATACCAGTCCCAAAGAAAGGAAAAGACCTTGAAGAACCAGATGGCTATTGACCTATCAGTCTACTTAGCTGTGTAGGAAAATTAATGGAACGCATTATCAGTGGCAGGCTAACATGGCATCTGGAAGAAAACAAACTCTTAACACCACACCAAGCAGGATTCAGAAAGTACAGATCCACTGAAGATCAAATAACCTATATAGCTCAGGAAATAGAGGATGCCTTCCAAGAGAAAAAGCACACACTAGCGGTCTGGATAGATTTAGAAAAAGCATTTGATAAAGTGTAGAAGGAAGGACTGAAAGTAAATCTGCAAAATATGCATGTTTGTGGGAAAATGTATAAATGGATCGGCCACTACCTTGAGAACAGAACTGCCAGGACAAAAGTACAAGGACAAACAAGGAAAATGATGCTGTTGGAGCAAGGTGTCCCCCAAGGAGGAGTTCTTTCACCAACATTATTCCTAGCATATATAAATGACATCACAGAAAATTTTCCAGCCAGAGTACACACATCCTCCTTTGCAGATGACCTAGCCATATGGACATCTGAAGAATATATTAGTACAGCTAACAGCAGAATACAGCAAGCCTTATTAGCGCTAGAGGACTGGTCAAAATCATGGCTAGTGAAGATGAGTGAGGAGAAAACAACTTGCACAGTGTTCTCCCTCTCAAATAAACCTCAGCAACCTAAGCTGGTATTGAATGGAAAAATATTGCGCCATGAAGAAAATCCAAACTATCTAGGAGTCACCTTTGATCATCGCCTGACATGGAAGACACAGGTTGAGAAAAATCAAACAAGAGCAAGGCAAAGAATGGCAATCATGAAAAAGCTTGCTGGTACAACGTGGGGAGCAGATGAGAAAGTTCTCAAGAAGTTATATACTGGACGGTTGAGGCCAGTACTGGAATATGGCATCGCAGCTTGGGCAACAGCAGCTAAGTCAAACTTTAACAAAATAAATAGAGTCCAAAATCAAGGAATGCGAATCATAACTGGAAGCCTGTAGACAACGCCTATTAATGAACTAGAAAAGATCACTTGTTTACAACCAATGCAGGACGGAAGAGATAGCAGAGCCCAGCAACAAGCAGAAAAATTTAGAAGATTGACAGACCACCCTATGTATAACAGGTTTAATGGTTTTGGAAAAGGAAGACTGAAGCGTAGCAACTTTGTAGAAACTGCAAAACGAAAGATTAGGGCAGATCCCATACTTAACATATCAACAGTCAAGCCCATTTACAATGCACACAACTTCCCAGCTTGGAGACAGCAGCAACTGCCTGAGATGATAGAAAACATTCCTGGTATTGAGAAAAAGAACATTCAGAATGAAACCGAAAGAAGAAAAATAACCCTAAATTACATAAAAGAACATTACCCAAGCAGCAATTGGACCCATGCATATACAGATGGATCAGCCAAAAATTCAATAGAAAATGGAGGAGGAGGAATTCTCCTAAATTTAAAAAATGGAGTGAAAAAAACAGTCAATGGCAACTGGAAAATTTTCAAGTAACTTCAAAGCGGAGGTGGAGGCTTTGAAAACTGCAGCAGAAATGCTCTTGATGGAGGAAAATAAAGAGAAGCAAATAGCTATCTTCACAGATGCAAAGTCAGCTGTCTCAATACTGAAGAGTAAAAACAGTACAGAACTAGCTGACCTAAGAGCAGCACTCCATGGTCTATGCCAGAAATCCAAAAAAGTTGTAATACAGTGGATCCCATCACATTGCAGTATACCTGAAATGAAGAGGCTGACAGACTAGCAAAAGAGGGTGGATGACTACCACAGCCTGACATAGACATAACCTATAATGAGGCAAAGAGGTTTATAAAAAGCACCTATAGAGCCAAATGGGAAACAGCATCCAGGCCACCAGAAGGATGATGCATATTACAAACTCGACCGAAGAGAACAAGTAGCAATCTTCAGACTCCGCACAGGACATAACAGGCTGAAATACCACTTGTTCAATAAACTAAAGATAGGAGATACCGATGAATGTAATTGTGGAACTGGTAAAATGACAGCTAAACATTTGCTGCAAGAGTGCCCAATATATGCAGAACAGAGAAAGATAGTTTGGCCCACACCTGCTTCATTTGAGGACAAGCTTTATGGAGATATCAACAAGCTCAAGTTGACTACAGCTTACTTTAACTACATTCAGGTTGACATTTAAAGGTGCATGAAGAAGTAATTAGACTGCCCCACTTCATACCACAGGCATGTCGGTTTCACAAGTCTCCCAGAGGCATGAAATGGAATATTGCTTGGATAGCACATCCATTACGTGGAAAGTCCGAATCGAAAGCTCACTGTGTGGGCTTCATAAAAGGTGGAAAAAGTGTCCTAGTGGCACAAAATGGAATATTGCTTGGATAGCAAATCCATTACGTGGAAAGTCCGAATCGAAAGCTCACTATGTGGATGTCATCTGCAGACTGCATTCTTCTGGCTTCCGGAAGAACAGCCTATGGTGAACGGAAGGCCCAATTTACAGAAGTGAGGCTAAGCAGCCATGTGCAGGACGTGACGATTCCTTGGGTGAGCCCAGTACCAGAGCACTATGTGTCGGCTCTGCAATTATGGAAGCCTCCTTGGATGGCGGGGAATGCCCATGGTCTGCCCCTGCCTTCCCTTGAGGGCTGACCAGGATGTCTTCTTTTGGCTTTCTATATGGGCCAGCTGGGATGGGAGATAACACCACAACAGTGAGAGTCTAACGTCCTAAGAAACCCCCGGGAAGGTTAACCCGGTCAACAAATGCCCGCATAAGTCAGATGTGTCAGCCTAACGGCGCAAGAACGCAGCTCTGCTGTAAACAGGCGCAACGCAATCACGTCCGGAAAAAAAACTCCTGATGAACGCAGAAGAATAAGAAGTATGCCAACACACCTCTTGAGTTTTTCAAACCATCCTTAAAATCACTCGTCCCAGGCATTTTCTGAGATCAGCATACGACAGTCTGGCCTTTTCACATATGATTGCTACTTTTCCACTCTATCCCTCTGTTGACCTCTGTCCTTAACACCCTTGATCTTTCCAGCTGTCACAACTTGCTCCAGGCCCTCAGATGTACAGACAGGTGACTCAGTAGACAGGCAGTTGAGTTGAGTCCAGAACCAATATCACAACATTCCCATATACGTTCTGTCCTGATCTTCAACAACCATTGTAGAGTCCCAATACTAATGGTAGCAGTTGCAATCTGATTATGCGCCCGTCTGATCTTTCCTTCGGCTACTTAGTGTCGACCAGATCCTGTCATCAATCCCTGCCGCACCATTCTCTCCAGGCCATGATGGTGTATGTTCTACCACACTAAGCACATGATCTCAAAGCAACCTGACCACATGTGCCATATTGTACACTAGTACCCCACCGAGCAGTGTAGACCCAGCCAATTTATCTGCCTTCTTGTTTCCCAACAAACCTTCATGCCCCGGGGAAAATATTGAACGGATGCTCCTTATCTTTGATTTTTAAAATTGAAGTATGCCACTCTGCATGAAGAGTAAACAGCGAATACTTGAAATAATCTTACCTAAAACATCCACAGTTAAATGAGGCTGGGAAAGCAGAATTCTCAAATCTGGAATGGGCAGAGTTTGCCAAGAACATTTTCGTCGAGGACTTCAAAGTTAAAGTTATAGCTTCTGTTACTGATGAGACGGGCCGCACAGAAGTAGGCCAGACAAGTGTCATGTTTCATAAATATGGCGTTAAAATAGAAATTTTGACGAACACAACAAGAGTGTTCCGATCTGGAATTCCTGCAGCCATTTTTGTAAGTTAACTTTTTGCAACATTTTTTAAAATTCAGAGTAATTGTCTGACTTTATGTGATACTTGCTTGTGTAGTGTGTATACAAAATGAAGTCTACCTTGTAGTGTCATACATTATTGTTGTGGTCTTTATTCACCCCTTATTTCCCATTGGGGCATAAGCCCTCAGACAACTCACTGCAAGCACTCCTATCCTGAGCTACCCGCTGCCGCTCTATCTGTGTCCTTCCCATATTATTCATTTCTGTTTCTACTTCTCTTCTCTGTTTTTAGGTCTTCCTCTATTTATTTGGCCGTGTGGTTTCCAGACAAAGGCCATTGTAGTTATACTCTTCTTAGGATTCCTCCTATCCAGAGCCAGCATCTATCCTTCCATTTGTTACATATGCTTCTGTTCTCTCTTCCCATAATCTGGTCATTTTGTATTACAGATGTGTATCCTTTTAATGCGGATGTGATTTAATACAAATCAAAGCAATTTGTTTACAAAAATTACACAGAAATTGTTGTTGTCAATTCATTGGCTGCCTGAGCTCCTGCTCCTCAGCATAGTACCATGTAGTATTGATGATTTTTTTCAATATAAAGTATTCTGTTTATGTGACGTTGATGGAGGTAACAGTCTCCTGATATCTGTAAGAACCTGACCTTCTTCATTGTTCACACTCAGACCAGTCATTATTAGGCATAACTAATGGTGTTGAATGAGTCGACAAATTTATTACATTTCATAAAACTCATTGTTTGGGTGTTGTAACTAATGGTATTGAATGAGTCGACAAATTTATCACTAAAGCGATATTTCACCAAAGTCATTCTTTAAGTGTTGTAACTAATGTGCTGAATGAATCAGTCATATTATCACATTTAACTTGAATCATTGTTCATGTGTTGTAACTAATAGTGCTGAATAAGTTGTGCATTTAACAAGTCATTGTTCATGTGTAACTAATGGTGTTGAATGAGTCAAACAAATCATCAAATTTAACAAGTCATTGTTTACTAAAGTCATTGTTCAATTGTGAACAAGGTGTAATTATGGTGTTGAATGAGTCAAGTAAATTATCACATTTGACCACAGTCATTGTTCAGTGTTTACTGACTTTCATGCTGTTGGAGACTTCACTGTAGTATGGACTTCATTTTATTCTTTCAACTCCTTCCCAGGTGAGAGTATCTGATCACTCTGGAAACCCAATCGACAAGGCAGAGGTTCAACTTGAAATTCGCATTCCTCAGATTAAGCATGTTGATAGCACGCTAGTTGTTCCTGAAGGTGAAACAGATGTTGCTTACCACTTCACTCCAGAGATAGAAGCCAAGGAGAAGCATAATCACTATTACTACTATGATTATGCTGGCACTATTACGGTAATTTACAATTTCTTCTTATTGTCCTAGTCTCAGACCTGGTCCTAAGCCTTAGTCGGCAACTGGTCTAGGATCGAAGTTCCGACTTCCGTATTTGTTTTACACAATGTCTATATTTTTCACAGGAGGAATGAAATTGGGAGGGTACAAGACTTATCCTGGTGTGAGGAAATGTAACCTAAAGACTAAATGTCGTGGCCGGGCAGACCAGGCCCTAAGCCTTGGTCAGTAACTTGGCTATGATTGAAGCTACGATAAGCGAAAAGTTAGAGCATTGGTTTGCTGGTCTGCCAGCTTCTGCACCTTGTCTTGTTCAAGATGTACTGGTGTTTCCTTTCCTCTGAAGTAAACTAGACAGGCTGAGAGAGGGTTCATGCTCCATGGGCAACACATGGTCTCTACAATTCAGCCCACACTTTGTGCTATGGAGAGGTTATTATGCCTTTTTGTAAGCACAATAACTATTTTCTGGCAAGGTGCCAGTATGTACTTCATCATCATGTGCCATACCAGTAAGTGTGGGCAGTCATGGTTCACAATTTCACATAATCACAAGAGCCCTACATCAGGCTTGTGTTCTTGTCCTGTTCATGCCTTGTTTACAAACCATCCAGATATTTATCTCTCTGCCTCGCTGTTGCTCTTTTCCCATCAAATTTACCAATTGTCACAAAGTTTTCAAGTTTATTTCTTCTCATGACGTGCTCGAACAATCTTCTGTCTAATTTCTCTAATCAGTTTGCAGATTTCTTTTTCTTGCAGGACTGCTTCATTAGTTTTCCTGTCTGTCAATGGTATTCTTTACATTTTTCTCAGAAACCACATTTCCACTGTCATAAGATGTTTTTCGACTTGTCTGCTTATTGTCCATGTTTCACATGTATATAACAGCACCTCTGTATATCACTTTATCACTCTTATTGTCCATGTTTCACATGTATATAACAGCACCTCTGTATATCACTTTATCACTCTTATTGTCCATGTTTCACATGTATATAACAGCACCTCTGTATATCACTTTATCACTCTTATTGTCCATGTTTCACATGTATATAACAGCACCTCTGTATATCACTTTATCACTCTTATTGTCCATGTTTCACATGTATATAACAGCACCTCTGTATATCACTTTATCACTTTTTTTCCCACTGCAGTTGTCAGCTTCATTTTGATGACTATGCTTTCCATGTTGCAAAGACTTCTTTTCTAATCTCTGGCATCTTGTCGTCTTGATAAAAGATAGTTTGTAAAATTATACCTCCATAGCACAAAGCCTGGGCTGAAGACCAAGTGTTGTCCATGCAGCTGATCCCTCTCTGCCTAATTTACTCCAGAGGACAGGTAGCACAATACAACTGGAACAAGACAAGCTGCAGAAGCTGCTGATCAGCAAAGAAATGTTCTAACTGTCCACCTGTCAGGGCTTCTATCCTAGACCAGTTGCAGACCAAGGCTTAGGTACTTGTCTGCCCTTCCATGACATTTAGTCTTCAGGTTGCATTTCCTTGCCCAGGATAAGGTGTGTACCCTCCCAACTGCACTCCTCCGCCTGAAGCCGTTGGCACAATGTGGGGTGTCAGGTTTGGTGAGCCCCGCCCAACTTTTGGCACTAACAGAAAGCAGTACTGTCTACTGTTATATGGTAGCTCAGTCAGATCTGATTAATAGCTGACTATCTTCTAATCTCTACAATCCAATCTAATGACGGTTGCAACATACTTGAAAGGATTCACCTGTTACTTGGATGCTGCATTGTGGTAGTTCTTTATCCTTGGAGATGATCATAATTTCTGTTTTCTTACTAGGATAAGGTTGTTATGCTTGCTTATATTATGCCGGTTCCACTGTTTAACCGCTTTATAGATCTGGTTATTATGTTGTAATATAGACTGTAAACTGCCAAATGCTAGCTGAATGGCAAGGAAATGTTTTATCATTTTGTAGAGTTGTGCATTCATCTGTGTTTTGGCCATTATTCTTTATCTTCAGGCCAAACTGGCATCTAACCGGAATGTTATGTCGAGACTCTCTGGGTATCTGTACCAGTCGAATAACAACAGTGTGGTTACTATACAGCCTGCTGCAGACAAGGTCAGGTCTCAGTTGTTGTGTCTCTGCCATCATTGTTGTATGTTCTTATGCCATTGTTGTATATGTCATTGTGTCATTGTTGTATGTTCTTATGCCATTTTCATGTGTTATTGTTGTATGTTTTTATGCCATCATTGTTGTATATGTTATTGTTCATTGTTGTATGTTCTTATACTATCATTTTTGTATGTGTTAATGTTGTATTTTGTAAAATACAGAATGCAGTGTGTAATAGAGACCACCTTTCACAGTGGAAAGTTTGAGTGCAGGAAGAACTAAAGGAAAGAGCTGGCTTTCTCTGGGTATGTGTGGCTCCACTAGCTAGACACAGAGTACAAAGATTTATAACGTGGCAACACACTGTTTGTAGTATTCAGTAAGTCATGGCTGCACTGGTTGTGATAGCAACAAAGAAGCTGGCTTTCACCTGGCACAATTAAAAAGGTGCCCAAACAGAGAAAGAGTGAGATAACAGTGCAGGCACACCAAAATGCAATTGATGGTAATTTTAGGAACTATGAGTTGCTTGTGGGAAGGTAAATGCACTTACCTTGGTGGTAAAATGAATATAGTTTGAAATTATTGTTTGTTTTCACAATGAAAAGGTGTACAGAAAATCGCAGAAATTGACCTTCTAAGAAGCTAACAAGCTGTTGGATGTCAACGTTGCTGTTAAGTGAGCTTGTAGAGAAAACGGTTTTTGAATTTGAATAGATGTATTAGATAATTCCCCTGACACTTAAAGATAAAACATGGAAGATGATAATATGTTAAATAATTAGACAGCACACATGTTAGTGTAGTTGACAGGGGGTTATGCTGATAGTGCCATGAGCGCAGTTGGACGAGGGTTCGACATCTGTGATCATCGCCCGCCAATAGAGGAAAAGACTGGCCACTTATTCCTCCATGTATCCTGACCTACAACATGTGACGGTCCTAGCACATCATAGACCCAAGCCAGGTTCCTGCTCTGGGACATATGCCTCGTTTTAACTGATTAAGTGCCATGGGATGATTAATCATCTTAAGCGACTTCCTGTATCTGCCATGGGCTTATATACAGTAGTTTCCCTAGGCAACCACCCTTAATTTGATATGTAATAATAATACAGTATGTCTGCTACCATGTTTATCACTTTTACATCATAACTGAGACACACCCCTACTTCCAGTTTTCCACCATCCATTTTTGTTTGGTCCAAACCAACTTTTTGTTTGGCACTGAAACAGTTTAGAATGAAACAATTAGAATGTTAGAAAATGTATTTTGTGGATTATCAGAAACCATACAAATTAATGTTAAAACTGTAATTCTTGCTATTTGTTTATTCAGATACCAAAAGTTGGTGAAACAGTTCAGTATAAAGTTTTGAAAAATTCAGACGATGTGTTGCAAACAATTAGCTACGCAGTGAGTTTTTTCTCCTTAATTTTTATATTTTGTATATATATTCTCTCCCTCCTCCTTCTTCTATACAAACTGAAAAAACTCCTTGTGGCAAGCAAAAAGTTTTATGTATGTCCCTGTTTGCTGAATGAGATATGAACTTTGGTCTGGAAATGTTTTATGCCACATATTGGGAGCTGAGTGATGTAGTGGCTAGACGCAACACTGCTGACCTGATTGTCTTGAGTTTAATTCCTCATTGAGGCGGATTGTAAAATTGACCTGGGCTCCCAGAATTACTCATCCTAAACTGAGCACCAAGAAATGTCTGGGGAAGTTCAGATGGCTGGCACAATATTGACCACTTGACCCCTAAAGGTTCAGTTGCTCTATAAATATGTTGGCTGGCCTTGTACCATCAGCTCAGTATGCCTTAAGTTGTGTTTTAAAAAAAAAAAGTTAATTGCATATCCTTTACAGGATGTTGCTGTCAACCCCAGAATATTTTGACTGTGATTTCTTGGCAAGTTTACATTCAGTACTTTGCCATTGCTTTCTGAATGACCGGCACTCATGCCATTGTATTAAAACCAGTGCAAGGTTTCTGCTTTCAAATCTCCCACAGCTGTGTTTTGAAAGTGGGATTACGAATTGCATTTGTCACTCCCTTCGCCACAGAGCTGGCTACTAACAAACAGCCAAAAAATTCTGGGGTCAAGTACAACATCCTGTACAGGACACGCAACCAATTGTCATAATTGTCATTTATGCTTTCTTGGAAACCATTCATTCATTGTTGCCAGTGTTTAATGATAATCCCTTCACTCGCTCTTCCACCACCTTGCCTTGAATGATATACAAACTACTTCCAGACTCTGCTATTAAAATTGTCATCTGTATATCTCAAAATATTTACATGTTGTCCTCCCTGAAGATATTCAATGTTTTTATTATTGTCCTGCTGTAGTTGTTGAGAAGGTCAGATGAAAAGACCAATCCTTGTCTGACCCCTCTGTTCATTGGTCTAAATTCACTAAATCCTTGTCTGGCTCCTATTTTAATTGATCTAAGTAAATTCACTAAGTTATCATTCATATCTGTGTCAGATTCTTGCTCCCAATATATATTTCTTACTAATATAAAATGAAAACTCTTAGGAATGTGTGACTTCTATGAAACAGTGAGAGATAATAAGCACAGACAGTGTACATATCTTACAACAAATGCAAATCTGTCAAACGAAAATCACAGTGTAAAAATAACCATGATAATAAAAACATAAAAATAAGTCACAACGCAATGAATTGATGTTTCGATATTAGTGATCTTCATCAGGAATAACACAAACAGATGTAATCACAGTGTAAAAATAACCATGATGATAATAATGTAAGAATAAGATAAAAGTAAGTCGCAATGCAACAAATTGAAGTTTTGATATTAGTGATCTTCATCAGGAATAACACAAAGAGATGTAATCACAGTGTAAAAATAACCATGATAATAATAGCGTAAAAATAAGTCACAACGCAATAAATTGACATTTCAATATTAGTGATCTTCATCAGGAATAACACAAATGGGTGTAATCACAGTGTAAAAATAACCATGATAATAATAACGTAAAAATAAGTCACAATGCAATAAATTGACATTTCAATATTAGTGATCTTCATCAGGAATAACACAAATGGGTGTAATCACAGTGTAAAAATAACCATGATAATAATAATAGCATAAAAATAAGTCACAACGCAATAAATTGACATTTCAATATTAGTGATCTTCATCAGGAATAACACAAATAGATGTAATCACAGTGTAAAAATAACCATGATAATAATAATGTAAAAATAAGATAAAAGTAAGTCACAACGCAACGAATTTCATGTTTCAATATTAGTGCTCTTCATCAGGAATAACACTAACAGATCTAAAGAAATACATTAATTTAGAACATATAATTAAAACATAAACAGAAAAAGCATTGATTTCAAACATTGTTAGACCATTGCATATGCTCTGTTTTTTCTTTTATGTTCCTTACCTGTCTGGCATTCTTGCCTGTCTATGTTAATTCATGCAAAATTTCAAAGTGTAAATTTGTTCAAAGCCATGTCATATCATGAACATTGAATGACCTTCAGGTGATTAGCCAAGGCAACATCGTGGAAGCTGGCATCCCAGTGGATGACATGATCAGCATCGTCCCGACCATGGAAATGTGTCCACACGCCAAACTGTTTGTGTACATGATTGCTGGTGCAAAGAACGCAGAGATCGTCGCTGATTTCCTAGAGTTTTCCCCAACTCACTGTTTGAACAGGGAGGTAATGTTTCATGACTTATACTCTTTCTGTCCCTGGCAGTTGTTACTTTAATTCTTTCTATCCCAGTAAGTTGTTATTTTAACTCTTTCTCTACCAGTAAATTGTAACTGTTCTATTCCAGCTGTTATTTTAACTCTTTCTCTACCAGTAAATTGTAACTGTTATATTCTAGCTGATATTTTACCTATTTCTATCCCTTCAAGTTGTTATGTAACTATTTATATCCCAGTTAATTATTTTACCTCTTTCTATCCCAGTAAGCTATAATTTTAACTATTTCTATTTCACTAAGTTGTTACTTTTGTTACTTTAACTCTTACTATCCCAGTTATTATTTTAACTATTTTTATCCCAGTAAGTTATTTTAACTTTCAGTAAATTGTTACTTTGCCTATTTACGTCCTAGTAAGTTGTTACTTGAACGCTTTCTTTACCAAGCAGTTATTTTAAACTCAGTAATCCCAGCTAATTATTACCTTAACTTCCAAGGAGTTGTTAATTTAATTGTGTCTAGCAGTTGCTACTTTAACTTTTTTTTCTGTCCCATGAATTTGTTACTTTAACTTTTGATTGTAGTCAGTTGTTACTAACTCTTTCTGCCCTGGTCAGTTGTTACTTAAACATTTTTCTAGAGTTGGTTAATGTAATCGTTGAGTGCGACAGGAGTTGAACATAACAATCAGCATATAGTCGGTTAATGTAACAACTAAGTGGGACAAATGGTGTTAAAAATTATGATGTAGTGAATTCATGTAACGACTAGGTGGGACAGATGGTGCTGAAAATAACAATTAGCATATAGTAGGTTAACCCTTTACCGGGCAGATGTTTGTCTGTTTTGTAGCCCTGAACGGGCAAGAAGAATTTTGAGGTAACGTTAGTAAAATCATCACATAAAAGGTGTTAATCAACCGATTTTACTGAAATTAAAAACAAAATGAAGTAAACAGCATGCAGATTATTTTACTCACATGAATGTTCCTGGTAATCCATATATGAACACAAATATTTACAAAATACAACATATTGTTTGTGATTGTCAGTCATTTATACGGTAATTTACAAATACATTTTCAGAATCAGAATCACTTTCTTTAAAGTCTGACTCACGATTGCTAATGCAAACTTCATGCCCTTTAAAGTCACTTAAATTGAACCCAGCGAAATCTCCTCTATCACTTGAAGAATCATCAAAATCCATTTTGAAATACAAAGTGTAAAACCCCCAAAAACTATTTTAAAAATTCGTTCAGATTCAAAGTACACACTTGTGAATGGCGGCCACGTTGTCAAGCTATCGGTGAAACCGAAAGCAGACAATCAGAAGTCTCGAAAAGCCGAGAGATCACGTTTTTACAATGCATAATAGTCACAGGTGCTTTTGGACGGTTTGCTCGTTTCGGGTTAAAAACGTTCCTGGGCGTTTTGCCCGGTAAAGGGTTAATGTAACAACATTGTGGGACAGAAGGAGTTAAAATTACAATTATGATATAGTGAATTCATGCAACAACTTGGTGTGACAGAAGATGCTGAAAATAACAATTAGCATGCAGTGGGTTAATGTAACAATTAGGTGGGACAGATTTACAATAACATTTATGATGTGAATTCATGCAACAACTGGGTGGGACAGAAGGTGCTGAAAATAACAGTTATCATATAGTGGGTTAATGTAACAACTACGCGGGACAGATGGAGTTAAAATAACAATTATGATATAGTGAATTCATACACTGGGTGGGACAGGAGGAGGTGAAATAAAAATTAGCATGTAGTGGCTTAATGGGACAGATTTAGTTAAAATAACAGTTATGATGTAGTGAATTCATGCAACAACTGGGTAGGACAGATGGAGTTGAAATAACAATTAGGTTATAGTTTTACAGTAACAGTTTGGTAGGACAGAAGGTTAGTTTAATAAGAGTATGTCATGTAAAGAAAAACCAAGAAACTCATTTTGAATCTGCCCTGTTGCAGATTGAACCAATGGCCGCTTGGAATACATGAATTTGAAATAACAGTTAGAATACAGTATTTCACAAAACAATTTGGTAGGACAGATGGTAACTTTACTAAGATTATGTCATGTAAAGAAACTCATGACAATTTGCTTTATACAGAGTGAGGTTAAGTGCTTGGTTGTTTACTTTCTCCTACTTGGCTATTCATGCTTGTGTACTTGCAGTTTTTGGTTATATCTCCAGGTAGGGGTCAGCTTTGATGCTTCTGAGATCCGATCTGGTACTAACACAACAATGAAAGTTCATGTGAATCGTGTTGATGGCTCCAACGCATTGCCAGGTGTACATAATGTCTATTATTTGGGCATTGACAAAAGCTTGGTTTTGCTACAGGGCCGGACAGATCTCAACAAAGATGAGGTAAGTTAGTAATACTGAAAGAGAAAATAATGGGAGTACAAATTATTGCTGTTGTTTGAATTGCTGTCTCCTGTCAGGTGTTAGTCAGATATAGCAGTAGGCATTACTACCTGCTTTCTGTTAGCGCCAAATGTGGTCATCGCTCACCATACCTGACACCCCACATTGTGCCAGTGGCTTCAGACGGAGGAGCACAATTGGGAGGGTGCAAGCCTTATCCTGTCAACTGTCATTTACTGCCAATATAGTACCTTGCGGTGTATGGCAGAGGGGTATTTGAGCCTGGGGAATTAAGGCCGCCTGGCTAGTGCAGTCGCCGCGAACTGTGCAGTTTAGGATTTTCTTTTTGCCCCCGACAGAAAAAAATCCCACACCTTACCGAGGGATCGAACCCGGGTCTCCCGATTGAGAGTCTGGCGTTCTAGCCACTCGGCCAGTGACAAAGTAGACCAGGTCCTAAGCCTTGTTCAGCAACATGTCTAGGATTGAAGCTCCAACAGGTGAACAGAGCATTGCTTTGCTGATCCGACAGCTTCTGCAGCTTGCCTTACTCCAGATGTATTGGTGTTACTTTTCCTGTGGAGTAAATTAGGCAGGCCAAGAGAGGTATCATCCTGCATGGGCAACTCATGATCTCTACAATTCAGCCCAGACTTTGTGCTATGTAGAGGTATAACTCCATCCCTGGTCTTGAATCACTGTCATATGGATTGGTCACAAAATGTTTTTAAAAAAATAAAAAAAATCTTTGACACTCCCTGAAGCCTATTGAGTATGTGGGGCTGGGCCCCATGTTTGTGTTCACCAATCAACACTCAATGGGTGATGTGGACAGCATCATGCCAGTTGCCTTGACGCCCCATGACATTTCCTGGTACCCCTGTGTAGGCTGGGTTCACATGTCAGCCCAAGTCAATTAAACTGTCTCCTCAATGGGGATTCAAGTACATGAGTGTCAGAGGTCAGCATGGCCGAATGGATAGGAACGCTCGCTCTTAAACTTGGTGTACTTATGGCAAGGTAGCGGGTTCAACCTCTAGACTGGTCAGTTGGACTAAAATGTTGGCTTCTTGTCCTTGATGTGGGGACTTAAAATTACAAGTCCCTCAGAAGTCATAGTGGGTTCACCTGATGACAAGGGAGACTGGTAATGGAAAGCTAGCCCACACTCAAAAATCAGTCCATTGTGGACTTCGTTCATGTTCAAAACAAACAAGTGAATGGGGGGGGGGGCATGAGTACCAAGCCTCAACGCTACTGTGGCTGTCTAGCAAATAAGAACTAAAATAACCATTGTGCTTCCACAACTTCCTGACCAATACAAATTAAATAAATAAATTTGGTTGTACAGAGGATCAGTGTCAGACCCTGTGTAAGAAGTAAACAAATAGATGTCCAGTACTCAGTCCAAAATCAACATAAGCCATCTGACAAAGAAGGCCCAGGACAATTTTTAGACCTTGAACAAAATACTTAATATGCACATGAACAGACTCCAACCAGAGTTCACTTCAGAGTGTCTGCTTTGTTTATTATCCTTGTGAGACTGTCGGACATCACCTATTTTAGTGTCCAGCTATTATAAATGTCAGAAAATAGTTACTTCCATCAGAACAGATAATGGGAATTCTATATGGAACAACACAACAGCTGAGGAACACTTACAAGTATCAATACATGGAACAACATAACAGCTAAGGAATACATTCATGTATCATTTATGGAACAATGCAACATCTGAGGAACAATTGCATGTATCATTGCATGGAACAACACTACAGCTGATGAACATGTGCATGTATCACTACATGGAACAACACAAAAATTGAAGAACAGTTGTATGTATCACTACCTGGAATAACATTACATCTGATGAATGTGTGCATGTATCACTACATGGAACAATACAACAGATGATGAACATGTGCATGTATCACTACATGGAGCATTACAGCTGATGACCTTGTGCATGTATCCCTACATGTAACAACACAACAGCTAATGAACATGTGCATATATCACTACATGGAACAACACAACAGCTGATAAATATGTGCATGTATCACTACATGGAACAACACAACAGCTGATGAACATGTGCATGTATCACTACATGGAACAACACAACAGCTGGTGAACATGTGCATGGATCACTACATGGAACAGCACTACAGCTGATGAACATGTGCATATGTCACTACATGGAACAGCACTACAGCTGATGAACATGTGCATATGTAACTACATGGAACAGCACTACAGCTGATGAACATGTGCATATATCACTACATGGAACAATACTACAGCTGATGAACATGTGCATATATCACTACATGGAACAACACTACAGCTGATGAACATGTGCATATGTCACTACATGGAACAACACTACAGCTGATGAACATGTGCATATGTCACTACATGGAACAGCACTACAGCTGATGAACATGTGCATATATCACTACATGGAACAGCACTACAGCTGATGAACATGTGCATGGATCACTACATGGAACAGCACTACAGCTGGTGAACATGTGCATATGTCACTACATGGAACAGCACTACAGCTGATGAACATGTGCATATGTAACTACATGGAACAGCACTACAGCTGATGAACATGTGCATATATCACTACATGGAACAATACTACAGCTGATGAACATGTGCATATGTCACTACATGGAACAACACTACAGCTGATGAACATGTGCACATGTCACTACATGGAACAACACTACAGCTGATGAACATGTGCATATATCACTACATGGAACAATACTACAGCTGATGAACATGTGCATATATCACTACATGGAACAATACTACAGCTGATGAACATGTGCATGGATCACTACATGGAACAGCACTACAGCTGATGAACATGTGCATATGTCACTACATGGAACAGCACTACAGCTGATGAACATGTGCATATATCACTACATGGAACAGCACTACAGCTGATGAACATGTGCATATGTCACTACATGGAACAGCACTACAGCTGATGAACATGTGCATATGTAACTACATGGAACAGCACTACAGCTGATGAACATGTGCATATATCACTACATGGAACAACACTACAGCTGATGAACATGTGCATATATCACTACATGGAACAGTACTACAGCTGATGAACATGTGCATATGTCACTACATGGAACAACACTACAGCTGATGAACATGTGCATATATCACTACATGGAACAACACTACAGCTGATGAACATGTGCATATATCACTACATGGAACAACACTACAGCTGATGAACATGTGCATATATCACTACATGGAACAATACTACAGCTGATGAACATGTGCATATGTCACTACATGGAACAACACTACAGCTGATGAACATGTGCATATATCACTACATGGCATTAGGTCAAAGGTGGGATCCCATGAGCTACTGGATGGACAACAGCAACAATTGTACCACATAAATGACATTTTGTTGCAATTTATTTTTGTGTGTCTCTTAGTTGCTTTTTGCTGGTCTCCCTGGCTAAGGGGTAAACTATTTTCTCCACAATCCCGTATATCCACGTAGGATAACAGCTGCGCGAGATTCGGTAGCGGTTCGCATAACGTGGTTACTTACGGGGGTATGTGAGCCGGTCCCTCAGAAAGCAATGGCAAACAACTGAGCGTAATCTTGCCAAGAGATCAACAACAGCGGTAAAATGCTGGTGTTGACAGTGATGTACTGTAAATAGGATATGCGAAAAAAAGTTGCTTTTTGTTGTCTGTCCAGGTGATGTTGGGAGTATCTAATTTAAACCTGAAGAGCCGTACAAAGGAACCTGATGATTTTGTGCCACACTCTGCAGCCAAAATAATTGAGGTAATGAGCATGTAGTTCTTGTCTTCATGTATTGTCTTTAGATGACTTTGTAAATATTTTATCCAAGTTTTATTTATGTTTTCTTTATACTGCCACCAAAGCTGGGTTGTGATATCTGTTGAGTGAAATCATTTTTATGCCTACTTTATTTAATTGTTGTTGAATTCAATTTGTGATGGTCTCATGCAGGATCACTTTCATTATCCAGGGCCTTCATGATGAAGTGGTTAAATTGCCTGCCTCGTATTCCAAAGGTTGTGGGTTCAATTCTGGAAACTGTCATTTTTGGTTCATGAGTGCATTGTTTTCAGAGACTCTTAGGTGTCTTTGCTTGAGCAACAGTCTGTGCTCCATACAATGCTTTTGGCAGGCCGGCCTGCAGAAAGAGACCGTGCCATGTGGGTTAAAACTTGATGCCATAATGTCAATCTCACATCTTTAAACCCTTTTTTTTTATTTCATTATACATGAGTTGCCCCAGAGGTCCACCTGTCACTTCCCTTTGATCACAGAAGACGAACCTCATCAAGTGTGCACCAAATCCCCAGCAGCAGCGAGGATCCAGATATGCATTTTCTAGAATCACACATGCTGTTAATTATTTTGTATTCTTTTGTGAGTTGGTTTTGGCAGTGGCCTGTTTGGCCTGCTGTTTTAAATTTTTGGCTGCCGAGGGATTTTGAACTTGCGAAATATATAGGTCCCTCTAGTGTTTTTTTTTTTCATGCTTATCCAAGAAGACCAGATGTCTGATCAGCTACCACATGATCAGGAGAAGTATACCATCAAGTCATTTGGTTTCAATATCTTTTACATCTTTCGATTTTAATAATTTTTGGATGTAATTTAATTAACCTTTGTTATTATTATTGTTTTTTCTCTTGTATTTAAATATATGGATTCTTTATTGTTTTCTGTCTTTCTTGATCCGTGTTTAACTTAGTATGTTTAGGTTTATTGCTGTTTATTTGCTAAGTATCTGCACACTGTTCTGTGTGTTTTGTCTTTGACGATTACACAAATGTGTATGCTGTTTTTGTTGTTGCTTTGTTTACTTTGTTGGATTTATATTTCCTTATGCCTTACTGTATTCCTACCATTCTTTGCTGTTGTACTTTTACTACAAATTCTTCTGCTGCTTCTGCCTTGTATCTCTCTCTCTCATGGATCGTAGGCTTTCAACCATCTCATATCAAGCCCTACATTTTGTGTCATCTGCTGCAGCTTCCTGGGTGTTTCCCCCTCCCCATGTGTTCTTTCGTTACCCCAAGTATGTGTTTCCCCATGACCTCTTCATAACCTGTGTTACCCAATCCCATCTTGGCATTCAGGTCAGCCATCAAAATGTTGATGTTACTATTTCTTTGATTACCTATAATACTTTCAGGTTTTATTTAAAATTCCTCTTTAATTGATTCATCTTTATCATTCATCCTTATCATTTGTTGGTGTGTAACACTCGATCACAATTATATTTATTATTGTTTTTTACTTTAGTAGTAGTAGGCCTCTTTCAGTCCTGAAGGACTATAGAGTTGTGCCGCTTGGGAGGTGCCTGGCAGCACCGCTGGTGACTGTATAGTCCAATTCGAGAATGACAATCTCTGTCACAGTTTCCGCATCTGTGAGACAAGGCAAGTCCCGCAGTAAGTGACTGCTCTTTGAGCCTGTGCCGTCTCTCCTCAGTTTTTTGGATCTGATTGCGCTCAAAGAGCACCAGTCCGTTTCGTACATCTCTTCTCCAGGAGCATCTGTCTGTTGCAACTCTCTCCCACGTGTCTGGATCTATTCCAATGGTTTTCATATCTTGTTTACACACATCCCTATATCGCATTTGGGGTCTTCCGGTTGGCCTCTTTCCTGTGGCTAGTTCTCCGTAAAGGAGATCTTTGGGAATACGTTCGTCCTCCATTCGAGATACGTGGCCCAACCACCGGAGGCGTCTCTGCTTGAGGAGGGTGTGCACTGTGGTAATATCTGCTCTTTCAAGCACCTGTTTGTTTGTTATGTGGTCTTTCCATGTTATGCCCAGGATACGTCTCAGACATCTTATGTGGAAGGAATTCAACTTCCTTTCCTGTCTTGAGTACAGGGTCCAGGATTCAGACCCGTAGAGTAGTGTGCTAACAACACAAGCTTTATATACTTGAGCTTTTGTACGCTCTGTTAGTCTATTATTCTCCCAAACTCTTTTAGCTAGCCTGGAAAATGTTGTGGCTGCCTTTCCAATGCGTCTGTCGATTTCTGTCTCTAATGAAAGATTATCTGATATTGTCGATCCCAGATACACAAAAGCGTGGACGACTTTCAATTCATAATTAGAGATTTTGATTGACGGAGGCGCATCAGCATCTTGTTCCATCACCTGTGTTTTATTTAGGCTAATGGTGAGCCCAAAGTCTTTGCAGGCAGCTGCAAAGATTTTATAGTTCTAAATATACTATATTTATGTTCTATAATATAGACTTTATAGTTCTAAATATTGCTGTTATTATTATAGAACTAACTATTTCCCGCTCTATTAGCACTTTCTCTCTCTCTGTAGATAGCATCAGAGCCACTCCACTGTGAGGATCATTTCCCTCTTTTCCTGAGAAAAGCACTGTTTCACCTGTGTTGAGAAGCTGATTCCTGAAGCTGCATTCCATCTTGTTTCACTTAATCCCAAAATACTAATCTTATATTTAATTTCCCCTACCACAGCACTGTCTTTCCCCAAGTCATACATGGTTCTGATATTGTAGGTGTCAATTCTGGACATTTTCTACGGTGAAATGAGACAAGTTGGAAATTCAGACTCCTTACTACTTTCACCACATTGTGTAATACTTCTTCTAGAAGAAGAAGCTAATCCAGACTCCTTACTACTTTCACCACATTGTGTAATACTTCTTCTAGAAGAAGAAGCTAATCCAGACTCCTTACGACTTTCACCACATTGTGTAATACTTCTAGGAGAAGAAGCTCCTTTCATCTTAGTTGGCAGAGTTATTTTATTTTGTGGTTGGTGGCTTTGAACTCAAGTGTAAAGCGTACAAGTGTGACTACTTCTAGTGCATGGGACTGATTTTTGTGTGTGGATTAGCTTTTCCTATTACCAGTGTCCCTCACTGCCATCAGGCAAACCCACTTTGACTTCCGATGTACTTGTAATTTACGTCCCCAAGATAAGGACAAGAAGTCAACATTTTAGTCCAACTAATTGATGTAAGGGTTGGACACGCTACCTCAGCTTCAGCACACTGGATGTTTAAGAGTGAACGCTCATATCCGTTCAGCCATGCTGACCTCCACTGAGTAATATGTCTTTTCTTAGACTTGTTCATGATTGGTTGGATTTCACAGCGAAAGCTTTCTCCTGGATGGGGTCATCAGTCCTATGTCAATCCTCAAAAGTTGTCTGTTAGGACATGCTTGGGAGATGACAGTGGTCCTATTCTTTACTTCCTTAACATGCCCTGAGGCATAGTTGACATAAGGTGCTAGCCTCATTTGTATACACCAGTTAGCACTCCAGGGTTGATGTGGCCAATACCACGCCGACTGCCTTTGCTACCCAAGACATTTTGATGCACCCAATTTAGACTGCGAGCCCAGGTAATTTTTGCAGCTCTTCCACCATTTGAATTCAAATTTTGACCACCAAAAATAGTAGGTCACATTAAGTCCTTGTGTAAACTAAATAACACAGACAAATTGCTTCTGTGCCTAAACCTGTCTCTGAATTGGTAAAATATAAATAACTATGTTGATAAGTTTTTTACAAGATGAAGATTATTCTCTGTAATTTGTCGTCATTCAAAATGTGGACAAGAATTCTTAAGAGCTATATAGAGCCAATCCTGATGTATGGAAGTGAATCATGGACAGTTAGCAGACAAGTGAGGAATTATATGGGATGCTGTGGAGATGTGGTTTTATAGAAGAATGGTGCGAACACTGTGGATGGATAGAAAGAGCAACGAAGACATCTTGAAGTAAGTTAACACACAAAGAGAACTGGTTATTGGCATCAGAAAACACACAGTCCACATTCTTTGGGCATGCCATGAGAAGAGGAAAGCTGGGGTATATCATCACAATGGGAAAGTTAGAGGGGAAGAGAAGCAAGGTAAGATGACAAGATGCTGGAGATATTGACATCGTGGCATGAAGGAACATCAGTATTAGAAATGATTTGCAGCGCAAGAGAAAGAAGGCTGTGGATAGATATCACAAATGTCACATGGCATGGATTATAAGAAGAAATTGATTCTAACTGTCGCTTCTGATTTGAATGTAGTTCCATGACCAGGTATATGTGGATGGTCTGTTTTAGGGCATGGGCCTGGCAGCATTCACCTCAGCCAGCATGATAGAGCGGAAGTTTTGGCGCTATTATACTGAACTTGAAGGCAGTCGCCACGAAGTTCGCAGAGGAATGGCTTTTGACAATGGTATTTGGCTAATCAAACCTAACTCCTTTCTCTGCGTTCATTCTTAAAATGTTCTTGCATATATTTCACTGCTGCACGTATAATTGGTATTTGACTAATCAAACCTAACCCCATTCTCTATGTTGATTCTTAAAATGTTCTAGCATATATTTCACTGTTGTTCGCATCTTTGGTATTTGACTAATCAAACCTAACATGTGGGTTGGTGGGGGAATGTTTGTGGGTGGCGAGTGTGTTTTGGTTGGGGGAACAGGTGAGGGGAGAGTGTGTGGGTGGGGGGTGTGCAGAAGGGGGATGGGTCGGTTGGTGGGGTATGTATTTGTCCCTTGGTGTGCGTGTGTGTGTGGGTATGTGTGGGTGTGTGTGTGGGTGGGGTGATGTATGGGTAGGTGGGAGATGGGCCTCATAACATGGTAATTTGCCTTGTTCATTTCACAATGTTTATCTTTCTTCCTATGTAAATGTATAATGCTCTTGATGAATGAAAGACGAGTGATTGGAAGGGCTGAATGTAAGACGGGCCTGCGCGCACAATTTGTGACCCTAATAAAGTTGATTTGATTTGATTTAACTCCATTCTCTGTGTTCATTCTTAAAATGTTCATGCATATATTTAACTGTTGCTCAGCATGCTTATGGCTTGTGGTTTTGTCTCTGTTGTACTGTCTGCCAGATTATCAAAGTTGTTTTCTGTCAGTTTTTGCACGTAACTCTTAAAGTTCGGAAGGTCAGTTTTTAGGGCCTGTTATTTCTAGGCATTCATGATGGGATTACTTCTACTGAAAATTTATTGTTTTGTTCTGGTTATACATGGGGGTCATGGTGGCATAGTGGCTAGACATTCACCTGGCGGTCTTGGGTTCAAAGATATGTGCATCTCTGTGAGACAAGGATATGTTTTATCACTTTGTTTAAAACCAATATGGATAAGATAAAGAAGCAGATCCACAACTTGAGAGTTTAAATGAGCTGCTGTTTGCTGAAGACCAGAGTTCACTGTATGAGAACAGTGCAGATCTCCAGCATCATATAAATTGTCTGGACAACAGCTGTCAACATTTTGATATACAGATTAATATTGAAGAGACAGAATGTGTGACTATTTGAAAAAGACCAGTGCAATATAACATAAATATAAGTGTAAAATCATTACAGCAAAGTAGAGGGTTCAAGTATCTGGGCAGTATGTTCGCAAGGATGGAGGAATAAATAGAGAAATAGAGATGAGAATAAAAAAATCAATCGACATCAGCTATCAAATAGCATTTTTTCTTCTTCATCATTCTTCCGGGTTGTTTGTTTTGAACGTAATTTCATAGTGCCTGTTTACAGCAGAGCTGTGATATTTGCGCCTTTCGTCCAACACATCCGACTTCTTCAGGCATTTGTTGACCGAGTTAATCTTCCCGCATTTATTCTAAAACATAAAAATATTAAGATGCATACACACACACACACAAAAAGAAGCTGATGGGTGTTTACTGAGTGCAGTTCTAGCTAATAAGTTGAAATAAATAGTTGGTCACTGAAAAGGGTGGACAATAATCCCATTGCATCAAAGTGATAGTGTCTTGAAATGAAGCAATGAACAACAAAGAAAATGCATATGACAGTTCTTACTGAAATTAAAGTCAATTGCATGTCCTTCACAGGATGTTGCAGTCAACCCCAGCATTTATTGGCTGTGCATGATTTACTAGATCAGTGGTTCTCAGCCGGGGGGAAGATTATTTCAAGATCGCATTAATACAAGAACCAATTACTTGATATTGTTTTTCCCTCTAAATTTTACTGTTCTGTACTTCTCGCCCTAATTAAATTTGTTTTATAATGTAAATAGACCCGCAAATCACATTTTATGTAGATGTCTAGACTTGTTCTACTATGTGTTATTAAATTTAGCTTCCATTTTTATGTATACTGTGTAATGGTGGGGGGATTTATAGAGAGGAAATTCGAAAGGGGGGGAATGACGTTCTGAACATATGGTAAAGGGGGGCATGAGCCAAAAAAGGTTGAGAACCACTGTGCTAGATAATGTTAGTTTTGTAGTTTGCCATTGCTTTCTATATTGCTGACACCTGCTATCATCAAAATCAACACAAATTGAGACAAAAAGGTAATCTATTCAAGGGGTGAAATATTGAGGCATATGTGTCTTTATGAACTGATGTGACCAGTTCATTTGCTTGCAGTCTTTGTCTTTCCTGCATCACAGTAATGCCAGACATATATTGCTCTAGCACAGGGTTATGTTTGCATGTTTTCTCAAACTATGATAATTGTGTTTTCTCCACACTAAAAAAAAGTGTAGCCAACCTCTAGGCTTTATTGTGTTTCCATTGAATGCTGGTGGGTTCCCTGGTACTAACTGGCAATACACCTAAACATGTCTGCATTTGCTCAAACCTGGTAACTCTTTTGTTAAGTGGCATCATACTAAAACTTTTTGGGTTAATCTCTGAGTGTGTAATTTCTGTGTCCTTAGTACTCTTCTTTATGGCAGAGAAACCTGGTCAACTTACTCACACCAAGAGAAACATTTAAACCTTTCATATGCAGTGTCTGCGAAGAATACGTAGTATTAAGTGGAAGACAAAATCACAAATACTGAAGTATTGGAAAGATCAGGTTGTGTGACAGTGTGTTCCATATTCAGTCTCCGTAGACTTAGATGGATAGGACGCAATAGGAGGATGGATGATGGTAGAATACCAAAGGATATCTTTTTTGGTGAATTACAGATGGGTAAGAGATCTCAGGGTCGGCCTCTACTGCTATACAGAGATGTGTGTAAGCGGGACATGATTGATACAGGCATTGATAATGCACATTGGGAGCAAGTCGTCCGCTGAACATGTTGCATGGAAGGCAACTATCAGAAATGGAATAAAGACAAAGGAAAAAAAATGATTGCAGATAAAGCACACACACAGCGTGAGAGACGTAAGATGGTGCATGATAGTGGACGAACATTTACAGCATGAATTGGCCTTATCAGCCACATTCGCCACCGCCATGGGTTGTAGTTATTAAGTTTAGTTTAGTTTAGTCGACGGATCAACATCACAGCACACGGGTGCAACCCATAAGTGCACGAACTCCGTAGCACCGGCGCGGATCCTGAAATACTTTGGATAGATTTTTAACTCGAAATTTTGCCCGGGCAGCGCTGTCAGGCTACTCTTTTTCAATTTCCAACTGCCAAGGGATTTTTTACGTACGCAACAATACACACGGGTGTCCGATCTCACTACGCAGAGACCAGGGGAAATTTTTACTAGAAGTCCACGTGAAAAAATCCTGGTCCTCACCAGGGCTTGAACCTGGGACCTCCAGCACTCGAGGCGGACACCATGCCTCGAGACCACGCAGCCCCCTATGTAGTTATTAAGCCTTTTCAAAGTACACTGTACCAAACTATTGTCTGTCAAGACGGAAAGGTACCATTGTATGTATGTATGTAATTCTAGTGTATTTCATCTCAGCATATTTGATCTTTTTGTATTTGATTCCAGTGTATTTCATCTCGGCATATTTTAATTCGAATTGTCTATTCGCAGTCGAATCAGCTGGTCACGTGACGTCATTGGGGCATGCGTGTGACTATATTATAACTTTTCAGTGATGTATTAACGTGTCTTCAGTAGCATAGTGGTAAGTGTTTCCACCTGTCACGCGGGAGCTCGAGGTTCAATTCTCCGACGGGGAGGCAGTATTTTTTTTTTTTTTTTGGTTTCATTTTTCAGCAATTAATTAGGTGAAAGCGACTTTTTAATAAGAAAAAAATATTAAACATTAGGAACTAAAATATAGAACTGAGAAACTCGAAGCTTGTGAATAAAGTTTGCTCTATGGATCTGCGGAAGCTGCCGGGAAGCGTATCCCCCAGGCAGCGACGGTGTGATCGCGTGTCGGGATTGATGGATCCAATAGATGTCTTTGTTTAACGTGAATTTTATTTGCCAAATGAAATATCGCCCCAAATTAAGCACCTCCTTACTGGCTCAAACTAAAATTGACTAGTGAGCGGCCGCTGTGACATGTTTGTTAATTCCCTCAATTTGATTGCGAATAAAGCTCATTTTTATTCGCAGTTCCATTGCGAATAAAGTCTCCCTCTTTAATTTGTGTATGTGATTCTAGTGTTTGTCATCTCGGGATATTTAATCTTTGTGTATTTGATTGTAGTGTATTTGATTCTAGTGCATTTAATTTTGGCGCATTGATCTTCGTGTATTTTCACTGTATTTAATTTTGTCTTATTTGATTCCTGATGTATCTTATCCTGATGTATTTGATTCCTGTTGTATTTTATTTCTGGTGTATTTTATCTGGATTATTTCAGGTTTATTTTTTCCTAATGTATTTGGTCTTGCAATATTTGATTCCTGGTGTGTTTGTTTCTGATGTATTTGATTTCTGCTGTATTCAAGCCTGATGTATTTTATTCCTGGTGTAATTGATCTTGATATATTTGATTCCAGGTGTACATGATCCTGATATATTTGATTCCAGGTGTACATGATCCTGATATATTTGATTCCTGGTGTCTTTGTTTCTGATGTATTTGATTCCTGGTGTCTTTGTTTCTGATGTATTTGATTCCTTGTCTATTTGATTTTGATGCATTTGATCCCAATTCATGTACTCTTGTTTGGCTGCTGTGAATGCTGCATCCGAGAACTAAAAGTTATGCACAGTTTACAGATATTACAGTGAAGAATGTATTGTCAAGTACAGTTAAGTAATATCTATATTACTGTGGCCCATACGGGAAGCAAAACAGTAACACAGTAACCTACCATGCTTGTTGTAAAAGATGACCAAGAAGGGTTGACATGAGGGTGGCTGCCTTATTCCATAGAAAATAACTGGAAAATCAAACCAAGCATCAGCAGTATTACAGAGAAACAAAGAAAACATAAATAATAAATAATACAGAGATCAATGAAATGGGGAGGACATGGAGAGAGCTGCTGGTGATAGCCAAGGATACAAAAGCTTGCAGGAGTTGGCTGAGTGCCAATGCTGTACTGGGTGATAGGAGGTAGAAGAAGGGAAAGACTGTTAGGTAATGCCAAGTTTAATTAAATGACATGATATTGGGCAGGTAATGGGAGCTATAAGCTCAGTCTCTTACAGGAATTGCTAATTAGATAAAGGCAGTTGGATTCAAACCAGTAGAAGACAAGGGGAAGCCACTATTTTAGTAATCCCTAGAAAAACCCTACTTTTTCTGAAGTTAAATAGTTAGTTAGTTAGTTAGTTAGTCTTTCCTCTTGAGCCTAAGGCGGCGCATAGGGCAGAAGTCCTGTCTCTCCATGCTTGGCGGTTCGCTGCTACCTGTTGTAGATCTTGGATATTTACTTGGCCATTGAATGAGCCTTCTCTAATGATGGTTCTACGCAGGGTCTCTCTTGGTCTTCCCCGTTTTCTTTTCCCTACTGGTGACCATATGAGGGCTTGGTAGGGGAGTCTTGACTTGTCCATTCTGAGTACATGGCCGATGTAGTTCCAACGGCGGCGTCTTATGAAATTGGATACTGTATCTTGCTTAGTCTCTTGTCTTATTTGCGAATTGGTTCTGAAGTCTGTCCAGTGGATGTTTAGAAGTCTTCTAAGACATTTGTTCTCAAAATTGTCTAATTTTTTATCTAAAGCTACCGTTGATTTCCAACTTTCACATCCATACGTTAACACTGGAATCACACAAGAGTTGAAGATTTTAAGTTTTGTGTGTTTGCTGAGTGAGTTAAATAGTAAACGATGTTAAAATAGTTTCTGGTAGAATCATCTTGTCTGGCAGAGAGCATGATGTTCTAAAACATGCTGGCCTCAGGGTGTGAAGTGAAGGCATCATCAAGTGAGGTTACTTATTCCTTTCTTTAACTGTTCCTGCAATATTCTCTGCTATCCATTGAACAAGACCTGATTAGCCCCAGTGTTGTATTGGTTGTCGAAACATACTGTTGGTTCTGAAGGTTCAAACCTGGGCCACTTTGTTGGAAAGCCAATGTACTAACCACATCACAGCTGAGGCTTCATCCCTTTCTTACTTTCCAGAATTCTGCCTCGCTACTTGTGTTTGTCTTTTTCTCTTTTATTACATCTTACTTTTTTGTTTATTTAGTAGTTCATTTGTATGTTTTCACATTCTGCTTCTTTCATACTCTTTCTGTCTGTTTTCTTTCTTTTCACATTCAATTCCATTTTTCATATCACTTTATATTCACCATTATTATTCTTCCATATCCTTTCCTTTTCTTCTGTATAATTTTTTATTTATTCTGATATTCATGCCATGTTTTATTTGAATATTGTGTTCAATTCTTGATTCTGTTTTCTGTTCTTATGTTTTTTTTTCTTTTTCTGTGACGTTTTAAACTATGGGAGAGTTGATGGTCCGAGCAGTTTTGATATCAGCTTCCCAAACTGGGAGACACATGTTCTGTACCCAGACACAGGTTCCACCTATAATCTGTAGCAGAAATTGCCATGTGAACCTGATCAGATGTGTTTAGACCAATTGGCACTCAATGAATGGTTGGTCAGTTTCTTGCCAGCCACCTTTGCTTTCCAGGAGATGTCCTGGTACCTATATTAGGTTGGGTCAACTTTGTAGCCAGGTCAGTTGACAAAAAAATCCCTGCCTTCAACAGAGTTTGCAAACATGACCACCGGCCCATTAGGCAAGCATGTTTGCCGCGGCTGCCTGTTATGTGCTTTGTTCATTTCTAAAATTAGATAAAAGGTAATTAGTTTGTACATGTGGATGGTTTGTTTTAGGGCTTGGGTCTGGCAGCATTTACCTCAGCCAGCGTGACGATAGAGCAACAGTTTGATATCTATCATCGTAGAGCTAAAATGGACATCAGTGACCGTATTTTTTTTATTAAGGGTATTTGACTCATTGAATTTGATCGCTACTCACTATGTTCATTCTCCAAATATCTGTGCGTATATTCCACTGCTGTTCTGCTCAGTTATGGCTTTTAGATTTTCTGATGCAGTACAATGTGCCAGATTCTCACTTTTGTATTCTGTTAGTTTTCTTTCCCCACTCAAACGGATCAAAGTTAATGCTATGATTGTTACATGTGATATAATTAGTCACTTAAAAAAAGGTTTTCACATAGTTTTAAATATTACAAGGTAATCACATTTCTTCACCAAAATGGTAAAAAATCAACAGTTCCACAGAAAAAGGTGCAATGTACAGTCTGTTGGACTAAAATGTCTTCTCACCCTTGACTTGGGGACGTAAATTACAAGTCCCCCTGAAGTTGGAGTGGGTTCGTTTGATGGCGAGGAACACTGCTAATAGGGAAAGCTAATCCACACCCAAAGATCAGTCCAGTGCACTAGAAGTAGTAGCACATGTATGGACTACGCTTGAGTTCAAAGTGAACGAACGCACACACACAAAAACCAACAGCAGCAAAAACCCCTGCCCGTGGTAGCCCTGTCACTAAATTTGAGGTATTTTATAGAGATAGCTGCCCCACCAACTAACTTGTCTCCTCTTATTGACCACCTGCCTGTGTCGGCCAGCCACTGTTTATTCAACATATCCACAGCTAACCTCTAGAAAAAACATTTAGAAGCCACTCCACCATCTGCCACCTGGTGGATGTGCCTAGTAGTAAGACAGGCTCCTAATCAGGCCTTATTTATCATTTTGTCTGTCCAAAATAATAATATTCTTCTTCTTATTCTTCAGCGTTCCGAGCCATTGAGGTTCTTTGCTGCAAATACAATCTGTCTCCATTCATCTCTCTGGTGGACCTTCTCTTGCCAGTCGTTGATTCCAAGTGCTTGTAGGTCTGTACATGTGTTATCTCTCCACCGCCTTCTTGGTCTACCTCGGGGTCTACGGTCATTTATTTCCTGAGTGTAAGCGAGTTTTGTTTCCCTATTATCTTCCATTCTTTCTATATGCCCCAGCCATTGTAGTCTATTAGCCTTAATGATACCAGTGATTAGCGGGGACTTAAACAGATCATAAATGTCTTTGTTACTTCTTCTTTTCCACTCTCCACTTTGTGTATCCCTAATGGGTCCAAAGATGCGTCTTAAAATTTTGTTCTCAAAGGTTTGTAACAAGGCTTCGTCTCCTTTCGTTGTACTCCAGGTTTCAGAGCCATACAGCACAACTGGTCTGATCAGTGTTTTGTATATTGTGATTTTGGTGTTACGAGATAGCGCCTTTGATTTTAGTAGATGTTGTAGTGCATAGTATATCTTATTTCCAGACTTGATTCTAGTTTGTATTTCTTCCCTTATGATGTTGGAGCAGTTGAAGATTGTACCCAGGTATTTGTATGTTTCCGTTCTTTTAATGGTCATATTATCTATTTGTATGTGGCCAGAGTTTTTAGTCATTCCGTCTCTTGAAATTACCATATATTCTGTCTTATCTTGGTTGATAACCTGCCCCATCTGTTGGGCTTTTTCCTTTAAGTGAGTCAATATTTCCAATGTCTTTTGTTCACTTTGCCCTATAATATCTATATCATCTGCATAACCAAGCAGCTTAGATGTTCCTCCAATATCACATTCCTCCTTTACCTTCCTTACAACTTTCTCTAGAGCCAGATTGAAGAGTAGCGGCGATAGTGCATCACCCTGTTTCAAGCCAAATGTTATTTGGAAGGGGTCTGATTTCCTGCCTTTATATGTTACTATATTATAAGTATCTTCCATGCATAGTCTGGTCATGTTGATTAACTTCCTTGGTATTCCAAATTCCTGCATAGCATTCCTAAACTATTCCTATGGACACAATCATAAGCCTTTTTAAAATCCACAAAAATGTTATGGAGATCTCTTTTATATTCCCAATGTTTCTCGGCTATTTGTCGTAAGATAAATATTTGATCTATTGTTGATCTGTTTTGTCTAAAACCCGCCTGATAGTCACCTAATATGTCTTCTGAATATGGTTTTAGTCTATTTAGTAATACTGCGGATAGTATCTTATAGCTTGTGGACAGTAGTGATATTCCTCTATAATTTCCACATTGGAACTTGTCTCCTTTCTTAAAGATAGGTATCAATAATGACTCTTTCCAGTCATGGGGTAATTCTTCTGTCCTCCAGATTTTTATTATTAGTTCGTATGGCTTTAGATGTAATGCATGGCCACCTGCCTTTATAAATTCAGCAGCAATTCCATCAGTCACAGTTGCCTTATTGTTTTAATATAATAATATTATATATAGGAATAATGGCAGCTGGGTTTATCGCAGAACTGACTGGTTTGCCTTATGCAGTAATGTGTGGCTGCTGGTTTTCTAGTGACTGCTGGTTTTCTAGTGACTGCCGCTTCCATCGATGATGAACTGTATTTTTCGTGGAGGACTTTTGTGTTGACATTCTGGCGGCGGCACTATGCACAGTGTACCTGTGCGGGCTGTTGGTTTATCAAGACTCCTGTCTGTTCCACTTCTCACATGGGGCATTGAGGAGCATTTTGTGTGATATTCACTGGCACAGGAATGGAGCATAATGGGGATGACCCGTTGCTGTGAAGTTGGAACCGCGACTAACTGACTAATTAACTTGTCTGCCCATAACTGCCCAGTTTGTTTACATATCCATATTTCAGAGGCATAAACCCTTTCTCCTAACTGCTTGTCCAGAGTTCATGATTGCACACTATACACTGCTTGTACATTTGTATAAGATATGCATAGCATCTCTACCTCTAAAGTTGGAGTGGGTTCCCCTGATGGAGAGGGACATTGGTAATGGGGAAAGCTAATCCACAGTCCAGTGCAGTAGTAGTAGCAGCAGCAGCAGCAGCATATGTATGGACTATGCTTGAGTTCAAAACCAGTAAATGCAAAAAAATGAATAAACATAGGACCTGATGCCTGACCAGCTTCATTTGAATGGTTTCTTTGTAGGCCCTGGGCCTGGCACAGTTCACCACAGTGTTTGTGAAGCAGGAGAGCAGAAGGTTTTTGGCCAGAGATCACATTTTTACCAAAATTAGTATGGATGTACAATCAGGAGGTACTCACCAGTTAAACTCAGCTCATAGTGCTATCTGTGCATCCTTTGAAGTGGCATTGCATATACCCAGCTGATCCCTGTGTTCATGGACTGCGATTGTCTTCTTGTTATGCATGCAGGATTGTCATAGCTGCTTTCTGTTAGTTTTTTTTGCTGAAAGGGTGGCTGGTCATGGGATTATCACAAAAGATTATTGGTCAGTACATAGTATGTTCACCAAACAGGTAAAAGGTAATTAAATAGTATATTTACCATAAAGTTCAAAGTTCAGTACTTTGTATGTTCATCAAACAGATAAAAGGTAATTAAATGGTATATTGACACCCCCCCCCAAAAAAAAAAAGATCAAACGTCAGTACATTGTATACTTACCAATCAGACAAAAAAGGCATTACATATATTTACCAAAAAGGTCAAAGTCAACTACCGTGGGTCTCCTGCACTTCCTATCTCTTGTGATGATGGTAGTTTAACTTCCTGTCATGTTCTCCCCATATCATTCATTTCTGTCTTTAATTCTCTGTTTTTAGGTCTCCCTTTATTTTGCTAGCCCTGTTGATTCCAGACAAGGGAGTATCTAGTTAAACTGTCTTAGGTTTTCTCAGTGTGTACTATCCATCGCTAGTCTTGTCCTACCCTTGTCACCAGATATTATGCCCAAGATATGTTTGTTGAGCCTTGAACTCATTGAGTAATTGTTATTTCTAGTTTGTTTAAGATTTCTTTATTTGTCATTTTGTCTTTCCATTATAATATATATCCATTTTTCAGGAGCATAAATCCTTTCTTCTAACTTCTTGTCCATAGTTCATGATTCCACGCCATATAGCAGTATGAAACATCCATAGCATGTCATGCCTGACCAAATCCATGTGAATGGTTTCTTTTTAGGTCTTGGGTTTGGCAGAGTTCACCACAGCCTACATGAACAAAAGGGAGGACCGTATTTACCTCATGGGTTTTCTTCCTGATGTGAGAATGATGGATTCAGGTGTAGAAGCATCAGGTACTCCACCAGTTGAACTCAGCTCATGGTGCTCTCTGTACATCCTTTGAAATGTTTTTGCGTGTATTTCATGTTCTATGTTCATGGGCTGTGGCTGTCTTCTTGTTTTGCTTATTGGATTTTCATAGCTGTTTTTTTTTCTTTTCTTTGTTTCTTTGCTGAAATTCAGTTTGTCCACAAGCATAAATGACAATAACACTACCACCCTACCCTGTTTTAAAAAAAGAAAAAAGAAGAACACTTTATCAGATGAAGGATAAAATGTAACACATTTTCATTAAAAGAGTAATGAGTAACTCATTTTGTCCACTTTAAGTGAAAATGGTAATAACACCACCACCTTGCCCATCTAAGTAAAAAAAAAAGAAACCAATTTATCAGAAGGATGAAATGTAACCAAATAGTTTCACTGAAAAAGAAATAAAGTGGTTAAGTTTATTCATCATAAGTGTAAATGATGATAACACAACCATCCCTCCCCCAAGCAACAACAAAAATCACTTCATCAGAAAGATAAAATGTAATCAAATATTTTCACTAAAAGAGTAATGAGTAATTCATTTAATCATCATAACCATTAAATGGTAAGAACATCACCATCATCTTCCTCAAGTAAAAAGCACTCCATAAGGATAACATGTAACCAGATGTTTTCACTAAAATAGTTAACATAAAAAAATTTTGTTCACTTAGATGATTCAGTGCCAAAGGATAATATATCGCCAAATTGAATTCTTCTTTGGACACAAGAACGATATATTGCCATACTAGGGTCATCATGTTATTTGTTTTGTTTCTTGGTATCTTCCACAATTTCAGTGCTCAGTGAACGGAAATGTATAATACTTGTTCCTCCGTCAGTTATCAGTTATCAGTTGGGGTATCTTCATTGCACTCCGGACATGTCCATAGGTGCTCAGATCCTCCCCCCAGCATATGCATCAGCGTCCGGTGGCTAATAGTGCCAGTTCTGTGTTGGTTGACGAGGAGCTTTGTTTTCCCGATGTACCTCTCGCATCTGGCTGTGCCAATTCTTACTCCCAAGTCTTTCATCCTGGACAGCGATGTGGAATCACTGACGTCAAAGTCCTCTGTTCTCGCCATATCTTTGAGGACGTTAATAACATTGGCACGATCCATGGGCTGGCCATCTACAGGGGGTGCAGAGCCAGCCAGTTTATCAGCTCGTTCATTTCCCTCGACTCCCGCATGTCCCGGGACGAAGATGAAGGTGACTTTACGGACAACAGACTTCCGCAGCGACTCAGTCCACTGTCTACGTACAGATCCAGCTTCAACCTTCTGAATCATGCTCATTGAATCACTTAGTACACACACGTTGGTATAATGCTGTGATTCCAGCCATATGAAAGCCTGTATAACTGCCATCACTGGATTCTTGAACGGTTCGGCCCGCTGAACGGGCTGTAAATGCCCACGCACTTCTCTGCTGCTTTACAACAGATCCATCTGTATAGATGAGCACTTCGGGGCTATCTGAGTGTTCATAGATGAGCGCGTTAACCTCAGCATTGACAGCGGCAGGGTTCTGCTCTCTGCACCGTCTGTCGAGTGTGATAATGCAGGAGAAAGTGCACTTAAAAGCTGGAGGCACCGGCACCCATTCCTTGCCGGGGTTGATACTGGTAAGACTGCAGACCTGTCTGACAACATCTTCCGCCCGACCCATCCATGATGTGCCCCTCTTTAGCCCATCACCCTTTTCTCTGAATATAGCGTCATGCAGAGGGTGCTGCTCATCTGCACTTATTTTTAAGTATGCACGAGCTCTCCAGACCTTGATCCTGTATTCCATTGTTGGGAAGTCCTGCGATTGTGTACCATGTTTGGTCCAAACCTAGTTTTTGTTTGGCACTGAATCAGCCAAAGAGAAGATTCATATCCCTTCATTCCCTGGCAAGTGTACCACTATGTTGGCATGTGCACCTAGTTATACAATTCATTGTCTTTATTTGCTGATTGTGTAGCCAAATGTCTGCTATTTTGTGTTTTTCTTGTTTGCTGCAAGCTTCTGTTTTACTAAATGGTTACATTGTAAACTGTGTTTATTTGATATGTGTGTATTTAATCCTAGTGATTTGATCTTGGTATATTGATCCTGATGTGTTCGAGCTTGGTGTATTTTGATACTCTTGTATTTAGTCCTGATCTGTTTGATTCTGGTGTTTTTAATCTTAGTGTATTTGATCCTGATCTGTTTGGTCTTATTTTTTGTCTTAGTGCATTTGATTCTGTTGTAATTGGTCCTGATCTATTTGAGTCTGATTCTTTTAATCTTAGTGTATTTGATCCTGTTGTATGTGGTCCTGATCTATTTTATTCTGGTTCTTTTAATCTTATTGTATTAGATCCTGATATATTTGGTCTTAGTATACTTGATCTAATGTATTTGATTCAGTGTGTTTAATCCTGACTTATTTACTCTTGTATGGGTGTTGTCAATGCTGCAGCATTGTAGCATAGTTTGTTCTCCAGCTATTTGGCTTAATTTCATGTTATTTTACTTCATTTCAACATATGGATTACTGATTGTGACTGTTCAGTTTTCTAGCTTCTTGTTTTCCATGCTTTTTGTTCATTAATAAAGATTTCAGTTGAAATGTTCACTTGTGTCTTTCTTTTGTCAAGTTTTTCAGTCATATTTTGTGTTCATTCGTTTCTGGTATCAGCTTAATAGCAGCCATCTCTGTATTTTCCTAGAGTATAGAGTATATCCATGATTACATTTGTCCTGTTGTTTCTAGTCAGGGTATAATGTGTCCATGTGTCCAGTTGTGTCAAGTCAAGGTAGAATGTGTCCATTTGTCCAGTTGTGTCTAGTCAGGGTAGAACGTGTCCATGATTACATTTGTCCAGTTGTGTCTAGTCTGGGTAGAAATGTCCATGATTACATTTGTCCAGTTGTGTCTAGTCAGGGTAGAACGTGTCCATGATTACATTTGTCCAGTTGTGTCTAGTCAGGGAAGAATGTGTCCATGATTATATTTGTCCAATTGTGTCCAGTCAGGGTAGAACGTGTCCATGATTACATTTGTCCAATTGTGTCTAGTCAGGGTAGAACATGTCCATGATTACAATTGTCCAGTTGTGTCTAGTCAGGGTAGAATGTGTCCATTTGTCCAGTTGTGTCTAGTCGAGGTAGAATGTGTCCATGATTACATTTGTCCAGTTGTGTCTAGTCAGGGTAGAATGTGTCCATTTGTCCAATTGTGTCTAGTCAGGGTAGAATATGTCCATGATTACATTTGTCCAGTTGTCTAGTCAGGGTAGAACATGTCCATGATTACATTTGTCCAGTTGTATCTAGTCAGGGTAGAATATGTCCATGATTACATTTGTCCAGTTGTATCTAGTCAGGGTAGAATGTGTCCATTTGTCCAGTTGTGTCTAGTCAGGGTAGAAATGTCCATGATTACATTTGTCCAGTTGTCTAGTCAGGGTAGAACATGTCCATGATTACATTTGTCCAGTTGTGTCTAGTCAGGGAAGAATGTGTCCATGATTAAATTTTTCCAGTTGTATCTATTCGAGGTAGAATATGTCCATAATTACATTTGTCCATCTGTGTCTAGTCAGGGTAGAACATGTCCATGATTACATTTGTTCAATTGTGTCCAGTCAGGGTAGAACGTGTCCATGATTACATTTGTCAATTTGTGTCTATTTTGAATAACGAAGACACAAACAATAGATTGCACGATTTATTGCCTGGCATATTTCGCTGCATCTCGTCAGGTACATACTGCAGAAATCACACAACTTACGTGAATTAATTAGATAAATCCTTCAAACTGAAATATACACATATTCACACAATAATGTTGATTGTCTACCATGGTAATTTTAAACTGACTAACATGTCTTTCTGCTTACACAAGGACGGCTTATGAAGGTTGATTAGTATAGCTTCAGCAAACTTTAACAATCGACTACTTTGTGCGTTGAACAACACACGGAAGGCACTGTCTCTTTCAACCACGTGACCACTCTCGAGCACATGTCTCCCAACCGATAAAGCCAGACTTTTCCGGTGTGTCGGCCTGCCTAGGCTACCATCTTCCGTGTGTAGTAAAAGCTATACTAATCAACCTTCGTAAGCCGTCCTTGTGTAAGCAGAAAGACAAGTTAGTCAGTTTAAAATTACCATGGTAGACAATCGACATTACTGTGCGAACATGTGGATATTTCAGTTTGAAGGATTTATCTAATTAATTCACGTAAGTTGTGTGATTTCTGCAGTATGTACCTGACGAGATGCAGCTAAATATGCCAGGCAATAAATCGTGCAATCTATTGTTTGTGTCTTCGTTATTCAAATTTGTGTCTAGTCAGGGTAGAACATGTCCATGATTACAATTGTCCAGTTGTGTCTAGTCAGGGTAGAATGTGTCCATTTGTCCAGTTGTGTCTAGTCGAGGTAGAATGTGTCCATGATTACATTTGTCCAATTGTCTAGTCAGGGTAGAACATGTCCATGATTACAATTATCCAGTCATATCTAGTCAGGGTAGAATGTGTCCATTTGTCCAGTTGTCTAGTCGAGGTAGAACATGCCCATGATTACATTTGTCCAATTGTGTCCAGTCAGGGTAGAACATGTCCATGATTACATTTGTCCAGTTGTGTCTATTCGAGGTAGAACATGTCCATGATTACATTTGTCCAATTGTATCTAGTCAGGGTAGAAATGTCCATGAGTACATTTGTCCAGTTGTGTCCAGTCAGGGTAGAATGTATCCATGATTACATTTATCCAGTTGTGTCTAGTAAGGGTAGAATGTGGTCCATGAGTACATTTATCCGGTTTTGTTTATCATCAGGGTAAATCATATCCATGATTACTTCCGTCCACATGTATCCACTCAGTGTAGATTGTGTCTGTGATTACATCTGTCCACATATCTCTTGCCTGGCATCAATTGTGTGTCTGTTGACCTCTTGATAAGCCTGTCATTATATCTGGTTTCAGACTGGGACTAGCTGCATTCACCACAACCCATGTAGCAGATGAAGATGAGGAGGCTTATATATACTGGTCATCCGCTGATCATTTCTATGATGCTGGTATTTTAAGGCTAGCCTGTTTCACTTGTCACTGCTTCCCTTCGTAGATGTCAGCTTCCTTTATCATTTAGCTAGAGCCTGTCTCTTGTTTGTGGATCTGTGGGTGTCTCTTGTTGTGGATCTGTGAGTGTCTCTTGTTTGTGGATCTGTGGGTGTCTCTTGTTTGTGTATCAGTGGGTGTCTCTTGTTTGTGGATCTGTGGGTGTCTCTTGTTTGTGGATCTTGTTTGTGGATCTGTGGGTGTCTCTTTGTGTATCAGTGGGTGAGTCATGTTTGTGGATCTGTTGGTGTCTCTTGTTTGTGGATCTGTGGGTGGATCTTGTTTATGGATCTGTGGGTGGATCTTGTTTGTGTATCAGTGGGTGCCTCTTGTTTGTGGATCTGTGGGTGTCTCTTGTTTGTGGATCTGTTGGTGTCTCTTGTTTGTGTATCAGTCGGTGTCTCTTGTTTGTGGATCAGTGGGCGCCTCTTGTTTGTGGATCAGTGGGCGCCTCTTGTTTGTGGATCTGTGGGGGTCTCTTGTTTGTGTATCAGTGGGTGTCTCTTGTTTGTGGATCTTTGGGTGTCTCTTGTTTGTGGATCTGTGGGTGTCTCTTGTTTGTGGATCTGTGGGTGTCTCTTGTTTGTGGATCTGTGGGTGTCTCTTGTTTGTGGATCTGTGGGTGTCTCTTGTTTGTGGATCAGTGGGTGTCAGTGTCTTGTAACTTTAACTAGCTCTTTAACTAATTAATTGCCCTGACATTAAATGACATATAAATAAACGTCAGTTGGAGTCCGGTGGACAAATTAACATATTTATAAGTTTAATCTTCAATTATAATACAATATATATATATATATATATCACAGTGATCATTCCACGCAGCACTGCACTCCGTTCATGCTGCACAATACTATCACGGCTGGTGCACACACACTATCACTGGTTCAATCTTACAGCACAAACTAGCAGTTGCTCATCTCAGCTGTACACTCGCTCAACAACACTCAGGCACATCCGTCCACATCGAAGTCTCAGTCCAGTCTGCCCAGCTTTCCCTCTGGGTCTCACATCACGTATTTCATAAAACTCACAACAACAACATAAAAGGTAAACACTGAACACCATTGGAAAGCCCACAGAAATGAAAAAAAAAAAACTGAACTCAGGACACCATTGATACAAACATAAGACCCAAAATAAGCAAGAATCATCCCCCAGGACTACAAAGAAGTTACGGAAGTGTCCCAGACTAAACTGACTTGAAAACAAGGCTGCCAAAAAAATAAGCAGATGCCAGCATCAATCAGTGAGCCACAGAAAACAAAGGAAGCCAATTTAACAGCCAAATATTGACAAACCAAATGTGGAAATGGCGCACCATAAATGTCCCAGATATAATCAGTCAATATAGCGAAAAGTTGAACAGGATCTTTCCTCGTCAAACCGTAACCATGCTGAGCTGTGCTTTCATCGTATGGTGTGCAATATTTAGATCCTTGCCATGCTACAGAGTTTATGCACTGTGTGATCTATGGGAGTTACTAGAGCACTTATGGAGTTATCCGGGTGTACACACAGGTAATCCTACATAAATTACACCAACCTGGTGTAAATTTAAATGTCAATTTAAATCACTTATATTTTCAGTCCATTGGGCTGGTATCAATAATACCGAACAATATTAACATCGTTTCCAAGTTCCCAGTGGCTATGCCAGTTGTTGCTCCACTCAGGCTACTTCCAATATCAGGTTTCTAATTCTGTTCAAGCTTTCCATTGTTCTAATCCTTTCACAGTTGTCAGTTGTTTGTTGTGAGTTTCTGATCTTATCAGAGTTGTTCACTGTTTGGTTGAGTTTCTGATCTTTTCACAGTTGTTGAAAATTTTTTGTGTGTGTGTGTTTATAATCCTTTCAGGCCAGCATGGTTGTGGGCGCAATTCGTAATCCCACATACTGTTCTCTAAACACAGCTGTGGGCGATTTGGCAGCAGACGACCCTATGTTAATTTTTATACAATGGAATGAGTGCCGGTTGTTCAGAAAGCAATGGCAAACTACTGAACGTAAACTTGCCAAGAAATCACAAACAGCCAAAAAAATGCTGGGGTTGACTGTGACATCCTGTAAAAGATATGCAATTTTAGAGATAATCTTCTAAGAGATTCCAACCTATTTTTTTTTTTTTAAGTCTATAATCTAATAGCAATTTTCCACTATAAAAATGAGATTTTGTTTGTTATATTTTTTCTGCTTAGTTTTTAATAGTTTCTTAGTTTATATTTAATTTCTAATCCTTTCAGAGTTTTCCACTATATGCTTGAGGTTTTGATTTGTTATATTTTTCAGCTTTGTATTTAATATATTCATAGCTTTCCATTGTTGAGTGAAGGTGTAGTTTATAGCATGTTAATCTTAATTATAATATTTTCAGGGGGGGGGGCTGCGTGGTCTCCAGGTATGGTGTCCGCCTCGAGTGCTGGAGGTCCCGGGTTCAAGCCCCGGTGAGGGCCAGGAGTTTTTCACGTGGACTTCTAGTAAAAATTTTCCCCCCGGTCACTGGGTATTGAGATCGGACGCCCGTGTGTATTGTTGAGCACGTAAAAAATCCCTTGGCAGTTAGAAATAGAAAAACAGTAGCCTAACGGCGCTGCCCAGGCAAAATTTTGAGTTAAAAATCTACCCAAAGTATTTCAGGATCCTCACCGGTACTATGGAGTTTGTGCACTGAGCTGAGTTTCTCCAGACTCAGCTTTGAGTTAGGAGGAGAACGGAGCACTTATGGGTTACCCCTGTGTGCCGTGATGTTGATCCATCGACTAAACTAAACTAAACTATAATCTTTTCAGCTGAGTTTCTAATCCTTTGTGAATTGCCCACTATTCTATTGAGTTTCATTGATAACCTGCCAGTAAAAGTTCTGTTCTTCTCAGTTGAGTATCTGATCTTTTTAGAGCTATTGACTATCGCCAAATACCAAATACGCCTGCTGGTATGGTAAAGGATCAATTAGCCTATGTTGATAAATATTCTTTACCAGGACAGGGCCAGTTTAATTTATAAACTTTACAGAATTGTCCACTGTTACACTTAGCCATATACTTTACAAAATCATCCACTGTAGCATTGAGCATAAAATTTTACAGAATTGTCCGCAGTTGCATTGAGTTTATACACTTTTCACAATTGTCTTCTTCTGACTTGAGTTTCTAAACCCTTCACTATTGTCTATTATTGACTAAATAGTTAAGACTTCTGGAGGTTGTCACTGGAGCTACAGAGTTTGTGCTCCATGTGACATTTTTGGCAGTCTGTGCTGCTGAAATAGGCCGAGCCATATGGATTAAAACCCGTGCAATGAAGTCAATCTCTCACCTTAAAACTCCCTTGTTTTTCTAAACTTATCACAGTTGTCTACTGTTGGTTTGAGTGTCAAAACTTTTCAGATTTTTACAGTTTGAATATGTTTTCTAAACTCTTAAGAATTGTACATTATTCACTTGAGTTTAACTTGTAATTGTGTCAGTGTCGTTTATAGTCATCTGTTTATAATCTGCTCAGTTGTTCACGGTTGGTGTTGAGTTGAATGTATAATTTATTTGGCAATGATGAACAACAGAAGGTCAAAACAAAGGTCTTAGTCTAAATAATAGAAAAATTAGAAGTAATGGTAAGTGATTAAAAACTCTTCCGTGGAGCAAGCTTCTGGTCATCAGAAGATGTCCCCCTTCACAGAATGTTTTGGCCCTTTGCCTTCTTGACACTCTCTGGGGGCGAGCCTTCCCGGGTCATACCCCTGGGGGTCTTTCTAAATAGACGCAAAATAGAAGTAATGGTAATTACACAGAAACAAATGTCATCCCAAATGCATCATCATCACAGTCAATGGATATAGTCTTAACAAGCTGGTGTATTGAAGTATTTGAGACCTTTGATAACAGCAGATGGAAGATCTAATTAAGAAGTTCAATGTAGAATAGCACAAGCCAAGACAGCATTTCACAAGGTGAAGAATAATTCTTGCAATATATCTTGGTCAGTCAGTGTGAGATACAGAGTACCTAAGAACTGTATCAAACCATTCCTGTTGTACAGAAGTGAATCATTGATAATTAGGTACCGTGAAGAATTATGTGTAGACAGCAGTGATGTGGTGTTATAGAAGAATGAGAAAACTGTGGGTGCATAAACAGTATAATGAAGACATCTTTAATGTAGTTAACTCCCATAGAGAACAGGTTACTCATATCAGAAGTAAGCCCACATATTTAGGCATGATAGTGCTGGAAAGGAAATCTATAATAGTATAACAAGAAAGTCTTTTCACTGGAACATACAGGACAGACAATATAGAGGGAGACCTTAAAAAGCATGGAGAAGAGAATTAGTGACAGAGATTAATAATATAAGGAGAACAAAGATATGACAGCTTGGTTTAGGACATTTACTCCAATGGGAGATAACAGGCAGCAGAAGAAGAAAATAGTATTTCCCATGGGTTTTCCCTTTCCTTCCATTGTTAGTCATTCATCGGTTTCTGGCTACATCTCAGGAGGTAGGAAATCCACAGGCACCCAGCACCATGAATTTTGTTACTCTGTCCGTGGTGAAAAGGACCATATTTTAATTTGTCAGTCCCAGAGTGAATGAACGAACGAACAAACAAACTTTATTTTAAAAGGGTAACAAATTGGGCACGCAGGCCCGTCTTACATTCGGCCCTTTCAATCACTCATCTTTCATTCATCAAATGGGCATGTTACATTAACATAGGGGAAAAAACATTGTCAAATGGATTTTGTAAGCATACATAATGCATATTACGCATGATACATTCACATGAGAAAACAAAAAAAAGTGAGTTAGGATGTGGCTGATTAAGCCACTCTAAGCCTGAAAATATCTGCTAATATTAGGGCAGAGGAGTTCCAACTGTCGAGTCGTAACATCATTTTTGATTTTGTACACTACTCAAAAATCATAGTGCCACTAGAGGTCTGACTATGCCAGGCAGTGTGATCAGCAGCTGTGTTCTCCCAGTTTTCAGATGTTAAAAGGCAGTGTTTCATTAAAGATGTCAGTTTGTTTGTGTGTGTTTTGGTCCAACATCAGCTTGCTTGCTTGAATTTTTACCTTGGAAAATGTTCTTTAACAGTCACTCAGTGGTAGCATGATCATCATCATCATGAAGTGCCTTGCCAGCTGGCGTAGGCATTCAAGCCTCCCCACAGAGCTCAGTCTTTGGTATTCTGGATCAACACTGCTGATGATATTCCTCCATGCCATCATCTTAGTCCATCCTGCATCATTTCACTTGGTCTGCCTCTGCCTCTCTTCCATTTGATCTTTCCAGTCGTCATGATGTTCTCCAATGCCTCTCTTCTCATCACAAGAAAGTTGTTTGTCTCATTCACATTGTTGATATAATGTTCTAGTTTCATTAGCCTCTTTCAGGCAGTTGTCATTAGTTACTCTGGCAGTCCAAGGAATTTGCAACATCTATGTTGCCTCCAAGTTCTGGTAACATGATAGCGTAAAATAATACTTTGAGAAAACTGTTTCAAATGTTAACCCTACCAGACCACTGTCCCGATTTTCGGAAATTTCCGAATCTGCCGCTTTAACCGCTGTCCATAATTTTCTGCATTTTGCCTATTTCATGATAAATATGCGTCACAAACTAAAAATAACCAACCAATCGTGGTCAAAACTCATGTTTAGCCATTGCAAATGTCTGCCCCATAGGTTTGAATTTACTTTGTGTGGATTAATGCGAAAAATTTATGAAAATTCATAATGAAACGAGCGATTCATGAACCAAGCGCAACAACAAGAAAGCGAAGTAGGTCTAGGCTTTTCACAGTCCAACAGGTAATCGATACTTTGGTTTATTCAGACTGGATTGGCACACAAAGGTGGAATATTGGTGCTAGATGAAAGGTAGACCAATTTTCTACAATGTCTCCAAGTTCCATCTTATTCTAACCACTTGTTTGCATGTAACTAACATTTTTCTACATCATGTTGGTTCTTTCTCTTTAATGCTCAGGAGCCCAGGTATGGGGGACAGTTAGGGTTAGGGCCTCAGGTCTGATAGGGTTAAAATCAGGTGTATCTTATGTTCTCCATCCAGCTATGAAAAACGCAATTAGCATGTGCTTTCAATATTATAGATGTTTTAAAAATAAAAAGATGAGGTACAAATTAAACACTGGAATAGAAAACATGCTGCAGCTATAGTGCAGATGTGAACCTGTGTTTTTTTTTCTCACTTTATGGCATTGCTTGTGTGTAGAAAACAAGTGTGATAATCATGACCAATTGAAAGTTTCAGCTGTCTCTCCCAGTATTAAGTATTAACAGCTTGGTCTGCCTGCTTCTTGTAGCACCAGCTCTACCCTCTGCATATAGTGTCACTAGCTCAGTCTCCCTGCTTGTAGTGTCACCATCTGTATTTTCTTGCTATATTAATGTTGCCACAGTATTATAATTAATTTAGTGCTGCCATGTTGTAATTGATACTTCAGAACAGCCAAATTACATTTTAACAGTTATTAATATTTGTAATGATGTTTATTTAATTGTCAATGTGTGCCTCAGATTTTTATTACGTTATAGGTGCTTTAATGTGGGTACTAGAAAATATTTTGTGAAATAAAGGTGGCCGGCATGGTACTAACCATGTCACCAGTAAAATGCTGATTGGTCTATACACAACATGGGTCTAGCACCATATGTTCAACACCCCTAAAGGTGTTGTAAAGGGTTCTTTATTACTTTACCTTCATAGTTGATTTCTGAGAATGTTATAATTTATCTGTGAGAGTAGTTACATCATAATTATCTCTGAGAGTAGTCATATCATAATTATCGCTGAGAGTAGTCATATCATAATTATCGCTGAGAGTAGTCATATCATAATTTATATCTGAGAGTAGTCATGTTATAATTGATATCTCATACTTATGTTATAATTGATCTTCACAGTAGTTATGTTATAATTAATCTCTCAGAGTAGTCATGTTATAATTGGTCTCTCACGGTAGTCATGTTATAATTTATCTTCACAGTACATTATAATTGGTTTCTCAGAGTAATGTTATACTAACCACATGACGCTCCGAGCGTCATTTAGTATATAAAAATATGGGTTTAGCACCATATGACCATCATATGCACTTTAAGGTATGTAAATGTGGAAATCTGCGGGTGCCGTTTATTTTTCCTTGGTCGCATTGACCTCAAGGGTAGTCCACACAAGTGCTACAAACTTCTAGTACACTGGACTGATTTTTTGCGTGTGGATTAGCTTTCCCTTTTACCATTGTACCTCGCCATCAGGTGAACCCACTCTGACTTCTGAGGAACTTGTAATTTACATCCCCAGTCAAGAAGTCAATATTTTAGTCTTAACTGACTGGTGTAGGAATTGAACCCCCTAGCTCAACATCAGCACACCAAATGTTTAAGAACGAATGCTGTTATCCATTTGACCATGCTGACCTGCGTATTAGATATATGGTGGCTACCCCCATATTTTATAGACCAGTTGATGATGTGGTCAGTAGCACTACGGTCACCTTTACTTCCCAGACAATTTCCTGGTGTCCCATTTAAACTGGATGTCCTTGTGACTGACAGAGTATAGACCTGTGATGTTTATCTCTGACTTGAGCAGACTGGGTTTGAATCCTGCTGTGATTTTTTTCTTTGCAAAATAAGGAATCTGATGACAATGTTATAAAGGAAATTATTGATGTTATAATCTTTGAGAGAATAGCAGTATTGCTAATTCTATAACTATTGCAATGTGAGTTATGTTTACTCTTTTCACAAGTGTTGTAATATGAGTTATGTTTCTTATTACCACAAGTGTTGTATTGTGTGTTTGTATTGTGCGTTGTGAGTTCATATGTTCACATTGTTAGTTCCACAAGCTGGTATTGTGTCCAAGAAGAGCAGTAATGAGCCAGACATCATTGAAACATCAGACGAACCAATGAATGTTCAAGTGCGTAAACATTTCCCTGAGACCTGGTTGTGGGGCAGGGCACAAACAGAGTAAGTGTTTTTGTTTAGTTTCTTTAGTGGGTCATTTCTGTGTGTAAAACACACACACATGCACACACACACACACAAAGTGTTTTTGTTTAGTTTCTTCAGTGTGTAAAATACACACACATGCATACACACACACATGCACACATACACACAGAGTAAGTGTTTTTGTTTAGTTTCTTCAGTGTGTCATTTCTGTGTTTAAAATACACACACATGCATACACACACACACATGCACACACACAGAGTAAGTGTTTTTGTTTAGTTTCTTTTGTGTGTCATTTCTGTGTGTAAAATACACACACACAGAGTTTTTTGAACATTCAGCAGAATACACAGTAATAGTCTTAGTGATGTGTAGTCTGCTTAGTGTCATTGGTGTATCCTGTCTGTTAGACACACATAAACACATACACTATTGTAACATGTTGCATGTCCTTGCAAGACGTTACAATCAACCCCAGGTATATTTTCTAGGCAGTTTTCCGTTCAATAGTTTGCCATTGCTTTCTGAACAGGAAGTCAACATTAAAGAACTACTGACTAGTGTGTGGAATAAACTCACTGCCCTGCTGACAGCAGTCTTTCCTTGCAATGAGTACAACTCTGGGGCCAACCCAGTCTCATGACATGGGTACTTCAACCCAGTCTCATGATGGGTACTTCGACCCAGTCTCATGTCATGGGTACTTCAACCCAGTCTCATGTCATGGGTACTTTGACCCAGTCTCATTTCATGGGTACTTTGACCCAGTCTCATGTCATGGGTTCTTCGACCCAGTCTCATGACATGGGTACTCCAACCCAGTCTCATGACATGGGTACTTCAATCCAGTCTCATGACATGGGTACTTCGACCCAGTCTGATGACATGGGTACTTCGATCCAGTCTCATGACGGGTATTTCAACCCAGTCTCATGTCATGGGTACTTTGACCCAGTCTCATGTCATGGGTACTTTGACTCAGTCTCATGTCATGGGTACTTTGACTCAGTCTCATGACGTGGGTACTTCGACCCATCATCAGTTATCATCAGTTATCAGTTGGGGTATCTTCGTTGCACTCCGGACATGTCCATAGGTGCTCAGATCCTCCCCCCAGCATATGCATCAGCGTCTGGTGGCTAATAGTGCCAGTTCTGTGTTGGTTGATGAGGCACTTTGTTTTCCCGAAGTACCTCTCGCGTCTGGCTGTACCGATTCTTACTCCCAGGTCTTTCATCCTGGACAGCGATGTGGAATCACTGACGTCAAAATCCTCTGTTCTCGCCAAATCTTTAAGGACGTTAATAACATCTGCACGATCCATGGGCTGGCCATCTACAGGGGGTGCAGAGCCAGCCAGTTTGTCAGCTCGTTCATTTCCCTCGACTCCCGCATGTCCCAGGACGAAGATGAAGGTGACTTTACGGACAACAGACTTCCGCAGCGATTCAGTCCTCTGTCTACGTACAGATCCAGCTTCGACCTTCTGAATCATGCTCATTGAATCACTTAGTACACACTCGTTGGTATAATGCTGTGATTCCAGCCATATGAAAGCCTGTGTAACTGCCATCACCTCCATCGTCATGCTGCTCGTGGTCATAGAGTGGGCACCACTGGATTCTTGAACGGTTCGGCCCGCTGAACGGGCTGTAAATGCCCACGCACTTCTCTGCTGCTTTACAACAGATCCATCTGTATAGATGAGCACTTCGGGGCTATCTGAGTGTTCATAGATGAGCGCGTTAACCTCTGCATTGACAGCGGCAGGGTTCTGCTCTCTGCACCGTATGTCGAGTGTGATAATGCAGGAGAAAGTGCACTTAAAGGCTGGAGGCACCGGCAAGACTTCGACCCAGTCTCATGACATGGGTCATCATCATCATCATCATCATCATCATCATCATCATCATCATCATCATCATCATCAAGTGCCTTGCCGACTGGCGAAGGCGTTCATGACTCTCCACAGATCTCGGTCTTTGGTGTTCTGGATCAACTCTGCAGATGATATTGCTCCATGCCACCGTCTCAATCCATCCACCATCATTTCTCTTGGTCTGCCTCTGCCTCTCTTACCCTCGATCTTTCCAGTTGTCACGATGTACTCCAATGTCTCTCTTCTCATCACATGACCAAAGAAAGTTGTTTGTCTCTTTCTTATTGTTGTATATAGTGTTCTAGTTTCATTAGCCTCTTTCAGGCAATCGTTGTTAGTTACTCTGGCAGTCCAAGGAATTTGCAACATTCATCCTAGGAACCACATCTCTATGCTTCTAAGTTCTTCTTAATTTGTTCATTTACATTCCAAGATTCACAGCCATACAACAAAACTGATTCTATATAGCATTTCAGCACTCTATTTCTTAAATTCAGTGATAGTGACTTATAGCATAAGATACTATTCATTTTCTGAAATGCGGCTTTTGCTTGTCCTATTCTGCTCTTAATCTCTGTTGTACATCTTCCATCTGATGTTATAAATGCCAGATGGAAGATGATGTGGGTACTGGATTATTTTCATTATTGTCTGGGAAATAGAGTTGGTGAGAAGGAGAACTGACCAGCCCAGATGACCTAGAATATCAGGCCTAACAATTGACACCCCACCGGAGCCATGAGACTATCTGTAAGTAACAATAAGCCCATAGAATGGTACCAGGGAAGTAGAAACAGAAGTGAACAATATGGGAAAGACTTGGGCAGAGCTGCATGGGAGAGCTAAAGATAGGGAGCTTGGAGTGAGTTGGTTGATGGCCTGTGCCCCAATGGGGAAAAGAGGGCAATAGAAGAGTGGAACAAATCTTACAGAAAAACCAATGAGCAAGTCCTACAGGACGCAAATGAAAACGGTAGACTGATTGGAGAAATTAGACGTACAATCAAAATTATTTGGGCCTGTTATGAGAAAAAATAAACTACAGAACTTGGTGACAACTGACAAGATTGAGGGGAAAAGAACAAGGGAAAGGCAGGGAAGTAAATATCTGGATGGCTTGGCCACGTGGTATGGTCGGGACAAGAACACAGAGCTGATCCACGACTCTGGTGATCGTGTAAGATGGCAAAACATGATGAAACATGACCGCTGATGCTTATCGGCATGGCACATGATTATGATTGTGTCTGTACTTGTTTCCATTGCAGCGCGGCAGGACATCTAAATCAAGCTGTGACTCTGCCTGACACAATCACCACATGGATGGTCTCAGCATTTGCTGTCAGTGATGATGGCTTGGCTGTTGGTAGTGGCCCCTTTGAAGTAAGTCTGTCTCAGTTGAACTTATGTTTCAAGTATATGGTCTGGAGCAGACATTGGTAATCATGATGCTGTTTCTTCTTCAGGTGTCTATTCTAGACACAGGCCATCATGACCCGGTATCCTTCAGGTGTCCATTCTAGAGTAGACATAGGCCATCATGACTATCCTTCAGGTGATCATTCTAGAGTAGACATAGGCCATCATGACTCTTGGTCCTTCAGTTGTCTTTTCTAGAGTAGACATTGTCCATCAAGAGTTGGTATCCTTCAGGTGTCTTTTCTAGAGTAGACATAGGCCATCATAACTTGGTATCCTTCAGGTGTCCATTCTAGAGTAGACATAGGCCATCATGACTTGGTATCCTTCAGGTGTCCATTCTAGAGTAGACATAGGCCATCATGACTTGGTATCCTTCAGGTGTCCATTCTAGAGTAGACATTGTCCATCAAGAGTTGGTATCCTTCAGGTGTCTTTTCTAGAGTAGACATAGGCCATCATTACGTGGTATCCTTCAGATGTCTTTTCTGGAGTAGACATAGGCCATCATGACTTGGTATCCTTCAAGTGTCGTTTCTAGATTAGACATAGGCCATCATGACTTGGTATCCTTCAGGTGTCTTTTCTAGAGTAGACATAGGCCATCATGACTTGGTATCCTTCAGGTGACCATTATAGAGTAGACATAGGTCATCATGACTTGGTATCCTTCAGGTGTCCATTCTAGAGTAGACATAGGCCATCATAACTTGGTATCCTTCAAGTGTCTTTTCTAGAGTAGACATAGGTCATCATGACTTGGTATCCTTCAGGTGTCTATTCTAGAGTAGACAAAGGCCATCATGACTTGGTATCCTTCATTTTTTCTAGAGTAGACAAAGGCCATCATGACTCTATATCCTTCAGGTGTCCATTCTAGAGTAGACATAGGCCATCATGACTCTATATCCTTCAGGTGACCTTTCTAGAGTAGACAAAGGCCATCATGACTCTGTATCCTTTAGGTGACCATTCTTCTTCTTCGTTCATCCGGAGTTTTTTGTGTGGATGTGATTGCGTTGTGCCTATTTACAGCATAGCTGCGTTCTTGCGCCGTTAGGCCGACACATCCGACTTCTGCGGGCATTTGTTGACCGGGTTAACCTTCCCGGGGAGGTGACCATTCTAGAGTAGACATAGGCCATCATGACTCTGTCTTCTTCTTCAGGTGCCCAATCTGCAGTAGATATTGGTGATGATGACACTGTCTTCTTCTTCTTCTTCTTCTTCTTCTTCTTCTTCTTCTTCTTCTTCTTCTTCTTCTTCTTCTTCTTCTTCTTCTTCTTCTTCTTCTTCTTCTTCTTCTTCTTCTTCTTCTTCTTCTTCTTCTTCTTCTTCTTCTTCTCTTCTTCTTCTTCTTCTTCTTCTTCTTCTTCTTCTTCTTCTTCTTCTTCTTCAGGAGCCCAGTCTGCAGCAGATATTGGTGATCAGTACTCTCTGTCTTTTTTCTTCATGTCCTCATTCTAGAGCAGACATTGACGACCAATACTCTGTCTGTCTTCTTGGGGGGCCTGGTCTGGAGCAGATATAAGCCGTTGTGCTGGTATTGATGCTAACTTATGGTTTCTCTAGCTGATGAATAACAGTAATGGTTAAAAACTGACAGTGTGACCTCTTGTCAATAGTGGCTAATGGTTTTAATAGTTGATTTTGTTACTGATAAAGTACGGTTTAAAACTTACCATTTTACCCAATGTTAACCGCCTAGTTCATTCATGGACTTTTGTTCAACATGATAAATGAGGAGAGAATCCTGTGGCAGATACTGTTATAAAGTTGTGAAATTCTAGACCTTTATTTATACTAGGCGGTGGCATAATGAGGTGTGGTGATCAGCTCCCTTCAACCCAAATTTCCTTGTCAGAAAAGTTTGAAAAGAAAATGATCAGTGCACATTTTATGAGGGGTAAAAGCAAATCCTTGAAGAATGTTCAACAATTTGTGTGCTAAGCCCACACCTGCATAGTGGTGAAGCAGAGAGACGAAGCCTACCCATGTGTTTATTCAGTGTATTTGTCAGGTCTTAGTCAGATGCGACTGATCTACCATATGACTATAGATGGTACTACCTGCTTTCTGTTAGCGCCGAATGTTGGTCGGCACTTATCACACCCAACACCCCACATTGTGCTAATGGCTTTAGGCGGAGGAGCACAATTGGAGGGTACAAGCCTTATTGTAGTATGAGGAAATGCAACCTGAAGACAAAATCTCCTTGCAGGGCAGACCAGACAATAGGCCTTCACCGGAAGTTGGTCTGGAATTTAAGTTCCGACAGGCAAACAATTCGAGTATTGCTTTGCTGATCTGGCAGCTTCTGCAGCTTGTCTTATTCTAGACTTATTGGTGTTACCTTTCCTCTGGAATAAACTGGGCAGACCGAGAGAGAGACCATGCTGTACGGGTAACAATTCAGCCCAGTCTATGCGCTATGGAGAGGTTATTATGCCTTTTTTTTATGAAGCACAATGTAACAAACTATCATCTGTCAAGATGGCAAAGTGCCAAGAGTAATACCCATACCCGAGACAAAGAATGATGATCTTTTCATGCCTGTGGAAGCTGTCATTGAGTTGATTCTGTAGAACTAGATTCTCTTTCTAGGTAAGTAATCAGACCAACCACCATGCCACCACAGCCATGTTTGTCTTTTATAAATGAGAACATATCTGAATGATGAAACTTTTCTCCTAATGTATGTTGATGTATGATGGCTTCCCCTGACATTCCCTGAACCACCATCTTACCACAACTATGTTTTGTTTTATAAATGAGAACATATCTGAATGATGACACTTCTCTCCTAATGTATGTTGATGTATGATGGCTTCCCCTGACATTCCCTAAACCACCATCTTACCACAACTATGTTTTGTTTTATAAATGAGAACAGATCTGAATGATGAAACTTTTCTCCTAATGTATGTTGATGTATGATGGCTTCCCCTGACATTCCCTGAACCACCATGTTACCACAACTTTTGTTTTATAAATAAGAACAGATCTGAATGATGAAATTTCTCTCCTAATGTTGATGTGTGACGGCTTTCTCTGACAGCTCGCCAGTTTCCAGATGTTCTTCCTGACCATGAACTTGCCGTACTCCATAAAGCGAGGGGAGGTCTTTGTGCTGAGAGTCACTGTGTTCAACTACCAGAAGAAGGGAGTCGATGTGAGTGCCACCTTGTCATTGAATGTGTTACGTTAATTGTGAGACAGTGAGTGAAACAAATAAACTTACTTGTTTCCATTTTCACAGGGTTTAGAATTGGGTTTAGAAATCTTTGTAACAGATTAGGCTGACTACAGCAAATCAACATACTCAGGTCAGCGTACCCAATAGTTACCCCCCAGTAAATTAATGTTTCGGGATAGGGGTGCACTTAAGAAGTTAGGCGTGGAAGGTCGATAGAGTTTATTGTGTCTGGATGAGGGTGGGGAAGGGAAGTTTAGTGTAGTTGGGTTGTTGTGTCTGGTTGACAGATGTACACCAAGTCAAAGTTGTTGCATGGAAGGTAAGGTTCACGAGATATACTTGAGTATTGCTCAGGTTTATTATGTCTGAGAAAAGCATTGTTGCTTAAAATGAATCAAATAACTGATGTAAGAATGAAACAATGTATAAAAGAAGATGTAACAGTGTCAATGATGTATAGTGGTAACACTTCGTATTGTGGCCCAACAACTAACCACCTTTAATGCTGGCTCAGAGCTTCACACCTGTCCAGTACAAACGGGGCTTAGTACGGACCCTGTTTGACCGTGCTAGGAAGATATGCACCCAGGACACACTGACAGAGGAATTTGAAACTTTGAAGAATGTCTTAAACCTGAATAGGTACTCCACAGGATTTATAAAGCGCCACTGCCAACAGCCCAAACCGAAACCTGAAGTAACTACAGTACCTAAACTCAAGGTATTCATCCAGCTAACCTTTCGAGGAAATGATGTAATGCAACGTCTATAGGACTGGCTCATTGCAGCAGTCGGCCGAGCATTCTGTGCTGCAACTCCAGTTTTTAGGTACAGAACCACACCTATTCCCACCCCAGCAGTAAAAGAACCTGTTCCTTTGTACGCCAAATCTAGTTGTATTTACCATACAACAGAGTTGCTGAACACATACCTCAATGGATTGACAAGATACTACACACAGGCGATGGGAGCCTAGGGAGGCTGACACACCGAAAGCTTCCCGCTTCATCAATTGCTAGGCATGTGTTGGAAAGCGGCCATATGATTGATAGAGACAGTGCCTTTCACGTGTTGTTCAACACACAAAATAGTCACCTGTTAAAGTTTGCAAAAGCCATAATGATTAATTTACATAGGCCAGTTTTGTGCAAACAGACATGTTAGTCAGTTTAAAATTACAGTGGTAGACAATTGACATTACTGTGCGAACATGTGAATATTTCAGCTTGAAGGATTTATCTAGTTATTTTACTTTATGTTGTGTGAATTCTGCAGTATGTACCCGACGAGATGCAGTGAAGTATGCCAGGCAATAAATCGTGCAATCTATTGTTTGTGTTTTCATTATTCAAATTCACTTTGGGAAAACATTGTTTTGAATACTAATTTTGATCATGGTAATTTTAGTAAGGATGCTGTGTATGTGTTTTCTGCATTTACAAAATTCCAGATCATTTTTTTCGTTTTGTTGTGTTGGAGTTAATTCACTCCTGTATCAGATAAATGAGGTTACTCTAAAGTATTGATGAGAGTTACCTTTTCTTATTTTCTTCTGCCTTAGGCTATGGTTCGGCTTGCCAGCAGTAGCCAGTTTTCGGTTGTCGATGAAGAACAAGATGACAATGGATGGGTCCTGAAGCAGGCACAAGTAAGTTACTATTAGAAAGAAGCATCATGGTAATTTTGTATTTCATCGTTTTCATGAAACAATATTTAAAATATTCCTGTAGTATACCTGTGATATTCTGCAGTATTGGATTCATGTGTCGTATTTTGTTCATAATTTTGTTTTCATAATTTTCCCCCAAGAGCGTCTCCATGATGAAGTGGCCAAATTGTCCATATCACTTTCTAAAGGTCATGGTTTCATTTTTTAACTCATCTTTCACACCACGATTGCAATTTTCTATCTGTCCATTTGTAGATATCTGCTGGGAGAGCATCCAGTGTGGAGTTTAAGATCAATGCAACAACACTTGGCCTGATTGAGCTGCATGTTGTTGCGGAGGATGTTGGCCATGGCATGAGAGATGAAGTTAAGCAGAAGCTATTGGTGAAGGTACGTGCATCTTTCTGTTTTATCATATTGTCTGTCATTCACATTGTCTCGTTATCTTTCTACCTCTCATTGTCTCGTTATCTTTCTCTCTCTCAGTGTCTCGTTATCTTTCTACCTCTCATTGTCTCGTTATCTTACTTTTTGTCACAGTGTCTCGTTATCTTTCTACCTCTCATTATCTCATTATCTTTCTACCTCTCATTGTCTCGTTATCTTTCTCTCTCTCAGTGTCTCGTTATCTTTCTACCTCTCATTGTCTCGTTATCTTACTTTTTGTCTCAGTGTCTCGTTATCTTTCTACCTCTCATTATCTCATTATCTTTCTACCTCTCATTGTCTTGTTATCTTTCTCTCTCTCAGTGTCTCATTATCTTTCTACCTCTCATTGTCTCGTTATCTTACTTTTTGTCTCAGTGTCTCGTTATCTTTCTACCTCTCATTATCTCATTATCTTTCTACCTCTCATTGTCTCGTTATCTTTCTCTCTCTCAGTGTCTCGTTATCTTTCTACCTCTCATTGTCTCATTATCTTACTTTTTGTCTCAGTGTCTCGTTATCTTTCTACCTCTCATTGTCTCGTTATCTTACTTTTTGTTTCTCAGTGTCTCGTTATCTTTCTACCTCTCATTATCTCGTTATCTTTCTACCTCTCATTATCTTGTTATCTTACTTTCTGTCTCTCAATGTCTCGTTATCTTTCTCTCTCTGTGTCTCGTTATCTTTCTACCTCTCATCTCGTTATCTTTCTACCTCTCATTATCTCATTATCTTTCTACCTCTCATTATCTCGTTATCTTTCTACCTCTCATTATCTTGTTATCTTACTTTCTACCTCTCATTGTTTTGTATCTCATTGCCTTTATATTTGTTTTATTGTCTGCATGTCTTACTGTTTAAGTTGGCTTACATGGTACTATATCCGACTTCATGGTACTATGGTTGAACAACAGGAGAAAGACTCATGGGAGTCAGTATGTAAGTGGGGACACCATCTTCACTACCATATGTTACGAGATATAATTGTCTGTATCTTAACTTATGAGATAGTTTCATCTCCTTTACCAAACATTATAGGGTAATATCTCTTCATTTATTGGATTGTATCATGTCTTTTACCGTTCTCTGTGGCTAAGCCCGTATACCCGGGTTCGAAACACAGCGGTGCTGGTTTTTTCGAAAAAGGTATAGGAGCCGGTCGTTCAGAAAGCAATGGCAAACTACTGAATGTAAAATTTGCCCAGGAAAGACGAACAGCGAAAATGCTGGGATTGACTGCTACATCCTGTGAAGGACATGCAACGTAATTTTTAAAATTATGTCCTTTACATTAATTTATGAGATAGTATCATTTTGTCGCCGGTCTCCGTGGCCACAGGCTTGCGAACGCAGTTCATGAGTCGGGTACCAGGCGTTCGAAGCTCAGCTGCGACCGATTTGTGCAGCAGACCGTGTTATAACGTGCTGGTATGGGAGCCGGTCGTTCAGAAAGCAATGGCAAACTACTGAACGTAACACTTGCCTAGTACATCAACAGCAGCTGAAAAATGCTGGTGTTGACTGCAACGTCCCGTAAGGGATACGCAACAATACTACTATCATCTTGTCTCCTTAAGTCATGAAGTAGTGTCATGTCTCTTACCATTTAGTTATGAGATGGTATTATCTCTTTTACCTTAAATTATGAGATAGTGTCGTGTCTCTTACCATTTAGTTGTGAGATGGTATTATCTCTTTTACCTTGAGTTAGGAGATAGTGTCATGTCTCTTACCATTTAGTTGTGAGATGGTATTATCTCTTTTACCTTAAGTTATAAGATAGTATATCTCCTTTACCTGAAGTCATAAGACGATTTCAACATAAATAATCTGTCATGGGATTACTGTAGAAATCAGCCTTCTGACATATCTTCCCCCAGCCTGAGGGTGAGATGAGATCAAGAGCAATAACTCAGTTGTTTTATCTGGAATCTCAGCCATCCATTAATACCACATTTGTTTTAAACTGGCCTGAAGACAAAATAGTTCCTGGATCCAAGCGTGTAGAAGTCAAAGTCACAGGTAACCCTTCTATCTCTATCAATGTACACTGAAATGTTACACTATGTCGAATGACGTCACTGCACATTGGGAATTCCCATGCATCCTCAGTCCTCTTGATGCAGCAGCCATCCCGAAATATTTCTGCTCACTGTTCCCATAAGGAGTTGTTTATAGTATCTCCTCTTTCCACTGAAGGTGGCATTGACTTGCTTAATCAAGCTTCAACCCAGTTCGTCTAGTCAGGCTAGCATTGGTGTCTCATCAATATCCGCTCGCTAGCAGAGTCTGTACTGCATTGATTATATCAGCCCTGTCCATGCTTCTTACTGTTTGTTTTGGTGCATTATTTATCAGCTGGTCTGCGTGTTCATTACCTTTTACTCTGACATGTCTGGGTGGATACATCCAGGTGAGTGATGTGAAGCGTGACATCTGTCTATTCAATCGGAGCAGAAACTGCCAGTTGCAATTTTCTCTAACATGTTCATGAAGCATGATATGTTTATCATGTGTGATTTCCTGTTCTGTTGCCCAGCCAAATGCTCAATTTGGATTTTTATAAAAATAAGGAAAGGACAATATACTTCTCCCTAATCCTGGGATCGTGGATCCCTAACAAACATTTGTTCTATAATTTGTGAGGTGAGCATTCTGGCCCACTGCCATCCGCTCCCTTTATCCATTATTCCAGTACTACAGCAGGCAAGCTTACAAAGCTATTTACCCACACCGGGACAAGACAGTCAAAGGTAGATGGTTACTCCAAACATGACAAGACAATCAAAGACATGATTACCCCAAACAAGATAAGACAAATAAAGACTACACACATCAAGACAATCAAAGATAGATGGTTATGCACATCATGACAAGACAAAGACAGATGAGTACCCACAACATGACAATGCAGTCAAAGACAAATAATTACCCACATCAGGACAAGACCAATCAAAGGCAGATGATTATCCACATCAAGACAAATCAAAGACAAATGTTTATCCATATCAAGACAATCAAGTACAAATAATAACTAGCCACTTTAGTAACTTTTTCTAAATTGCTTTTTAATTATATAACCTGCATAGTTGGATAGCTCTTTAAAAAACAAATCCAACAATACCCTATTCAAGTCTGTGGGTCAGTTTTAAGCCGAGATATTAATGTTTGTGTGTAAGTTTATAATTTACAAGGGAGATATAAAGAAAACGGTTTTGACCTTTCCACTTTTTGTGACCCTACCTACACACTCACACAACTGTTGGTTGGACTGTCGTCAAGGAGATTAACACAGCGCTGTCTAACACAAGGGCCTATAACTCTGCCAGTTTATATATATACACCCAGACACTCAGATGTATACATCAAGCCATGCCGTGATGACGTCAGACCGCGCACAGACTGCACGCGGCGAGACTTGTCAGCCAGCGTAGATTGCCGTAGATAGATGCATTTTGACAAAAGATGTTCCATTGGAAAGATTAAAAATTATCAATGATCCCGCCCATGCAGAGTGATGAAAATGTATACACAAATACTAAATTTGACGTTGAATGCAATCATGCATTCATTGGCATTCAAATCGCTGTGAATATTCCATAACAATATTAAATAGTCATCGCTGACAAGGAAACGGCTATTTCCGGCCATTGAAATATCACATCAGAGCATGCAATTTTCATCATTTTCGTTTGGGATGAGCCTCTCAACTTTAATAGTTGTAAATGACAAGATTTACATAAAAATGGACGGTACATCTAATAACACATACTAGAACAAACAAATACATCTACATAAAACGTGATTTGTGGGTCTACTTACGTCTGAAAAGGTCACTCTGTATCTCTGTGTGAGAAACGAATTTCAGAAACACGAGATGTATGCACGTAAACCGAGGAGGGAAAAACTATATAAAGTAATTGGTCCCTTTTTTAACGCGAACTTGAAATAATCGGGGAATTTAACATAACGAGTACTCTATATATCCTTTAAATGGAGACACCATAACAAAAAAAATGAAAATTAATGGAAAATAATCTCAGGTAAAGTACGGCAAATCGGAAAGAAAGTACCTAATAATAACCCACATCATGACACGACAATCATCTTGTTTTGAGAAGAGGGCCTGGAGAAAGTCGTCACTGAGAGGTAAAAAGAGACATCAAATAAAGGATGAAGTAACATGGAAAACAATGAGTGGCCTGTCTTATCAGGAACACAGAGAGCATGGATGTCTAGAAACTTGATCACCCGTATGTCCAGCAGGGCAAATGAAGATATTTTCTTTACCCCAAGCATTCCCGAGGAAGACTCTTCTGTTTATGCTGTTAACTGCTTTTCTGAATGTATGTCCTAGCCAGCAGCAACTGTGTTTGTTCACCTTATTGTCACTACTTACTTCTGACCAGGAGTTATTCTGGGCCAGGCATTGTCCAACCTGCAACGTCTGGTGAGTATGCCTTGTGGCTGTGGGGAGCAAAACATGATCACTACAGTGCCAAACATCTACGGACTCACATACATACAAGCTGTTGGCCAGCAAGATGGTCATACTGATTTGCAGTCAGATATGATAAATAATATGAAAACAGGTTGGTATAGATCAGGTTTCCTAACTGTGACTGTGTTGCAGAAGTACAGTTATGTACTTTCCTGCAGATAACTATATCTCTGCTGTGATGTTTTCCCCTTGGGCATTGGGTTGGAGTCTATTGTCTCCCTGGGCATTGGGTTGGATTATGTTGTCTCCCTGGGCATTGGGTTGGAGTCTATTGTCTCCCTGGACATTGGGTTGGAGTCTATTGTCTCCCTGTGCATTGGGTTGGATTGTGTTGTCTCCCTGGACATTGGGTTGGAGTCTATTGTCTCCCTGTGCATTGGGTTGGATTGTGTTGTCTCCCTGGGCATTGGGTTGAAGTCTATTGTCTCCCTGGACATTGGGTTGGAGTCTATTGTCTCCCTGGACATTGGGTTGGAGTCTATTGTCTCCCTGTGCATTGGGTTGGATTGTGTTGTCTCCCTGTACATTGGGTTGGAGTCTATTGTCTCCCTGTGCATTGGGTTGGATTGTGTTGTCTCCCTGGGCATTGGGTTGAAGTCTATTGTCTCCCTGGACATTGGGTTGGAGTCTATTGTCTCCCTGGACATTGGGTTGGAGTCTATTGTCTCCCTGTGCATTGGGTTGGATTGTGTTGTCTCCCTGTACATTGGGTTGGAGTCTATTGTCTCCCTGTGCATTGGGTTGGATTGTGTTGTCTCCCTGGGCATTGGGTTGAAGTCTATTGTCTCCCTGGACATTGGGTTGGAGTCTATTGTCTCCCTGGGCATTGGGTTGGAGTCTATTGTCTCCCTAGGCATTGGGTTGGAGTCTATTGTCTCCCTGGACATTAGGTTGGAGTCTATTGTCTCCCTGGGCATTGGGTTGGAGTCTATTGTCTCCCTTGCATTGGGTTGGAGTCTATTGTCTCCCTGGGCATTGGGTTGGAGTCTGTTGTCTCCCTGGGCATTGAGTTGGAGTCTATTGTCTCCTTGGGCATTGGGTTGGAGTCTATTGTCTCCCTGGGCATTGGGTTAGAGTCTATTGTCTCCCTGGGCATTGGGTTGGAGTCTATTGTCTCCCTGGGCATTGGGTTGGAGTCTATTGTCTCCCTGGACATTGGGTTGGAGTCTATTGTCTCCCTGGGCATTGGGATGGAGTCTATTGTCTCCCTGGACATTGGGTTGGAGTCTATTGTCTCCCTGGGCATTGGGTTGGAGTCTGTTGTCTCCATGGGCATTGGGTTGAAGCATGTATTCTCCCTGGGAATTGGGTTGGAGTCTATTGTCTCCCTGGGCATTGGGTTGGAGTCTATTGTCTCCTTGGGCATTGGGTTGGAGTCTATTGTCTCCCTGGGCATTGGGTTGAAGTCTATTGTCTCCCTGGGCATTGGGTTGGAGTCTATTGTCTCCCTGGACATTGGGTTGGAGTCTATTGTCTCCCTGGGCATTGGGTTGGAGTCTATTGTCTCCCTGGGCATTGGGTTGGAGTCTATTGTCTCCCTGGGCATTGGGTTGGATTGTGTTGTCTCCCTGGGCATTGGGTTGGATTGTGTTGTCTCCCTGGACATTGGGTTGGAGTCTATTGTCTCCCTGGACATTGGGTTGGAGTCTATTGTGTCCCTGGGCATTGGGTTGGACTTCGTTTTCTCCCTGGGCATTGGGTTGAAGTCTATTGTCTCCCTGGGCATTGGGTTGGATTGTGTTGTCTCCCTGTGCATTGGGTTGGATTGTGTTGTCTCCCTGGGCATTGGGTTGGAGTCTATTGTCTCCCTGGGCACTGGGTTGGATTGTGTTGTCTCCCTGTGCATTGGGTTGAAGTCTATTGTCTCCCTGGGCATTGGGTTGGATTGTGTTGTCTCCCTGTGCATTGGGTTGGATTGTGTTGTCTCCCTGGGCATTGGGTTGAAGTCTATTGTCTCCCTGGGCATTTGGTTGGATTGTGTTGTCTCCCTGGGCATTAGGTTGGATTGTGTTGTCTCCCTGTGCATTGGGTTGAAGTCTATTGTCTCCCTGTGCATTGGGTTGGATTGTGTTGTCTCCCTGTGCATTGCGTTGGATTGTGTTGTCTCCCTGGGCATTGGGTTGGAGTCTATTGTCTCCCTGGGCACTGGGTTGGATTGTGTTGTCTCCCTGTGCATTGGGTTGAAGTCTATTGTCTCCCTGGGCATTGGGTTGGATTGTGTTGTCTCCCTGTGCATTGGGTTGGATTATGTTGTCTCCCTGGACATTGGGTTGGAGTTTGTTGTCTCCCTGGACATTGGGTTGGTGTCTGTTGTCTCCCTGGGCATTGGGTTGGAGTTTGTTGTCTTCTTGGGCATTGGGTTGGAGTCTAGTGTCTCCCTGGACATTGGGTTGGAGTTTGTTGTCTTCTTGGGCATTGGGTTGGAGTTTGTTGTCTTCTTGGGCATTGGGTTGGAGTCTGTTGTCTCCCTGGGCATTGGGTTGGAGTTTGTTGTCTTCTTGTGCATCGGGTTGGAGTCTGTTGTCTCTCTGGGCATTGGGTTGGAGTTTGTTGTCTCCCTGGGCATTGGGTTGGAGTTTGTTGTCTTCTTGGGCATTGGGTTGGAGTCTGTTGTCTCCCTGGGCATTGGGTTGGAGTCTGTTGTCTCCCTGGGCATTGGGTTGGAGTTTGTTGTCTTCTTGGGCATTGGTTTGGAGTCTATTGTCTCCCTGGGCATTGGGTTGGAGTCTATTGTCTCCCTGGACATTGGGTTGGAGTCTATTGTCTCCCTGGGCATTGGGTTGGAGTCTATTGTCTCCCTGGGCATTGGGTTGGAGTCTATTGTCTCCCTGGGCATTGGGTTGGATTGTGTTGTCTCCCTGGGCATTGGGTTGGATTGTGTTGTCTCCCTGGACATTGGGTTGGAGTCTATTGTCTCCCTGGACATTGGGTTGGAGTCTATTGTGTCCCTGGGCATTGGGTTGGACTTCGTTTTCTCCCTGGGCATTGGGTTGAAGTCTATTGTCTCCCTGGGCATTGGGTTGGATTGTGTTGTCTCCCTGTGCATTGGGTTGGATTGTGTTGTCTCCCTGGGCATTGGGTTGGAGTCTATTGTCTCCCTGGGCACTGGGTTGGATTGTGTTGTCTCCCTGTGCATTGGGTTGAAGTCTATTGTCTCCCTGGGCATTGGGTTGGATTGTGTTGTCTCCCTGTGCATTGGGTTGGATTGTGTTGTCTCCCTGGGCATTGGGTTGAAGTCTATTGTCTCCCTGGGCATTTGGTTGGATTGTGTTGTCTCCCTGGGCATTAGGTTGGATTGTGTTGTCTCCCTGTGCATTGGGTTGAAGTCTATTGTCTCCCTGTGCATTGGGTTGGATTGTGTTGTCTCCCTGTGCATTGCGTTGGATTGTGTTGTCTCCCTGGGCATTGGGTTGGAGTCTATTGTCTCCCTGGGCACTGGGTTGGATTGTGTTGTCTCCCTGTGCATTGGGTTGAAGTCTATTGTCTCCCTGGGCATTGGGTTGGATTGTGTTGTCTCCCTGTGCATTGGGTTGGATTATGTTGTCTCCCTGGACATTGGGTTGGAGTTTGTTGTCTCCCTGGACATTGGGTTGGTGTTTGTTGTCTCCCTGGGCATTGGGTTGGAGTTTGTTGTCTTCTTGGGCATTGGGTTGGAGTCTAGTGTCTCCCTGGACATTGGGTTGGAGTTTGTTGTCTTCTTGGGCATTGGGTTGGAGTTTGTTGTCTTCTTGGGCATTGGGTTGGAGTCTGTTGTCTCCCTGGGCATTGGGTTGGAGTTTGTTGTCTTCTTGTGCATCGGGTTGGAGTCTGTTGTCTCCCTGGGCATTGGGTTGGAGTTTGTTGTCTCCCTGGGCATTGGGTTGGAGTTTGTTGTCTTCTTGGGCATTGGGTTGGAGTCTGTTGTCTCCCTGGGCATTGGGTTGGAGTCTGTTGTCTCCCTGGGCATTGGGTTGGAGTTTGTTGTCTTCTTGGGCATTGGTTTGGAGTCTGTTGTCTCCCTGGGCATTGGGTTGGAGTCTATTGTCTCCCTGGGCATTGGGTTGGAGTTTGTTGTCTTCTTGTGCATCGGGTTGGAGTCTATTGTCTCCCTGGGCATTGGGTTGGAGTTTGTTGTCTCCCTGGGCATTGGGTTGGAGTTTGTTGTCTTCTTGGGCATTGGGTTGGAGTCTGTTGTCTCCCTGGGCATTGGGTTGGAGTCTGTTGTCTCCCTGGGCATTGGGTTGGAGTTTGTTGTCTTCTTGGGCATTGGGTTGGAGTCTATTGTCTCCCTGGGCATTGGGTTGGAGTCTATTGTCTCCCTGGACATTGGGTTGGAGTCTATTGTCTCCCTGGGCATTGGGTTGGAGTCTATTGTCTCCCTGGGCATTGGGTTGGAGTCTATTGTCTCCCTGGGCATTGGGTTGGATTGTGTTGTCTCCCTGGGCATTGGGTTGGATTGTGTTGTCTCCCTGGACATTGGGTTGGAGTCTATTGTCTCCCTGGACATTGGGTTGGAGTCTATTGTGTCCCTGGGCATTGGGTTGGACTTCGTTTTCTCCCTGGGCATTGGGTTGAAGTCTATTGTCTCCCTGGGCATTGGGTTGGATTGTGTTGTCTCCCTGTGCATTGGGTTGGATTGTGTTGTCTCCCTGGGCATTGGGTTGGAGTCTATTGTCTCCCTGGGCACGGTTGGATTGTGTTGTCTCCCTGTGCATTGGGTTGAAGTCTATTGTCTCCCTGGGCATTGGGTTGGATTGTGTTGTCTCCCTGTGCATTGGGTTGGATTGTGTTGTCTCCCTGGGCATTGGGTTGAAGTCTATTGTCTCCCTGGGCATTTGGTTGGATTGTGTTGTCTCCCTGGGCATTAGGTTGGATTGTGTTGTCTCCCTGTGCATTGGGTTGAAGTCTATTGTCTCCCTGTGCATTGGGTTGGATTGTGTTGTCTCCCTGTGCATTGCGTTGGATTGTGTTGTCTCCCTGGGCATTGGGTTGGAGTCTATTGTCTCCCTGGGCACTGGGTTGGATTGTGTTGTCTCCCTGTGCATTGGGTTGGATTGTGTTGTCTCCCTGTGCATTGCGTTGGATTGTGTTGTCTCCCTGGGCATTGGGTTGGAGTCTATTGTCTCCCTGGGCACTGGGTTGGATTGTGTTGTCTCCCTGTGCATTGGGTTGAAGTCTATTGTCTCCCTGGGCATTGGGTTGGATTGTGTTGTCTCCCTGTGCATTGGGTTGGATTATGTTGTCTCCCTGGACATTGGGTTGGAGTTTGTTGTCTCCCTGGACATTGGGTTGGTGTTTGTTGTCTCCCTGGGCATTGGGTTGGAGTTTGTTGTCTTCTTGGGCATTGGGTTGGAGTCTAGTGTCTCCCTGGACATTGGGTTGGAGTTTGTTGTCTTCTTGGGCATTGGGTTGGAGTTTGTTGTCTTCTTGGGCATTGGGTTGGAGTCTGTTGTCTCCCTGGGCATTGGGTTGGAGTTTGTTGTCTTCTTGTGCATCGGGTTGGAGTCTGTTGTCTCCCTGGGCATTGGGTTGGAGTTTGTTGTCTCCCTGGGCATTGGGTTGGAGTTTGTTGTCTTCTTGGGCATTGGGTTGGAGTCTGTTGTCTCCCTGGGCATTGGGTTGGAGTCTGTTGTCTCCCTGGGCATTGGGTTGGAGTTTGTTGTCTTCTTGGGCATTGGTTTGGAGTCTGTTGTCTCCCTGGGCATTGGGTTGGAGTCTATTGTCTCCCTGGGCATTGGGTTGGAGTTTGTTGTCTTCTTGTGCATCGGGTTGGAGTCTGTTGTCTCCCTGGGCATTGGGTTGGAGTTTGTTGTCTCCCTGGGCATTGGGTTGGAGTTTGTTGTCTTCTTGGGCATTGGGTTGGAGTCTGTTGTCTCCCTGGGCATTGGGTTGGAGTCTGTTGTCTCCCTGGGCATTGGGTTGGAGTTTGTTGTCTTCTTGGGCATTGGGTTGGAGTCTATTGTCTCCCTGGGCATTGGGTTGGAGTCTATTGTCTCCCTGGACATTGGGTTGGAGTCTATTGTCTCCCTGGGCATTGGGTTGGAGTCTATTGTCTCCCTGGGCATTGGGTTGGAGTCTATTGTCTCCCTGTGCATTGGGTTGGATTGTGTTGTCTCCCTGTGCATTGCGTTGGATTGTGTTGTCTCCCTGGGCATTGGGTTGGAGTCTATTGTCTCCCTGGGCACTGGGTTGGATTGTGTTGTCTCCCTGTGCATTGGGTTGAAGTCTATTGTCTCCCTGGGCATTGGGTTGGATTGTGTTGTCTCCCTGTGCATTGGGTTGGATTATGTTGTCTCCCTGGACATTGGGTTGGAGTTTGTTGTCTCCCTGGACATTGGGTTGGTGTTTGTTGTCTCCCTGGGCATTGGGTTGGAGTTTGTTGTCTTCTTGGGCATTGGGTTGGAGTCTAGTGTCTCCCTGGACATTGGGTTGGAGTTTGTTGTCTTCTTGGGCATTGGGTTGGAGTTTGTTGTCTTCTTGGGCATTGGGTTGGAGTCTGTTGTCTCCCTGGGCATTGGGTTGGAGTTTGTTGTCTTCTTGTGCATCGGGTTGGAGTCTGTTGTCTCCCTGGGCATTGGGTTGGAGTTTGTTGTCTCCCTGGGCATTGGGTTGGAGTTTGTTGTCTTCTTGGGCATTGGGTTGGAGTCTGTTGTCTCCCTGGGCATTGGGTTGGAGTCTGTTGTCTCCCTGGGCATTGGGTTGGAGTTTGTTGTCTTCTTGGGCATTGGTTTGGAGTCTGTTGTCTCCCTGGGCATTGGGTTGGAGTCTATTGTCTCCCTGGGCATTGGGTTGGAGTTTGTTGTCTTCTTGTGCATCGGGTTGGAGTCTGTTGTCTCCCTGGGCATTGGGTTGGAGTTTGTTGTCTCCCTGGGCATTGGGTTGGAGTTTGTTGTCTTCTTGGGCATTGGGTTGGAGTCTGTTGTCTCCCTGGGCATTGGGTTGGAGTCTGTTGTCTCCCTGGGCATTGGGTTGGAGTTTGTTGTCTTCTTGGGCATTGGGTTGGAGTCTATTGTCTCCCTGGGCATTGGGTTGGAGTCTATTGTCTCCCTGGACATTGGGTTGGAGTCTATTGTCTCCCTGGGCATTGGGTTGGAGTCTATTGTCTCCCTGGGCATTGGGTTGGAGTCTATTGTCTCCCTGGGCATTGGGTTGGATTGTGTTGTCTCCCTGGGCATTGGGTTGGATTGTGTTGTCTCCCTGGACATTGGGTTGGAGTCTATTGTCTCCCTGGACATTGGGTTGGAGTCTATTGTGTCCCTGGGCATTGGGTTGGACTTCGTTTTCTCCCTGGGCATTGGGTTGAAGTCTATTGTCTCCCTGGGCATTGGGTTGGATTGTGTTGTCTCCCTGTGCATTGGGTTGGATTGTGTTGTCTCCCTGGGCATTGGGTTGGAGTCTATTGTCTCCCTGGGCACGGTTGGATTGTGTTGTCTCCCTGTGCATTGGGTTGAAGTCTATTGTCTCCCTGGGCATTGGGTTGGATTGTGTTGTCTCCCTGTGCATTGGGTTGGATTGTGTTGTCTCCCTGGGCATTGGGTTGAAGTCTATTGTCTCCCTGGGCATTTGGTTGGATTGTGTTGTCTCCCTGGGCATTAGGTTGGATTGTGTTGTCTCCCTGTGCATTGGGTTGAAGTCTATTGTCTCCCTGTGCATTGGGTTGGATTGTGTTGTCTCCCTGTGCATTGCGTTGGATTGTGTTGTCTCCCTGGGCATTGGGTTGGAGTCTATTGTCTCCCTGGGCACTGGGTTGGATTGTGTTGTCTCCCTGTGCATTGGGTTGAAGTCTATTGTCTCCCTGGGCATTGGGTTGGATTGTGTTGTCTCCCTGTGCATTGGGTTGGATTATGTTGTCTCCCTGGACATTGGGTTGGAGTTTGTTGTCTCCCTGGACATTGGGTTGGTGTCTGTTGTCTCCCTGGGCATTGGGTTGGAGTTTGTTGTCTTCTTGGGCATTGGGTTGGAGTCTAGTGTCTCCCTGGACATTGGGTTGGAGTTTGTTGTCTTCTTGGGCATTGGGTTGGAGTTTGTTGTCTTCTTGGGCATTGGGTTGGAGTCTGTTGTCTCCCTGGGCATTGGGTTGGAGTTTGTTGTCTTCTTGTGCATCGGGTTGGAGTCTGTTGTCTCCCTGGGCATTGGGTTGGAGTTTGTTGTCTCCCTGGGCATTGGGTTGGAGTTTGTTGTCTTCTTGGGCATTGGGTTGGAGTCTGTTGTCTCCCTGGGCATTGGGTTGGAGTCTGTTGTCTCCCTGGGCATTGGGTTGGAGTTTGTTGTCTTCTTGGGCATTGGTTTGGAGTCTGTTGTCTCCCTGGGCATTGGGTTGGAGTCTATTGTCTCCCTGGGCATTGGGTTGGAGTTTGTTGTCTTCTTGGGCATTGGGTTGGAGTTTGTTGTCTTCTTGGGCATTGGGTTGGAGTCTGTTACCAATTAAATAATTAAAACTTGTGGGGAATCTACCAATCTAGACATAATCTGGCCGATTATATGGGCTGAATCATGACCTGCTTACATCCTAATTTAACTCCACAAATGTGAAATGTCACTACTGGTCCTGCACATTCCACAGATTTCTGAGCTGGAGATTGTACCCTGACCACTCTCTTGACAGGCAAGCGCACTGATCTCTTTGCCACAGTGGCTGCTGGTGATAGCATGCAACCCACAAAAATGTGAATATAGAACCAGCGGAAGACCATGAAAATGATGGATAGACAACCTCAAGGGTACAGTTAACAAACAGATACAATACAACCAACCTAACACATTGGCTTTGGAATGCAAGCTTAAGCTCCCTCATGCCGACAATGAACTCTTCCTTTCCCATTCAATACATGATATATGATTAGCTCTTTCCCATGATTCTCTACCATCATGTAATGTGTTTTCTGAATTTTTATGTTTAGTCAAGCATAATACAGAAATCTAGTATACCACTCCACTGTATATTTAGCCTAATTGAAAGTCTCACGTTTGAGATAATTCATAATGGTTGTTTCTTCTCTTGGGCATGTGCTGCCAAACCTTGGAGTGGTAGTATTCAGGGCAAGTGTTGTGTTAGGACAAGTGATGTGATCAACCTGGGGTTAAGACAGTAGACCATAACCATGAATGTTGTTTCTATTGATTAGGTTACCAAAGGCAAGTGGATTTGTACAGACACAAAGATGGATCATACAGTGCTTGGGGAGAACGTGGAGACAGTTCCAAGGGAAGTGTGTGGTAAGACTTTACCTGGAGTTTGTTTTCTTTCATTGATCTGTCTCTCCTCTTCTTCTTCTGTGATGACTGTACAAATTATTACTTTCAACGTGCTTTATGCCAGAAACCAGACGAATAGCGCGGTTTTGTAAACGACTATGTTCTCTACAAAACCGCGCTATTCGTCTGGTTTCTGGCATAAAGCACGTTGAAAGTAATAATTTGTACAGTCATCTAAGACTTCTACCACTACAAAAGCGCTTCCTTTTCAACAAAGCCAAATTAGTGAATAAAATTATATCTCAAAATACCCCAGAGTATCTTCTGCCGCTGATTCAATCTAATGCAATGAACAGCAAGCGCCTAAATTTGTTACACGTCTCAAAGCCTAGATTGGACCTATACAAAACATGTTTTGCCTATTCTGGTGCTCACTTATGGAATCATCTGCCTCCAGATCTGAAAACTCCAATGAGTCCCTACACATTTAACCGAAAACTCTTTCAATACTTAATCCATACCGACTATATGCCACCATAATTCATTTACTGGTAAAATTGTTCAGTATAATTGTTCATTATAATTGTTCACTATATATGTGTGTGCGTGTGGGAGCGAGAGAGAGAGAGAGAGAGAGAGAGAGTGGGTGTCAGAGAGAGGGAGAGTGTGAATGCGTGTGTGCATGCGTGTGTGTGGAGAGAGTGATTGAGCGAGAAATGGTGGGGGAATGTGTCAGTGCATGCATTCGTACGTGTATGTGTGAGAGTGAGTGAGGGAGTGTGTGCGTGCGTGCATGCGTTCATGTGCACGTGTATGTGTGAGAGAGTGTGATTGAGAGTGAGTGTGTGTGTGTGTGTGTAGGATTGTGTGTTAGAGAGTGAGACAGTGGGAGAGTTGATGTGTTAGTGTGTGTGTGTGAGCGCGCGCATGCGTGTGAGTGTGTGTATATGAAAGAATACAGAGAGAGAGAGAGAGAGAGAGGGAGAGAGCTGAGCAGATGCATGTCATGTAACACGCATGTTATGTAACACGCATGTTATGTAACATGCGAATCCATATGTTTGTGTATTCTCATCTGTCATATTATAAGTTAAATACCATTTGATTTTATCATGTATAATCTAAACTTATGTTCATTACTGTAGTTTGAGTGAGAGAGTGAGTGAGTGTGAATGAGAGACAGAATGTGTGAGAGTGAATGAGTGAGCGTGAGAGTGAATGAGTGAGAGTGAATGAGTGAGAGTGAATGAGTGAGCGTGAGAGTGAATGAGTGAGCGGGAGAGTGAATGAGTGAGCGGGAGAGTGAATGAGTGAGAGTGAATGAGTGAGGGTGAATGAGTGAGCGGGAGAGTGAATGAGTGAGCGTGAGAGCGAATGAGTGAGCGGGAGAGTGAATGAGTGAGAGTGTCTGTGTGTATGAGTGAGAGTGAATGAGTGAGCGTGAGAGTGAATGAGTGAGTGTGAGAGTGAATGAGTGAGCGGGAGAGTGAATGAGTGAGTGGGAGAGTGAATGAGTGAGCGGGAGAGTGAATGAGTGAGCGGGAGAGTGAATGAGTGAGCGGGAGAGTGAATGAGTGAGCGGGAGAGTGAATGAGTGTGCGTGAGAGTGAGCGGGAGAGTGAATGAGTGAGCGTGAGAGTGAATGAGTGAGCGTGAATGAGTGAGAGTGAATGAGTGAGCGTGAGAGTAAATGAGTGAGCGTGAGAGTGAATGAGTGAGCAGGGGAGTGAATGATTGAGCGTGAGAGTGAATGAGTGAGCGGGAGAGTGAATGAGTGAGAGTGAATGAGTGAGCGGGAGAGTGAATGAGTGAGAGTGAACGAGTGAGGGTGAATGAGTGAGCGGGAGAGTGAATGAGTGAGCGTGAGAGCGAATGAGTGAGCGGGAGAGTGAATGAGTGAGAGTGTCTGTGTGTGTGAGTGAATGAGTGAGAGTTAATGAGTGAGAGTGAATGAGTGAGCGTGAGAGTGAATGAGTGAGCGGGAGAGTGAATGAGTGAGCGGGAGAGTGAATGAGTGAGCGGGAGAGTGAATGAGTGAGCGGGAGAGTGAATGAGTGTGCGTGAGAGTGAGCGGGAGAGTGAATGAGTGAGCGTGAGAGTGAATGCGTGAGAGTGAATGAGTGAGCGTGAGAGTGAATGAGTGAGCGTGAGAGTGAATGAGTGAGCGTGAGAGTGAATGAGCGAGAGTGAATGAGTGAGCGTGAGAAGGAACGAGTGAGCGTGAGAGTGAATGAGTGAGCGTGAGAGTGAATGAGTGAGCGTGAGAGTGAATCAGTGAGCGTGAGAGTGAATGATTGAGCGTGAATGAGTGAGCGTGAATGAGTGAGCGTGAGAGTAAATGAGTGAGCGACAGAGTGAATGATTGAGCGGGACAGTGAATGAGTGAGCGTGAGAGTGAATGAGTGAGAGTGAATGATTGAATGGGAGAGTGAATGAGTGAGCGGGAGAGTGAATGAGTGAGCGGGAGAGTGAATGAGTGAGCGGGAGAGTGAATGAGTGAGCGGGAGAGACAGAATGAGTGAGCGTGAGAGTGAATGAGTGAGCGGGAAAGTGAATGAGTGAGCAGGAGAGTAAATGAGTGAGCGGGAGAATGAATGAGTGAGCGGGAGTGTGAATGAGTGAGAGTGAATTAGCGTGAGAGTGAATGAGTGAGCGGGAGAGTGAATGAGTTAGCGGGAGAGTGAATGAGTGAGCGTGAGAGCGAATGAGTGAGCGTGAGAGTGAATGAGTGAGCATGATAGTGAATGAGTGAGCGGGAGAGTGAATTAGTGAGAGTGAATGAGAGAGAAAGAGAGAGAGAGTGTGTGTGTGAGCGTACGCATGCGTGTGAGTGTGTGTATATGAAAGAATACAGAGAGAGAGAGAGAGAGAGCTGAGCAGATGCATGTCATGTAACACGCATGTTATGTAACACGCGAATCCATATGTTTGTGTATTCTCATCTGTCATATTATAAGTTAAATACCATTTGATTTTATCATGTACTAGCTGACCCTGCCCGGCTTCGCCCAGACCCTGGTGGGGAGCATCTCATTTAATTCATATAAGTAGTCATATAAGTTCTCGTTCCCGTTACCGACTGTCTGTCTGTCTGTCTGTCTGTCTGTCTGTCTGTCTGTCTGTCTGACCCGGCCCGGCATTTCCCAGCTCCTGATGTGGAGCATCTCATTTAATTCATATAAGTAGTCATATAAGTTCCCGTTCCCGACTGTCTATCTGTCTGTCTATCTGTCTGCCTGACCCTGTCCGGCTTCATTAAATTCATACAACAAAAAAAGTAACTTAAAAGAACGTTCTTCTACACACCATCCATTATTTTTAATGAAAACTCTTTCTAATCACCTGCATGACTACAGTAACTTCTTAAGCAAAAAAAGATGAGTTACAATGTTATGCATTGTGCATCATTTTTATGAAAACTTTGAAAATGCCTTACAGATTGTATCATTATTTATTATAACTCATATGCCGGTACATAACTATGGACAAAGAGTTTATAAATCTTTGAAAACGATGCCACAATATGACTATAAGTTATACAGAAAAGTTATGCCCCTTGAAATAACTTTTACAGAGTTAGGTCCCCTGAAATATATGAAATTATGATGAAAAATGAAAAATGAAATAATACTGAGTAAGCAGGCGATTTCACACTAACAAAATATCACAGTTGTCAGCTCTGGAATGAAAGGAAGGCGTGTAGAAAATTTCATCTCAATCGGATGGGCCGTTCGCGAACAAATAAAGGCCATACGGACAGAGATACATAAATACATACAGAGATACATACGCACAAGTCTTTTTTATATATAAGATAATCTAAACTTATGTTCATTACTGTAGTTTGAGTGAGTGAGTGTGAATGAGAGACAGAATGAGTGAGCGTGAGAGTGAATGCGTGAGAGTGAATGAGTGAGCGTGAGAGTGAATGAGTGAGAGTGAATGAGTGAGCGTGAGAGTGAATGGGAGAGTGAATGATTGAGCATGAGAGTGAATGAGTGAGCGGGAGAGTGAATGAGTGAGCGGGAGAGACAGAATGAGTGAGTGTGAGAGTGAATGAGTGAGCGGGAGAGTGAATGAGTGAGCGGGAGAGTGAATGAGTGAGCGGGAGAGTGAATGAGTGAGAGTGTGTGTGTGTGAGTGAATGAGTGAGAGTGAGAGTGAATGAGAGAGAGAGAGTGTGTGTGGTGTGTGTGTGTGTGTGTGGGACGCGCTGGCATCACTACTTTTACGTCACATACTTTTTATGTACACATTTTTCTCCATGTTTAGCCTTGTTTATGTTTACAACATTCATTTCACAATGTTTATTTTTCTTCCTATGTAAATGTATAATGCTCTTGATGAACGAAAGACGAGTGATTGGAAGGGCCAAATGTAAGACGGGCCTGCGCGCCCAATTTGTGACCCTAATAAAGTTGATTTGATTTGATTTGATTTGATTCTTCTCCCTCCTCTTCTCCTCCTCTTCTTTCTCTCTTCTTCTTCTTCTTCTTCTTCTTCTTCTTCTTCTTCTTCTTCTTCTTCTTCTTCTTCTTCTTCTTCTTCTTCTTCTTCTTCTTCTTCTTCTTCTTCTTCTGCTTCTTCTTCTTCTCCTTCGCCGAAGATTGTGGGCTTAATTCCAGGCCATGCTGTTCTGTTTGTGAGTGCAATTTTCTCAGCAGGAGCTACAGAGTTCATGCTCTGTGTGACGCTTTCAGCGGGGCACGTTGTGGAAAGAGATTGAGCCCTATGGGGTAAAGCCTGGTCTCATGTGAAGTTTCCCTCTTTTTTTCTCTGTCTTATTTGAAGTTTCCTTCCGTTCTGTTTTGTCTGTCTTATGTGATGTTTCATTCTATACTGTTTTGTCTGTCTTATGTAATACTTCCTTCTGTTTTGTCTATCTCATGTGATGTTTCATTCTATTCTGTTTTGTCTGTCTTATGTAATATTTCCTTCTGTTTTGTCTATCTCATGTGATGTTTCATTCTATTCTGTTTTGTCTGTCTTATGTAATATTTCCTTCTGGTTTGTCTATCTCATGTGATGTTTCATTCTTTTCTGTTTTGTCTGTCTTATGTAATATTTCCTTCTGTTTTGTCCAACTCATGTGAAGTTTCCCTTTGTTTTGTCTGTCTTATATATTTCCTTCTATTCTATTTGTCTATCTCATGTGATGTTTCACTTTGTTTTGTTTTGTCTGCCTTATATATTTCCTTCTGTTCTGTTTTGTCCAACTCATGTGATGTTTCAATTTGTTTTGTTTGTCTTATGTTATATTTCCTTCTATTCTATTTGTCTATCTCATGTGGTGGTTTCCCTCTGTTCTGTTTGTCTGTTGAATGTGAAGTTTCTTTCTGTTCAGTTTTGTCTATCTCCCATGATGTTTTTTTCTGTTGTCTAGTGTGAAGGTTCCTCACACTCTGTTTAGTCAAAGTGGATACATACATTTACAGGCTGACAGCATTTGTGTTAAAGAGCTTCTCACGAGCTGGAAATTTCATCTCTGTTGATAGCACAATCTTGTCTTCAGCTGCAAAGTTTCTGTCCAAAGCACAGCAATCTTCTGGAGCTTTCACTGAAACAGGACAAGTCTTTCACAGTGAAATGCAAGTAAGTCCTCTGACAGTTACATTGTATAAGAAATTGTATTACTTTTAGTGCCAGTTTGTTTTATAATGTGATAAAGACTTTACTGCGGAGCCAGCATGGCAGGAGGCTTCTGATCATCAGAAGGAGTCCCTTCTTCAACAAATGCTTTGTCCCCTTTCTTGACATCGTCTAAGTGCAAGTCCATTCGGGTCATGACTCCGGGTGTCTTTCTCCCGTGTGTATTCGCACCCTGCCTAATATATAACAAGATGATCAATTCCTAAAATAAACATTCTTACTTTTGAATGCACCAGTAAATAATAAACACACAAAAGTGTTGATTTATAACAACTGTTGGACATTGTGGTAATAGAGAGTGCAAAAAAAAAGGACTTTCCTTGACTATCCAAAAAAAAAAAAAATGGTGTGATGAAAAGCAAGTCGGTTGCCACTTCAAACCTGTCTGAAAACGGGTCACTATCTATTTATAACTGGGGAACCCTACGCAATATTCTTTACAGGTTTTTTTTCGGAAAACTGAACGTGTACATCCATAAATATAAGTATATAAAGTACAATCAGTAGGCCAGATAGTTGAACTCATGTTGTCACAGGAGTTATGAGAAGATTCACTCATTATTACTTTATGCATGAAACCTGAAGTTCTCCTTTTGTTCCAGAAAACACAACCATTTTAGCATAATATAAATACAATGTACCCGTCATCCGGTACGCAGATTGAAGTTAACACTTCACAGAGACAAACTCCATTTGGTTGCTGAATTAAAGCACATTTGTGCAAACTAAAGGCCATCTACAGTTCTACTGCCGGTGGACAAGGTGATTGTTCTGTAAACGAAGGTTCCATTTTTTGTTGATAGGATGTGGTGACCACCTGTGTCAAGTAACTGTATGAAATGAGCCTTCTATAATGGCCAGCGTTGAATATCATATGCTGTTTTGAACTAAGCCTTGTATAATGGCCAACATTTACTCTCCTGTGCTGTTTTGAACTAAGCTTTGTATAATGGCCACCGTTTACTCACATATGCTGTTTTGAATTGAGCCGTGTATAAAGGCCAACCATTAATATCGCATGCTGTTTTGAAATAAGCCCTGAATAATGGCTATTGTTTAAACAGCGTATCCTGAGATAACCTTTGTACTGCATAATGGCCAATGTTTCAACAGTGTATCCTGAGTTGACATATGAACTACATAATGGCCTATGTTTAAATATTATATCCTACTGTGAAAGTTGAATTACTTAATGGACAGCGTTCAAGAATCGATGAAGATATTTTGACAGTTTCGCCAGAAAGTCATTATGTCATCATCAAGATCTAACTGGCAAGAAGCGACCAGTCTGCAGTGTAACTAATGAAGGGAACTACTGACAAGCAGTGAAGGCAAGTCTATTGGCCTGGTTCATCCACCACTTTAGCCAAGAGGAGTCCTGGTCAAGTCAGTCGTCTGTACCTCAGACCATACAGACTGTGACAGTATCTCTCTAGCCAATGATGTTGAAGTTTTCTGGCCGGACTACTTTTCCACCTTATAGGACTCTCAGACTTGATACTTATATATCTGTATTTGTGTTGTCTGTTCGAGGCTGCTAAAGGGCCTCTAATAAATGGTAGTTCTTTGTTCGAACTCTTTCTTGTGTCTGGTCCATGTCAAGACGGAGGGAAGTACATAATACCTCACAGTTGTCAACAGGCTATGGGGACGTCAGAACATGTTAGAAGTTGAATAGTCAGATAGGTTCCATCATCTTGTGTTGTAACAAACAGGCAACCACACACACACACACACACATTGGCACCTTGTCGTCTTGACAGACGATAGTTTGTGCTTCAAAAAGGCATAATAACTTTTACTCATGGCGGTAGCGAATGCGACTGATAAGGCCAATTTGCGCTGTAAATGTTCGTTCACAGTGGGTGCATGTGAACACGTGGTCATTTCCACCATCATGCACCAACTTATATCTCACACGCTCGGTGTGTGACTTATCTGCAATAATGTTCTCCTTTGTCTTTATTCCATTTCTGATGTTTGCCCTCCATGCAACACGTTCAGCGGTGACTTGCTCCTAATGTGCATTATCAATGCCTGTATCAATCATGTTCTGTTTACACACATCTTTGTATTGTAGTAGAGGCCGACCCTGAGATATCTTACCCATCTGTAATTCACCAAAAAAGATGTCCTTTGGTATTCTACCATCATCCATCCTCCTAAGATATCCTATCCATCTAAGTCTACGAAGACTGAGCATGGAATAAACCATCACACAATCTGATCTTTCCAACACTTCAGTGTTTGTGATTTTATCTTGCCACTTAATACCAAGAATTCTTTGCAGACACCGCATATGAAAGCTGTTTAAACATTTCTCTTGGTGTAAGTAAGTTGTCCAGGTTTCACTGCCATAAAGAAGAGTACTAAGGACACAGGCTTGATAGATAAGGACTTTTGTTCTGGCAGTAGGCTTCCTGTTCTCCCAGACTCTTTTTCTTAACCTGTTCATTGTTGTTGCTGCCTTACCAATTCGGATGTTGATTTCCTGATCTAGGGATAATTTGCTATTTACCACTGATCCTAGATATGTAAAATGGTCTAACATCTCTGGTTCGGCGTCGTCAATAAAGATTGATGGTACCTAATGTGCACCTTGTGACATAATCTGTGTCTTCTTTTTGCAAATTGTTAAACCAAATTCAGAACAAGCATTGGATGGAGAATGCAGATAGTAGACATTGTAATTCTTCCTCAGAGTGGGTCGTAACTGCAGCATTATCTGCAAAAAGCAACTCTCTGATCAGTACCCTCCTAATATTGGTCTTGGCCTAAAATCTCTGAGCATTGTATAGGCCGCCATCTGAGCGTGAGTGAATGTTTATACCACCATCCTGATCACGAAAGGTATATTTCAATAGAAGTGAAAAGTATATTCCAAAGAGGGCGGGAGCTAGTACACAACCTTGCTTAACTCCACTCTTGATTTCAAACTCTTCTGAAGTTGCACCATCAAACTTGATTGTACCCTTCATGCCTGTGTGGAACGATTCCACAATGGACAGAAGAGTTGCTGGGCAGCCAATCTTCTTTAGTGCCTTGAACAGACCCTCACGACTGACCAAATCAAATGCCTTTGTGAGGTCGATGAAAGCAATAAACATTGGTTGATTCTGTTCACTGCATTTTTCTTGCATTTGTCGCAATGAGAATATCATATCATTGGTAGACAGGTTCTGTTGAAAGCCACACTGTGATTCGGGGTAGACTTGATCTCCTAGGACTTGAAGTCTTCTCAGAACAATTCTGGCAAATACTTTTCCAACAATACACAGAAGTGAGATACCCCTATAGTTGTTGCAGTCGCTCTGATCGCCCTTGTTCTTGTACAGTGTTATGATGCTTGAATCTTTGAAATCCTGTGGGACTTGTCCTTCTTGCCAGCATAGCTCTATTAGCTGATGGATCTGTAGAGTGAGTGTGTCTTGCCCACTCCTGATAACCTCTATTGGAATCCCATCCTTACCTGGAGCCTTGCCAGATGCAAGTTCATTTATAGCACACTTAACTTCTGTTATGGTGGGAAGTGTGTCCAGGTGGTCAAGAGATGCTAGAGCCTCTATGGCGTTAAGGGCATCATCCGCTAGTTTGGTCTCACTTGAGTAAAGCTCCAAATAGTGCTCTACCCATCTGAACATCTGCCGTTTCTTATCAGTTATGATTTCTCCAGTCAAGGTTTTCAGTGGTGCACTTCTTTTGATCATTGGACCACAGGCTTTCTTTATTCCTTCATACATGCTTCTGATGTTTCCCTTATCACTTGCGATTTGAATGGACTCACATAACTTGATCCAATAATCATTTGCACACTGTCTGGCAGCCTTTTGCACATCCTTCCTAGCTTGCTTTAGCTCACTCAGAGTGTTACGTGTTGGTCTTTCCTTGTTTCTTAAGATAGCTATCTTCTTCTTATCAATCAAGGCGCTGCAGAGTCTAGCTGTTTGCCGCAAACCAGTCCTACCTCTTATGATCCACAGTGCCGTAAACCCCTCCGGCAGTTTTATAAAGAGTTTCCTTAAGTTGACCCCACTTTTCACTTACTGTACAATTTTTTGGTGTATCAGTGAAAGCGTCTTCAAGTTGCTGTTGAAACTGAAAGCACTTTTCAGGATTGTGAGTGTTAATATTAATCCTGGGGCTAGATTTGTGTTTAGGTGTAGATTCTCTTTGGTCTCAGTCTAACCTTTGCAACAACCAAAGAATTATCCGTATCACAGTCAGCACTGTGGTAACTTCGAGTCAATGATGTATGGTTCAGATGTTGTCTCTGTGTGATGATGAAGTCCAGCTGGTGCCAATGGCCGGATCTTGGATGTTTCCATGTGACCTTATGCAGCTCTTTTGTTTTAAAAAAAGAGTTTGTAATACATAGGTCATTTCTGGTGCAATACTCCAGCAGCCTTTGCCCATTTTCATTCATGCGACCGATGTTGTATTTTCCAAGGCACCCTGGCCATGAACTCGAGTCCTTGCCCACACGAGCATTGAAATCACTGAGCATATAAATATAGTCAGATTTTGGAACTGCCTTGATCACGGGGTCTAGCTCCTCATAGAACGAATCCTTCACATCATCAGAGGAATCGAGTGTCGGTGCATATGCATTAATAATTGTGGCAAAACCACAAGAGGTTGCCAAGCGCCGGGATAATAGTCTTTCATTTCCTCCTGCTGGAATTTCAATCATTCCCAGTAGCGAATTCTTCACTGCAAAGCCCACACTGTGTTGCCTTTTTTCTGCCTCTACCCTTCAAAAAAAAAAAAAGGTGTAATTTTTTACCCTGAGTGACCCTTCCTCAGCGAGGCAAGTTTCCTGCAGGCCTGCAATATCAATGTTAAGACGATTGAGTTCGACATCAATCACAGCCGTTTTTCTCACATCGTCAATATTGGTCAAGTCAGTGGAAAATCCTGGACACATGGTTCTCACGTTCCAGGTTGTAAGCCGTAGCTTGAGGTTTTTCTTTTTCTTTTTATTAGTACCTGGTGCATTGGTTTTATAGCCTGCGATGCAGATTTTGTCCTAGCCCCAAGCACCCATTGAAGCAGGCAGGCTGTGGGGGATCAGCACCCAATTGCCCGGGGACTGCCCAGCTTGAGGTGGGCGGTAGCTGATCAGTGACACCTGTAGGTGTCTCCCACCATCAGAGGCAACGCATGGCACCCCATGTCTACGCCAGGTGACAGGGACTAATAACCCGTAACAATTACCTCTCGCTTTGATTCCGAGACCGGTTAAGATCAAGGATGGAGTTATTGCCTCTCCATAGCACAAAGCCTGGGCTAAAATATAGAGATCATGTGTTGCCCTGCAGCATAATCCCTCTCTCGGCCTGCCTAGTTCACTCCAGAGGAAAGGTAACACCTCTACATCTGGAACAAGACAAGCTGCAGAAGCTGCTGGATCAGCAAAGCAATGCTCTGTCTGTCTGCCTGTCAGAGCTTCAATCCTAGACCAGCTGCCAACCAAGGCTTAGGGCCTGATCTGCCCTGCCATATCATTTTGTCTTTAGGTTGCATTTCCTCACACTAGGGTAAGGCTTGTACCCTCCCAATTGCGCTCTTCCGCCCGAAGCCATTGGCACAATGTGCGGTGTCGGGTTTGGTAAGCGCCGCCCAACGTTCGGCGCTAACAGAAAGCAGGTAGTACCGTCTACTGTTATACGGTAGCTCAGTCATATCTGACTAAGACCTGACACTAAGTCAGGCAGCCATCCCCATCCATTATGTTACAAATGGGTATATCAAAGAAAAAGATGACACCTAAATGTGATATAATAACAGAAGGGAAAATTCTTAATCAAGTCAATCAATAGAAATATTTGGAGATGAAAGATGTCTAAAGAGATTACAAGCAGAGTAGGCCAAGAATGGGTGCATTTAAGAAAATAAAAAAATATCTTATGCAATAAGTAACTGCCATTGAATGTTAGAAACGAGCTTTGAAATTATATATAGAACCTGTGCTTCTGTATGACAGTGAATCATGGAACATGAAAGAACAAATTAAGAAGAGCATAGAGACAGCAGAGAAGAGGTTTCTGATGTATATTGCAAGTACCTTGGACTGCCAGAGTAACTAACAGCGAGTGCCTGGGAAAGGCTCATGAAAGTGAACAGTGTATTCAACTATATGGAAGAAACAAACATCGTCCTTGGTCATGTGATGAAAAGAGAAGCATCAGAGAACATTGTGCCAACTGGAAGGATCTGTGGTGGAAGAGGCAGGGGTAAACAGCGACATGATACTGCGTGGACTGTGACAGTGGTATGGAAGAATATCATCAGTAGACTTGGTCCACAACACCAGGGACTGAGATCCACGGACCTCGGGAAGGTTAACCCGGTCAACAAATGCCCGCAGAAGTCGGATGTGTCGGCCTAACGGCGCAAGAACGCAGCTCTGCTGTAAACAGGCACAACGCAATCACGTCCGAAAAAAAACTCCGGATGAACGAAGAAGAAGAAGAAGAAGATCCACGGAGATGTATGAACACCTACACAGTTGGCAGGGCAGATGATGGTGATAGAGTGTTGTGAATTTATGATTTAAAAATCATCCCTCAACATGTTTGTTTTTGTGTGTGTGAATTAACTTGTCAATCCCAGACAGCTGTTACCCGAACTTGTTCTATCTTGTGCAGTGGTTACTGTAAATAACATATGCTTGGGTATTCAGGGCTTGCAATTATAGATCAGACCCATCATGTGAAGTCAGGATTCGGCAGGCGGCTCAGAAGAAATCATTGATGATTCAACAGGCAAGACGGCATTTACCTGCAAAGCAGTGTGGAATGTAATGTGCACAGCAAGGCACTGATCATCCACTGCACCTGTATACGTCTCCAGTCATCTTGACTTGTCTTGCTACTGGACACAGATGGACTCAGGCGAGAGAGTATGGTCGACAGATTGTGAAATTCTTCCTCACTTTAATCCAATTAATCACACAAGTCATTCTTCATCCAACTTCGCTAGCGAACAAAAGAAGAAGAAGATCCATCTTCACTGGACAAAACAACCACCGCAGAAGATCCTCCCCCTGGAACATCAAACATTCTTTGACCACATTGTCAAAGAATATTTAGAGCCAAAATAGGTCTTGCCAGTCATCTTAGGACTCACGGCTCAAAACTTTCAAGCCTCACTGGATGAAATGAACAGACATCATCATACTTAATGGACAAAAGCTAATAGGTCTATGAGCCAGGAGAGTTAATGAGACAGTTAGGATATAGTGAGTTAATGAACAACTTTGAGTGGACAGAAAGAATTAATAGAAGCTAGTCATTGTAGAGAGTATCCAATTTAAAAAAAAGGTAGTTGCATATCCTTTACAGGACGTGGCAGTCAACCTCAGTGTATTTTGGCTGTTTGTGATTTCTTAGCAAGTTTACGTTCAGTAGTTTGCCATTGCTTTCTGAACAACCAGTATTCTTAACTTTGTATGGGAACCAACGAAAAATGCCCTCAGCTGTGTTTCGAACGTGGTATGCGGGATTACAAATTGCATTCTTAACCCCTTTGCCACAGAGTCATTATATCTAATAAACATATGGTGATTTTCTTGATACAGCATGAGTTAATAAAGTACTGTCTGCACTGTCTGTTCTTGCATTGCTTATTGGCTGTTTGATTGTGTCCACAGTCTGGTACGGGATCTGGGCCGTCTCTGACCCTCTATGTCTTGATAAGTCTGCTGGAAGCTGATCAAGCTATGCGGGTAAGTTTATCAGAATTCAGTTTGTTGTCTCTTCTTCTTCCTCTTCTTATTTCGTTCGCTTGAAATTTATTGCCTATATCTGCAATGTAGTCTCTTGTATAAAATTCACTGTCTCTTTTAGATCACTCAGTGGTCCATAGAGATTATCTTCTGTTGTCTCTTATTGAAACCCTTTTGCATGACGAGTGCATGTCAGCATTCATGCTGTCCTGTTGAGGCTTTGATGAAACCACAGTTGGACTCGAGATTGACTGGCACCTGGTAATTTTGATCAATGATAGTTTGTAAAATGGAGTTGTACCCTCCATGGCACAAACCCTGTGTTGAATTTACAGATTATGTGTTGCCCATGCAGCATGATCCCTATCTCAGCCTGTCTAGTTTACTCCAGAGGAAAGGTAACACCCCTACATCTGGAACAAGACAAGCTGCAGAAGCTGCTAGATCACCAAAACAATGCTCTGTCTGCCTGTTGGAGCTTCGATCCTAGACCAGTTGCCAACGAAGTATTAGGGCCTGGTGTGCCCTGTCATGACATTTAGTTTTTAGGTTGCATTTCCTCACACACGGGTAAGGCTTATACCCTCCCAATTGCCCTTCTCTGCCTGAAGCTGTTGGCACAATGTGGAGTGTCAAGTTTGATGAATGGCGCCCAACATTCAACACTAACAGAAAGCAGGTAGTAATGCCGTCTACTGTCATACAGTAGCTCAATCATAGCTGACTCATACAGTGTTTGTTTAAAATAGAACCCCATGAGAAATAGTGTGTATGGACTACGCTTGAGTTCATAGTGAGCGAGTACAAAAAATAAATATTGGGGATATGTTACTAGGAGCATATTGTCTTGACCAAACAGCCTCAATGGCTGATTTAGTCAATATCATGTCAGCTGCTTTACTTCGCAGAATATTTTATGGTACACATTTCATGAGACTGGGCATTGCACTGGAGCCTGTTCATAATTTTAAAGAAGGAACCTTGTCCATGCCGTAAGGTGCATTTAACGTAGATATTTGTATAGACTAAATGGCACATGATATTTGATGTGGTCCATACCACCCTGGCCGCCTGTACTTGCCAGGACATGCGCTGGTACCCATGTTAGGCTGGTAGACCTGGGCGCCCAGGTTCATTAGATTTTAATCTACTTCCACGTGAATTGAAACACATAACGTAGGTCAGCATGGTCGAATGGGTTAGAAAGCGTGTTCTTAAACATCCAGTGTGCTGATGCCAAGGTAAGCGGTTAAACCTCTACACCGGACAGCTGGACTAAAATGTTGACCTGTCGTCCTTGACACCAAGGACGTAAATTACAAGTACTTTTGAAGTCATAGTGGGTTTGCCTGATGGCGAGGGATACTGTTAATAGGGAAAGCTAACCCACATGCAAAAATTCAGTCCATCACTAATATAAATATAGTGTGTATAGGTACGCTTGAGTTCAAAACGAGTAAGCGCAAAAAAAAGGAACACATAACCACAGCCCCTAAGGACAAGTGTGCTTGTCACTGTACTACAGCAGCTCTAATCTTAACAAGTCTTAGAAGTCAAGAGTATTGACTTCATTGCCCCGGGTTTAACCCATATGGCTCGGGCCTCTTTCTGCCTGCCAAAAGCGTTTCACAAAGTGCGAACCCCGTAGCTCCGGCGACGATCCCCAAGAGTCTCCGAGAAAAATGCACTCGTGAACCTAAAGTCGTAGCCCGGAATCGAACCCACAACATTTGGAGCACGAGGCAAGCAGCTTGACGACTTTGCCACAGAGACTACCGACTCCAGTCTTTAATAATGAAAGTTCTAAAATCTGCGGAGGAAACATGACCAGCCTTGACCTAGTCCCAGCCAGTCCCTAAGGGTTGTGCTGAATTATGACCTGGTTATGTCTGAATATAGATCTCTGTAGATGTGAAGTTTGCAGTACCCGTCTGTCAAGATGGCAGTGTGCCAGGGAGTGGGTGATAGGGAGCAAGTGATGTGTGATTAACCAACACAAAGTTGGGATTATCTGTCGCTTTGTGTTGACAGATTGAGATCTGAGCACCTATAGTGCAGTGAGAATGATCTTACGTCTGACAAACTAGTAACTTCAGAGGGGTAGCCATGCGTGAGAGGCTGTGTCCTGGAGGGGTTGCCATGCGTGAGAGGCTGTGTCCTGGAGGGGTAGCCATGCGTGAGAGGCTGTGTCCTGCTCAGGCTCAGAAGGTACTGAGTTTGAATCTCAGCATATAGCTGGGAATATTTTTTATTCAAAAACAATCGTTATCTATTGATATCACACATCCCCTGATCTCCTGAGTAGTGAGGTCAGATACCTTGCCTTCTTGGATACAGGGCCACCATTAGGTCCGGTGTGCAAGATGTGCACATTAACAGTGTCACTGCAGTTGGAAATCACAAAGACTAGGCCAAAAGGCTACTGCTGTGGCATAATTGTTAGGAAAGATAAACCTACCTACAGGTAGATAGAACTTGTTACCTTTGATGAAAAAAGCAGACCTTACACGAATACATAACGAAGTCAGACACACTTACCCTTGAGGTGCATAACTACATGTGACCCACTTCCCTCGATAGAGGAACACAGAAGAAGAGGAATTAGTCATTTCAAAATTGTCTAAAGTGATTATTGTCTTAAAGTATGATTGTGTAATATGAGGATATTATGTGGGTTAATGTGCCTCGTTGTACAGGGAGATCTGCTGGACTTAAAGACACAGATAGACCTGGCCGTAAGTTATATACAACAAAACTTGAAACCAGCTGTACTGAAGAAGGACAACAACAAGTTCCTGGCAGCGATGGGTGCCTATGCTGTTTCCCTTGTACCTGGCAATAAACTGGCCTCTCTTGCACAGGAACTGTTAAGTGTTGTTACTGGTGAGTGGGCATCTTGTTGTAAACATTGTTTTTTGTCAGTGCATGGCTTTTAAATGTGTGGTCAGATTATATGAAACTAGAGGAACAGTGTGATATTCTGAATAATAATAAAGGACCATCAGTTTTGAAGATGGAAGTTCAGAATGCTCTTAACCATATGAAAACTGGCAAGAACCCCTAACTAGACATTATCACAACAGAAATGATCAATTCCTTAGAGGAATATGGAATAGACCAGGTCACTAGTCTGCTGAACTCAATATATGATGCTGGAGATATACCTCCTGAATTATGTACTTCTGTATTTATTGCAATCCCAAAGAAATCAGGAGCCTTGGAATGTGATCAACCGAAACAACCAAATAATCAATTTGATTATTGCTCACTGGATTTTAGGAGGCCTGGTGTTCCTTGCCAGTGAGAAGTCCTGATCATTCGGGTCCACATCGATTGATGGATGTCAGTCGCGGCGATTGGGCAATCTTGAGCATAGCCTACGATGGGTAACGTTGTAATATTCTGTTATGATAATTTGGCGTGTGCCGCGTGGTCACACTCCCGCTTCATACGCCAGTGATCCGGGGCTTGTTTCCGGATCCAGTCAGGGATATGCACTACTGACGAGCTCAAACGAGAGCGAAACTCGAGTATAGCGCTTCCATATTGACGTGGATAGGCCTTAGGTTCATACCAGAATACGATCAGCATTGCCAGTAGTGGGTTGTGCTCAATATTTAAATTTCAAATCCCGAAACAACCAAATAATCATTTAATACTTTCATTAGCCTTTCCAGGCAATTGTTACATACTCTGAAATCCAAATAAGTTTTGTGACTTCTGCAGTATATACCAAGATGACGAGATGCAGTGTATATGGCAGGCAATAAATCGTGCAATCTTTTATTTGTGTCTTCGTTGGTCAAATCTTATATATAAATTAGGATGTGCGTATCTCTGTCTGTATGTATGGCCTTTATTTGTTCGCGAACGGCCCATCCGATTGAGATGAAATTTTCTACACGCCTTCCTTTCATTCCAGAGCTGTCAACTGTGATATTTTGTTAGTGTGAAATCGCCTGCTTACTCAGTATTATTTCATTTTTCATTTTTCATCATAATTTCATATATCTCAGGGGACCTAACTCTGTAAAAGTTATTTCAAGGGGCATAACTTTTCTGTATAACTTATAGTCATATTGTGGCATCGTTTTCAAAGATTTATAAACTCTTTGTCCATAGTTATGTACCGGCATATGAGTTATAATAAATAATGATACAATCTCATCTCATCTCATCATGTTCCTCTTGTACCTTGCGGTGTCGAGGTGAAGTATAAACTTCGTGAGAGTGCCCGGTTATGGGCTTCGTATATCGACATTCCCATGGATTCTGTTATTCCCTCCGTCCAGCGTTTACGTGGTCGGCCTCTTCCTCTGTTTCCATCTGGTCTGTACGTCATTGCCTGTTGTGGCATGCTGTTGACTGGTAGCCTACTTGCATGGCCAAACCATTTGACTTGCTGCTTTCTAATAAAATCTAGAGCAGCTTTAACCCCCACTTTAGTCCTGATTTCTTCATTTCTGATCTTATCTCTTCTTGATACGTTGAGTATTCTTCTCAGGAACCTCATTTCTGTTGTTGTGATTTTTCTTTTCTCTTTTTCTGTCATTGTCCAGGTTTGGCATTGGTAGCACAGAGTTGGTAGGAAGATTGTGTTGTAAAGTGCTTTCTTAGTAGTTATTGATACATGTTTGTTCTTTAGTATTGGTGCCATTTGTCCAATGAGTTGATTTGCCTTATTGCACCTATTTTCGATCTCGTCTTCTGATCTGCCATTTGATGATATTATACTTCCTAGGTACTTGAAGCTCTTTACTTGTTTCAAGGGATGTTCGTTTAGGTGAATTGTTGCTGTTTGTTCTTCTTTAGTTATAGTCATTACCTCTGTTTTGCTTGTGCTAATTTTCATGTTATGTTCCCTACACATTTCGTTTAGACTATTCATGTGGTCTTGTAATTCAGCTTCTGATTTTGCTATTAGTGCTTGGTCGTCCGCAAACAGGAGTTCTCTAATGGTTAGATTTGCAGATGGTTCTTCTTCTGTGTTCTCGTCATGCGGTATTCTTGCTGTCTCTGCTTGGCTGGTTTCTTTACATATGTTGTCTATATATGTTATGAACAAGAGAGGGGACAGGACACAACCTTGTCGTACTCCAGATCTTATGGTGAAGGGTTCTGAGTGTCCTCCAGTTGCTCTCACTATGCATTCACTGTTGTCGTATAAACTTCTACATAGGTTTGTTAGATGTGTACTCACTCCATATTGTTTAAGGATTTCCCACAGCTTGTTTCTATCTACCCTATCAAATGCCTTTTCTTGGTCAACAAAGGCTAAGTAGAGTGTTTCATTGAATTCAATTGATTTTTCTATAAGTTGTCTAAGAGCAAAAATGGCGTCTGTGCATCCTTTGTTTTTCCTAAATCCAAGCTGCGTTTCGCTTAGCTGGGGTTCTAAAGTAGTTCGTAATCTTTTTTCAAGAATTTTGCAAAATATTTTCCCAGTATGACTCAACAGTGAAATGCCTCTGTATTGTGTGCAATCTCTTTTGCTGCCTTTGTTTTTCCAAATTGGGATAATTATGGCGTTTCCCCAGTCTCGTGGTGTCTGTTGTTCTACCCAAACATGGTTGAATAGTCTATGTAGCCAAGCTGTTCCTACTTCCCTTGCTGCTTTAATTAGTTCATTTGGTATTTCATCCTGTCCTGGTGATTTGTTCAATGGGGCTAATCTGATGGCTTCTATAATTTCTTCTTTTAGTATGTCTGGTTCTAGTTCCTCGGTGACATCTGTGTAGGTCTCTTGAATTCCTGTGACATCTGATGGGATGTTGAGAAGTTGTTCGAAATACTGCTTCCATCTTATTAGGATGTGTTTTTGTTCACTTATTGGTTCTCCATTTTCGCTGTTAATTATTTCAGTTGGGTCAAAGGGTACTCCTCTGGTTCGCATTGCACTTATCTTTTTGTAGAAGTTTCTGGTTGCCTCCTTGTAGTTTTTATTTAGGGTTTCTCCATACTCTTCCCAGTCTTTCTGTTTTTCCCTCTTTACTATTCTACTCACATGTCTTCTCGATATTCTGTATTCTATGAGATCACATTCCTGTTTGCTCTTCAACCACTTTTTATATTTTTCCTTTTTTTCTTTTACCGCTTTCTTTACTTCTGCGTTCCACCAACTTGTTATTTTCTTTATCCGTGTTTTGCATTTTTTCGTGGTTCCGCATGTTATTTTTGCAGTATTTAAAACGCTTGATTTGAACGTCTCCCATTCTTCTTCCACTGTTTTTCTTTCCGTAGGTAATTTTACAAAGAGTTCAGTTAGTTCTTTCTCATAATTTTCCCTTACTGCCTCGTCTTTAAGGTTTTTTTAAGTTTACTGATTCGCATGGCATGTATTTTCCTGCTTTTTGTTTTCTTCTTCTAATGGTTCTTATTGTGGCAACGACTGCTTTATGATCTGTGTTTATACAATCTGTAAGGCATTTTCAAAGTTTTCATAAAAATGATGCACAATGCATAACATTGTAACTCATCTTTTTTTGCTTAAGAAGTTACTGTAGTCATGCAGGTGATTAGAAAGAGTTTTCATTAAAAATAATGGATGGTGTGTGGTAGAACGTTCTTTTAAGTTACATTTTTTTTTGTTGTATGAATTTAATGAAGCCGGACAGGGTCAGGCAGACAGATAGACAGACAGACAGACAGATAGACAGTCGGGAACAGGAACTTATATGACTACTTATATAAATTAAATGAGATGCTTCACACCAGGAGCTGGGCGATGTCGGGCCGGGTCAGACAGACAGACAGACAGACAGACAGACAGATAGTCGGTAACGGGAACGGGAACTTATATGACTACTTATATGAATTAAATGAGATGCTTCCCACCAGGGACTGGGCGAAGCCGGGCAGGGTCAGCTAGTCTTATATATAAATTAGGATGTGCGTATCTCTGTATGTATGTATGTATGTCCTTTATACGCTCGCGAACGGCCCATCCGATTGAGATGAAATTTTCTACACGTCTTCCTTTCATTCCAGAGCAGCCAACTGTCGTATTTTTTTTTTCTTCTTCCTCCTCCTCCCTCCTCCCTCCTCCCCCTCCCAAAATACGTACGTCCAGGAAATGGTCTTCTACATAGACACTTCTCTCTGAGGTCCGCGATAACATATTAACCTGGTGGGATGGCAATCAATCATCCTACTACCTCCTCCCTCCTCCTCCTCCTCCTCCTCTCCCCTCCTCCTCCTACCCTCTTCCTCTTCCCCTCCTCCCTCTCCCTCCTCTTCCTCCTCCATCCTCCTCCTCCCTCTTCCTCCTCCTCCTCCCTCTTCCTCCTCACTCCTCCTCCTCACTCTCTTCCTCCTCCCTCTACCTCCTCCCCTCCTCCCTCCTTTCTTCCTTCTCTCCTCCTCCTCCTCCCTTTTCTCCTCCTCATCCTCCCTCTACCTCCTCTTCCTCCTTCCTCCACTCCCTCTCCTCCTCTCCCCTCCTCCTCCTACCCTCTTCCTCTTCCCCTCCCCCTCCTCCCTCTACCTCCTCCTTCTTCCATCCTCCTCCTCCCTTCCTCCCTCCCTCTTCCTCTCTCCTCTTCCTCCTCCCCTACCTCCTCACTTCTCCTCCTCTCTCCTCCTCCCTTTTCCTTTCTCCTACTCCTCCCTCTACCTCCTCCCTCCTCCTCCGTCCTCCACATCCCTCCTCTTCCTCTTCCTCCTCCTCCCTCCTCATCATTCCTCCTCCTCCTCCCCCTCCCTTCTCCTCCCTCCTCCTTCTCCCTCCTCCTTCTACCTCTTCCTCTCTCCACCTCCTCTCTCCTCCTCATCCTCCTCCCTCTCCCTCCTCCTGCGTTCCTCATCCTCCCTCCTCCTCCTCCTTCTTCCTCCTCCCTCCTCCTCCCCCTCCCTCCTCCTCTCCCCTCCTCTTCCCTCCCCTCCTCCTTCCTCCTCCCTCTTCCTCCCTCCTCCTCCTCCTGCGTTCTCATCCTCCCTCCTCCTCCTTCTTCCTCCTCCCTCCTCCTCCCTCTCCCTCCTCCTCTCTCCCTCCTCTTCCCTCCCCCTCCTCCTTCCTCCTCCTCCCTCTTCCTCTTCCTCCCTCCTCCTCCCTCCTTCTCCATTCTTCTCCTCCTCTCCCCTCCTCCTCCTCCTACCTCTCTTCCTCTTCCCCTCCTCCCTCTCCCTCCTCCATCCTCCTCCTCCCTCTTCCTCCTCCTTCCTCCTCCTCCCTCTTCCTCCCTCTCCCTCCCTCTCCCTCCTCCATCCTCCTCCTCCCTCTTCCTCCTCCTTCTTCCATCCTCCTCCTCCCTCTTCCTCCTCCTTCTTCCTTCTCCTCCCTCCTCCTCC